>CAJQZJ010018033.1:6749522-6854259 GCA_907164525.1 Lophiomys imhausi
GCATCCAATGAGATGATCATGTGGTTCTTTTCTTTCAGCTTGTTTTTTAGACATAATATAGGAATGATAAAGAAAAAGGGACAGACTATTGAATATGCTCTTATATCTTTGTATATAGATACAAAATTAAGATTATATTTGGCTACATTGGTATTGATCTTTGTATATTGACACAAAATTAAGGTTAACTCTTTTTAAGGTATTGCACCTAGGTAACACTTAAAAACGAAGTGTGAAATTTTGGCCTTTTATTATCAGCTGTCATAAACTGTTTAGGATAATTAAGAGATGCAAACTAATAGTCATTCAAGCATGTATTTTGTTAGGTACTAGGGTAGTCTATCACAGAGGTTTTCTAAGTTAATCAGAAATCAAGTTGCTAAGAGACAAGCAATATTTGCTTCCCAATATATGGAAAGAGGTAGTAAGTATTCAAAAACCTCAAGAGATCTGTAGAATATGGCATTCAAAGATGTCTTCTTAACTTAAGATATTTTTGATATTAAGACAAGTCAGCTCCTGAGAGCACCCCCTATTCTACTCTAAGTAGACGATGTGCATTGAAAAATCTCCAATTGGAGATGGTTGCATTAGTGTCAAGCTTGTTGCTGGGCAAGAAAAATAAATTGCTTCAACTGTAGACAGAATGCTATTCCAAAAAGGCCAAAACTTGGAAGCAGGTAAGTCGACAGCCTAGCTCTGCCAAGACAGGGTAGGCAAGTCCTTCATAATTCCTGCTTTACAATTAATGTCTATCAGAGAAATAGGGCCAAAAGTCTGAGGATAGATGCTCTAATGTATGGAGAGAAATTGGGAACTGCCCAGGCATCCAGTTGTCTGTCATTTCTTAGTTTTGGAAGCTGCTAGCCCTGTACTTCCTATATAATCAGGTATATTTGTCCTTCCCAGGTCTCTGATGTGATTGAAGACTAGATAGTTAAAGTCTCATAGTTAAATTTTGACTTGTTTAGGAATTAAGAGGATGTTTTGGATCTAAGAAGATGATTTTTAAGTTGGTGGTGCAAGTTAGGATGAAAGTTGAGTTGGATATAGAACTTTAAACTCATGGAGATGGATGTTAATCAGTCCAAATACGTATGGACTGAATATTGGGAGTATATGTTATGGCTTATAATTTTCTAATTATGGTCTAATTAGAAAAAAAAAGCATTCTGTATTCTGGCTTTTGGGGGATGGTGTATCATGCTTCTCATTTGTGTCATGTTGCACCAAGTAGGCTGGCTACCAGGTCATGCCTTAATTTTCTCCAATATATAGGCTACATTTATATTCCTTTAAATACCTAACACTCAGAACAATGGAATGAATAATGAATAAGAGTAAATAGGTAAATTTTTATTGAAAAAAAAAAAAAGAACCTCATTCCATGTGGCATTGGAATAGCATGGAGAATAACAGCCAAGAGGACATATGTGTATATAGGATCATATTTGGGAAATAGAATTAAGGGCTAGGCCGGGCAGTGGTGGCGCACGCCTTTAATCCCAGCACTTGGGAGGCAGAGGCAGGCGGATCTTTGTGAGTTCAAGGCCAGCCTGGTCTACAAAGTGAGTCCAGGACAGCCAGGTCTACACAGAGAAACCCTGTCTCGAAAAAAACCAAAAAAAAAAAAAAAAAGAATTAAGGGCTAGTTTAGATGGGCTAAGATTGCCCAATCCAGGCTAGGCTTGATTAAAATCCATCAGGTGTCTGTGTGATTATTTATAATGGTAGGTTAAGGATTAACACTGCTGATCCAATTAAGTATATTTTATATACCGGTAAATAATTTAATTGTTTACATAAACAGTATCCTCAATCTCCATTAGCTCTTTCTTCTTTCCTTTCTTTAGAGTTCTCTGAGCCCTGAGGGGAGAGATTTAGTATAAACATCCTGTTAGGACTAAGTATTCCAAGTTCTCTCATTCTATCAACATATTCCCCCTCCTAGTAAGATCTGTCTTTCCTCCCTATGTCCTTACTCTATACCTAACCTCTGTTTTTATGTGAATTGTACCCTGCTTATTGAAGACTTAACAGATAGCATCCATATATAAGTGAATACGTACCATATTAATCTTTCTGTGTTTGGGTTACACTGCTCATAAGGGTATAGGATGGAATAGAGGGAGGGACATCTTCATTGTCTAGGTTGTGACTGTATTTGTTCTCAACTTCTACAAAGGAAGCTGCTTTGATGATGGCTAAGCAAAATTTGATCTATGAATATAGCAGAATGCCATTGAGTCATTTTAAAAGTAATGTTCTTTAGCAGGACACTAGTGCTTGGTTTTCCCCTAGGCCCATGACCTTTCTAGTCTCATGTTCCTGGCCAACTAAACAGTGTAGTATATGGATTAGCACTCTGGGGACAGTTCTGTTTTGTTTAATTGTTTCTGTATTTGTTTTTTTTTTTCTCTCTTTAAATCATGCTAATAGTTTGCATTTACTTTTGTGTTAATTTAATTTTTAAGTGTGTGGGATATCATGGGCTTGGATAAACAGTGTAATTAGCAAAAGTAATTAATTCTTTCAACGTCATCATACCTTTTCTAACAGGTTTGTTTTCCACTTTTGTTGGCTAGATTTTTTTTTTATAAGAGAGAATTTAATGTCCTCAAAGGTAACAAGATAAGTAATATTCCATCTTTTTACTTATCTTCACATTTTATTTGTCTTGAATGTTATCATAAGTACATCATGAACTTTTCAAAGAAAGTATCCACTTTGATATGCAGCTCTCATATATTCCAGTCAGACCATGGAATGCAATTAGTTATCACCTACTCATGATAGTCCTCTCACAAACATTCTGCCAACAGCTGAGTAAACACAAATGAAAGACAAAAATATTTATCCTCATATTACAGTGTGACTAAGAAGTATTTGTTATTAAACCTAACCTATAGGATGTTTGAACATTTGATCCATAGCTGCTGCTGCTGCTTTTTAGGCTGGTCAATAATGTAGGATTGAATTTTGGGATCCAGAGTTCTCTACATCTTCATCTTTTCAGGTGTTAAAGGTGAAATGAATGTTAGTGTTCATTGACTACTTGACTTAGAACTTCTTAGGAGTCATACCAGGAGAATGTTTTCAGAGAGGCTTAATTGAAGTGTGAATACTTATCCAGTTTGTAATCACCAACTTCTCATAGGCTACAGTCTCTGACTGAATATAGCATACAGAAAAAAAAAAAATGAGGGAAAGCAAAGGAAAACCAGAACTTATTTTTCTCTGTTTCCTCACTCACTGGGGAGACAAGGTGAACTGCAGAGTCATGTTCTTTCCTCTGAGTCTCCCTCAGTGATGGACTGGACCATGTGTTTTATAAAACAATGAGTCACAATTAATCCTTGTCCTCTGATGATGCTTCTCTCAGGTATTGGGTATTGTACTGAGAAAATCAGTTAGTATTTTATGTCACAAGCTTGAATTGCTATAGGCTCATCCCTCTTTAATCCAGTATATCTTCCTTACAATGATGCTATTAACTAAAAGACCATTCTGTTTTCTTAAGTTGCTTCTGTTTAGTAGTCTTTCATAGCTCTTACAAAAGTAATTAACATGCCTTAGAAGACTGTAAACTTTTTTTTTTTATTAATTAGTGTATTTATTCACTTTATATCCCAATCACAGCCCCCCTTCCCATCCACTTCCACCATTCCCTCCTCCCCTTCTAGTTATAGGAGAGCCACGCCCAAGAAATTCCAACTCACCCTGGCATATCAGGTTGTATCAGGATTAAGTGCTTCTTCTTCCACTGAGGCCGGACAAGGCAGCCATGCTAGGTGAAAGGGATCCAAAGGCAGCAATCAGAGTCCAAGTCAGAGACAGCCCCGACACCAATTGTTGGGGGACCCACGTGAAGACCAAGCAATCCATTAGATTCATATATGTAGGGGGCCTAGGTCCAAACCATATATGATCTTTGGTTGGTGGTTCAGTCTCTAAGAGTCCCCATGGGCCCAGGTTATTTGGCTCTGTAGGCCTTCTTGTGGTGTCCTTGATCCCTCCAGGTCTCTCAATACTTCCCCTAATTCTTTCACAAGACTCCCTGAGTCCCTCCTAATGTTTGGTTGTGGATCTCTGCATCTATATCCATCAGCTGCTTGATTAAGCCTCTCAGATGACAATTTTGCTCAGTTCCTGTCTACAACAAAAACAGAGTATCATTAATAGCATCAGGGGTTGGGTCTCTTCCATAGGGTGTGTCTCAAGTTGGACCAGCCAGTGGTTTACCATTCCCTTAATCTCTGTTCCATCTTTACCCCTGCACATCTTGTAGCGAGGACACATTTTGAGTGAAGGTTTTGTGGGTGTTTCGTTGTCTCCCTCCTGATGCTGGAAGTCCTACCTGGGATCTAGGAGGTGGCTACTTCTATGTTCATATCCCTGCTTCTAGGAGTCTCAGCTAGGTTCACTCCCATATCCTCCCCAGAGCCGCCCGTGTCCTGAGTCTCCAACTTGTCCAAGAGATGCCGCCTTACCAATTTCCGTTCTCTCTCTGAGCCTTCTCTCCCACAACCCCCACTCTCTCCACACATGATCCCTCCCATTCCCCTCTCCACCCTATCTCCCACCAAGTTCCCTCTCTCCCTCAATTTCCAATGTCTATTTTAATTCCCATTCTTACTCAGATTCAGGCATCCTGCCTTCAGCCCTCCTTGTTATTTAGGTTCTTGAGGGTTGGTGGATTGTAGCATGGTTATCCTGCACAATATGGATATATCAACTTATGAGTGAGTAGGTAACATGTAGGTCTTTCTGGATCCCAGATATATCATTCATGATGATAATTTCTCATTCTATCTATTTGCCTGCAAATTTCGTGATGCCATTATTTTTAATAGCTGAGTAGTATTCCACTGTGCAAATGTATCACAGTTTCTTTATCTAGTCTCAGTTAAGGGATGTCTGGGTTTTTACTAGTTTTTGCTGTTATGAGTAAGGCTGCTTGCTATGAACATAGTTGAACAAATATCTTTATGGTATGGTGAAATATCTTTTGGGTAAATCCTCAGGATTTACCTAATTTTCTGAGAAACCATCAGATTTACTTCCAAAGGTGTTGTACAAGTTTGCACTCCCACCAGCAATGGACAAATGTTCTAACATAAACAGAAAACTCATTTAAAAATTTTTTCCAATGCACTTTTGTTAAACATTTATTATATTGCTTTATTCATATGTCTTGTTAGTTACTTTGGACACAAGGAGAAAAGTTGCTGTTGTGAAGACGAATAAATCATTAGGAAATCATAATTTAGACTTTAAAATCAATATATGCCTATTTTAGAATTTAGTTAGTGTGATTATAATTAAGGAAGACTTAATGGATAAAGTATTTTGGAGTATATTTTATATATGAAATGTTCAGTAGCCTGTAATTGAGTGAGTGATAAGATATGTCTGGCACATCCACAAAAAATTAAATCAGAGCAGATTACTAGATTTCTGTATCCTGAGATGTTTCTGTATCGAGAAAGATCCACATGTGTAAATTATAGGAAGGATATAAGAAAGACCAAAGCAACAAAATCACCTACCCCAAGAACCCAAATTTGAAATAAAAATTCAGACAATTACACATATTTTACAATTTTTTAAATATTGTCCATTATTTTTCTTTTTAATTTTTTTTACTAACTAATCTATAGATATGAGATTTCCTGAAGAAACATTTGATGCTATGCCACTCTAAGTTCTGCTTATAGGTTCTGAAAACTCATGACTTAAACTCAGAAAATAAAATAGTCATAAAATAAAAACATTCCACATTCAGTATATGAAAATATACTGTACTCAAGAGTCATTTAACACAGGCTTAACGATTTTAAACTACACTACATGGTGACCACCATTAACTTCAATTTATAATAAGGATTTGATTCTTCCCAAGGCAATAAGAGAAAATCCCCACACAATTTCTCAGTCTAATGTGTTCCAAGCAATTTAAAGTTGTGGATTAGTCAGTGAAAAGAGTCATGTCTTTACAGTTTTGTGCAATATATGCTAAAACACACTGAAACAGGAAGATTTAACGATTTAACTTGTCATGGAGTATATGTACCATTGAATACCTGAAAGAATGTGCTTTGCCACACAAAAAGTAGGTAAAGCTTAAAGCTTTTTTTAATAATTTATTTTTTATTTCTTCAAGTTACATCTCAATCACAATCCCCTCCCTACTCCCCCCTCCTGTCCCACCCTTCCACCCTCTTCCCCCTCAACACCCCCATCCTCTACCCTTTTTTTTTTTTTTAGTTTAAGGTAGATCTTTTTCCCCTCAACAGCTCCCCCTTTCAGTCCAACAAATGGTTCCTTCTCTTATAACAATAAATACAACACAAAACAAAAGAAATAAATAGGCCACAATTATGAGAGTTATATGGCTTAGCATACATTCCCAATGTCCAGTCCATATGTATTTGGCCCCTGACTTTAACATTCTACTATCTAACCATCTCCATGACTTTAAAGTTCTATATCTAACTCAGCTTTCATACTAACTTGCCTCACAATTTTAAAAACATCTTCTTAGATCCAGAACACCCTCTTGATTCCTAAACAACTCAAAATTTAACTGTGAGACTCTAGCTGTCTATTCTTCAACCACCTCAGAGACCTGAGAGGGATAAATATATCTGGTTATATAGGAAGTGCAGGGCCTGCAGCTTCCAAAACTAAGAAATGACATACCATTGGCTACCTGGACAGTTCCCATTTTCTCTCCATACATTACAGCATCATATTTTTATCTTACTGAGCTCATGTTGCTGTGTGAACTTTAAGCCAATTTACATAAATATCTGTAAATATATACATATTTAGAAATGTTGTGTTGTTATCCTATACTGATTTGGGATATAGTTTCCTTTTGGGGGCCCAAGAAATGAGAAAACGGTCAAGTTTTAAGAAAGATAGGCATAACATTTGCTGTCCAGTTTCCACACGGAATAGGAAAGTGTAGTGTTTAACTGAATTCCTGATTGGAACAGTTTGTAAGGATGGACCATCTTAGCTGTCATTTTGAAGTTGTTCTGGATACAGATTTTTGGGGGAACAAATATTTAAGGCATTCTGAGAGGCTGCATCACCTGGGCTACTTGTCTTCTTTGGTGTCTGGTTATTTTTATTCAGATGTTTCACTTTTTCAGTCAACTCCAGATTCCTTAGATGGATGCTTTTATTCCCCTGGAAAGAAAAAAAAAAACAAAAAACAAAAAACAAAACCCTGACCCAACCCTAACCTTTGTGGGTTCCTTTATGGCAGGTTATAGCTTTTCTAGGACAAACTGTTTTTGGCAATAGTAAAAGTTTTATCTTTTTAAATTGAAATTAAAAAATATATTTTGAAAAGTTGAAGCTAAATATACCTGTAAGGATATTTATTTTTGGATCACAAAGGATATTCACTTTTAATTTAAACCTGCCTTTTGAAAGCAACTTTTAAATTTGAATATGTGCCTACCTTTGCCTTCTAAGTGTTGGGATCAAAAGTATGTACATCCCCAGTGCTAGTATTAAAGTTGTGAACCATTGCAACCCTGTTCATGTGGCTCTAGAATTTAAAAAACAACTAACTTATACGGATCCACATGTCTCTGCTGGGATAAAGTCATGGGATAACATTGCCTTGCTCAAATATTTTATATTAGTTCCAAATTATTCCAACTCTTAGAGATTTAAAAAACAAGTTTCAAATCTAGTAATCTTTAATTTACTTAAAGCATTTTAAATATCTTAACTATGTTTTTAATACCAAACAACACAATTATCTTTTTTATTTAAGAAGAAAACTCATGAAGGACATGAAGTAGGGAGGTGATATGATGGGTCCTGGAAGGAGCTGATGTGGGGTATTACTTATAGATTTGATCAATATAAATTATATAGATATGAAAAATTTTCAATTAAGAAATGTAGTTTATTTTTAAAGACAAAGTGTTAAGAGGAATCAAGTGGGAAGGGAATTTAAATGTAGGAATTATTGAGATCAGATTGGGCTATGATTATATTTAGATGGATTGTACTGATTGTTAATTAATGTAGCACCACAAATTTCCCAGAATCCCCTATCATAATACAGAAAACACTAAAATATCTACTTTATTGTGCAGATTCAATAGTTTTCTATCTTTCACCTTTTGGAGAACAGAAAACCTTTTCCTATAAATATAATAAACTATATGTGTTAAAAAGAAAACAAATCTTCATTTAGACCTTGAATTTCTTGTATCATTGTTTATAGAATATATTTGTAGAGCGATTGGAAAATGACTTAATCAAGAAAATTATGTTGCTGCCTAAAAAATTAAGTTGTTGGAGCTAAGGTTTCCAACATACATTAGTCAACTGGAACTGACAGCATATATTTTGTTACTGGATGCAATGAGATCTCTGGAGCTCACTTGATCACGATGTTATTTTTTAAGATGGAGTACTTCAACTGGCATGTTCCATGTTCATTGAGTGTTGTAAGATGTTTTCTGTAAGCTACCATTTTTCTACCTATGTCCTATTTCCAGAAATAATGACTATGAGACTTTATTATTATTTATAATCACCTAGGCCAAAACTTTGATTATTCCCCGATTATTTAATAAGTTAAATATCCTATTAATTCTATTCTATATATGCCACATTACCTCTGCTCAGGTTTCATGCATCTGTCCTCAGAGTTCCTGGGACGATTCTCTCCCACTTGACTCTATCCCAGAATCCTATCTTTCTATTGGATGTCCCACGTTCTATTTCCTGCTTATAGGTCAATCAGTTTTTAATGACATGTGATATATCCATACAGTACATAAGATATTTTATCTAAAATTGAGGGACACTATTTTAAAAAGTAAGAGGAAGATCAATTGAGAAAGGAAGTCAACATCCACGTCTAGCCTGCATACATGGTGCACTTGTGCTCCACACATATGTGTACACCTACACCTACCAGTACATATATATGGAAAACACATACACATAGAGGGAAGGAGGGAGGGAGAGAACAGTTATTTTTAAAGTTACAAATATGCAGATTAATTAGTCTGAAATAAAATAAATGTCAAAAATCCCTATAGAACTGTCTAAAACTTCCAAACTGAGAGATCATTATCTGTTCATGTTTATAGCACCATTTTCCTTCTCACTGTAATGCATATTGGTGTTGAATAAACAAAAAAATGTGAATTTTAGTCCTGTCTTTCTTCTTGACCAGTTTTTTCTTCTTGGTTTTTTTTTTTTATTTTTGCAGCTTATTTTTTCTCATATAGATGTAATCCTTGGTTTTGTTATGCCAAAGTTTAGTATTGTCATGTTTCACAGGTTAATTTAAAAATAGAAAAACTTACTCAAGGCCTTATCATCATCCACCATCAAGAAGGTCATGTGACATATGCAAGAATTCTCATTTACTGAACTTGTAAATGCAGAGACAAGGATAATTTCCTTTGGATTTTAAAATATTTTACTGGAAGAATGATTGGAAGTTATATTTTAAAAATAAAATGGTATCATTAGGCAGTTACATAGGAAAGAATGAAAAATTATGTTATTGACTTTAATCACAAAGATTTTTTTCATGAAATAAAAGGTATATTTAATGTAAACATTACTGTATTTAGATGAAGTAACTTATTTTCATTAGTGTTACTTTGTCCTAATGTTATTACTTAAAGTGTAATCTATGTATAAATCAAATTAATAAATACCATAAAATAGTGACAGCAATTTAAATTTCTCTTAAAATACTAATCAATAATATGGACATGAGAAGTCAAATGAGAGCACAGAAGAAACCTCTGTCAAGTTACCAAACATAGACAATCTTGAAAGTCCAATGGCCATGTAAGCTCTATTTATTCTGTGGGTGATAATAATATTATTAGCACATTAGAAGCTTCCATATATATGAAATCTAAATGGAATCACCAATGGGGGAAATAAAGCTCCAACTAGACTTCTCTTGCCACCAAATGAAACTTTCAGTGCCAAGGATATGTTGCATCTAATTTCATCCAAAGAGAACTCAGGAAAATCCCCCAATGCAGTTAAGTTCTCTATGATAAGTATGCAACTTGAAGAGCAGGGGTGGGTTGATGGAGGAATCCCTTTTTCTGAGGAGAATTGGAGGGAGGGAGGTGGATGAAGCGTGGGAGGGTACAGTTGGGGGGAATGGGAGGTAGGGGGCTGTGATTGGGATGTAAAGTGAATGAATGAATAAATATAATAAATAACTATGTGAACAGGGTGATGTTGAGTACTGGTGCACAAAGTGAGATTGTTGTAGTGGTGCATGAGAAATGTCCTTGGTTTAATATAGATCATATAAAGATATAAAAATAAATTAAAATTATTATTTATTTACTGGTTGGTTTTTCCAATATAGCATAGAGTACAAACATGTTGGATTTTGTCTTCAGAACATGAAAATTGATAGACTAGATTGGAAGAAGAAAGCTGAATCATGTTTAGTATTAATTTATATTAAGTGTTATCCACATTGCAGGAAAATCCATGATACAATAAATGAAAGAAAAAATCTTGTTACTTAATTTTTAACAAAAGTGACCGATCATGCTTTCATACTTTCACTAATGGTATTCATTGTTTCACAAAACTGACCCTGGCCCACAACTCCACTAGAAGCCCACTGTATTCAGAACTCCATGTAAGAGCCTGCAAATCCTCCTTAAAGCCTGTCCAGTTTCCCCCACACAACCTTGTCTCCACATAGGCACAAAATTTAGTCAGAAACCCATTGCTTCTGCTTTCACCAGAGGCCACTCCAGTACCTGGAACCAGAGGGACGACCCTACCTGAAGACATCCAATGTTTCTTCAGAGCTTTTCCACCTTCGCCAGTAATACTCTCTCTTGTGTCTATAACCCTGCCCACAACTGCGGCAAAAGCTCACTGCTCCACCTGAGGCCAGACTGATACCTGGAATCCCTTCTGCTGTACCCGAGGCCATGTTAGTAACCATAACTTTAGAAACCACATCAGCTTCCCTAACCCAAAACTCCAAAGGCAATGTCAATATCCAAAACCTCAGAGGTCATACAGACCAACAAAAACCTAGCAGAGAAACCCTAGTGGACCTGAGGACTCACTGGTCACTAGAATGATAGGCCACTCGGCCCAGAAGAAAAGAAAGGGAATGGAAATATGAGGGAAAAAACCCCCATGCAACAAATATAAACTCAGATATTGTCTCCCAAACTATAATTACTCCAAACTCAGATGCCTAGAGGCCAGTAGAAGAACAAAATCAACAATACTGTAGCCAAACTAACCAACTGCAGCTTGTATATTCAAACAGAGTAGAAGCACAAGGTAATGATCTTAAAACCAATTTTATGAAAATTATAAGGCCTTTAAGGAGGAAATGAATAAATTCCTTAAAGAAATCCAGGAAAACACAAATAAAATTTGGAGGAAATGAATAAATTCCACAAAGGAGCCAGGAAAACACAAACAAAAAAAAATGGGAGAAAATGAATAAATCACATAAAGAAGGCAGAATAACCCCCAAATGTCCCCCAATCTAGTCATGTCACCCAGTGCTCTCTTCTTCTGACTCCCTGACCCCCTCCTGCTTCCATCCCTACCTGCCCCTAGTCTACCCATAAAATCTATTCTATTTCCTCTTTCCAGGAAGATTCAAGCATCCCTGCTTACACCTTTCTTGTTACTTAGCCCATCTGGGTCTATGGATTGAAGCATGATTATCCTTTCCCTTATAGCTAATGTCCATTTATAAATGAGTACATACCAAGTTTTTCATTCTGGGTCTTGGTTACCTCAGTCAGAATGAGTTTCTAATTGAATCCATTTGCCCTCAAATTTCATTAATTATTTTAAAAGACTGAATAATAACCTATTGTGTACATGTTTTCTTTGCCCATTTTTCTGTCGAGGATCATCTAGGTTGTTTCCTGTTTCTGGCTCTATGAATAAAAATAATATGACCACAGTTGAGCAAGTTTCCTTGTAGGATGGAGTATCCTTTGGGTGTATACCCAGAAGTGGTATAATTGGATTCTGAGAAACCGCCATATTGATTTTTAAAGTTGCTGTACAAGTTTGAGCTCCTACCAGCAATTGAGGAGAGTCCTCTTTGTTCCATACTCGCCCCAATACATTCACCCTTCCTTTTTTTTTTTTTTTTAATCTTAGCCATTTGACAGATGTAAGGTAGAATTTCAGACTCATTTTGATTTGCCCTACTCTGATGGCTAAGGATGTTGAAAATCTCTTTGAGTCCTTCTTGGCCATCTGCAATTCCTATTGAGAACAATTTGTTTAGATCTGTACCATATTTTTAATTGGATTATTTAATTTGTTGATAATTAGTTTCTCGAGTTCTTTATGTTAGAAATTAGTCAACTGTCAGATGTGGAGTTGGCGAAATCTTTTCCAATTTTGTAGGCTGTTGTTTTTTCTATTGATGATGTCCTTTGCCTTATACAGATTTTCAGTTTCATGAGATAAAATTCATTAACTGTTTGTTGGTCTTAGTGCTTACATCATTATTGGTATTCTATTCAGGAGGTAGTCTCTTGGGCCAATGTGTTCAATGTTATTCTTCACTTTCTCTTCATTCAAGTTCATTGTATCTGGTTTTATATTAAAGGTTTTGATCCACTTGGGCTTGAATTTTGTTCAGAGTAATTGATATGGATATTTGCATTCTTCTACATGCTGACATCCAATTAGACTAGCACCATTTGTTGAAGATTCTTACTTTTTCCATTATAATTTTGGCTTCTTTATTAAAAATCAAGCATCCATTGGAGTGTGGATTACATTTGGGTCTTCATTTCAGTTCCATTGATCACCCTGCTTATTTTCTTACCAATACTTTGTGGTTTTTAATTTAATAATTCTGTAGTACAGCTTGAGATAAGGTATTGTGATACCTCAACGAGTTCTTTTATTCTACAGGATTGGTTATTATATACTCTTTTTTTCATATGAAGTTGAGTCCTGTCATTTCAATGTCTTCAACGAATTATGTTTGAATTTTGATGGAGATTGCCTTGAATATGTAGATTGCTTTTGGTAACATGGCCATTTTTATTATGTTAATTCTGAAGATCCCTGAGCATGGGAGATCTTTCCATCATTTGATATCTTCCTCAATTTCTTTCTTCAGAGACTTGAAGATCTTACCTTATAGGATTTTCACTTGTTTGGCTAGAGTTCCCCTAAGATGTTTAAAATTATTTGTGGCTACTGTGAAGGTTGCTATTTTCCTGATTTTTTTTTTACAGCCAGTTTATCATTTGTTTATGGGAGGTTTACCGGTTTTTAGAGTTAAGCATTTATCTAGCCACATTGCTGAACGTTTTTATCAGCTATAGGAGTGCTCTGATAGAATTTTTAGATTTGTTCATGTATACTACCATATCATCTGTGAGCAACAGTACATTCACTTCTTTCTTTCCAATTTGTATCTGCTTTATCTCCTTTGGTTGTCTTATTGTTCTAGCTAGCCTTTCAAGTACTATATTGAATACATATAAAGAGTTTAGAAACATTTGTCTTGTTCCTGATTTTCACCCCATTTAATTTGATATTGGCTACAAGTATTCTGTAAATTGCCTTTATTATGTTTAGATATGTCCCTTGCATAACTGATCTCTCCAAGAATTTCATTGGAGCATTGACTTTTATCAAAAGCGTTTTAGTCATCTAATGAGATAATCATTTTTAATTTGCTCATATAGATTACAATGACATTTTCATATGTTGAACCATTCCTGCATCTCTAGAATGAAGCCCCTATTCATCATGGATGATCTCCTTAAGGTATTCTTAGATTCAGCTTGTGAGTATTTTATTTATTATTTTTGCATCTATATTCATGAAGGAACCTGATCTGTAATTCTTTTTCTTTGTTGAATCTTTGTGTAATTTTGATATTGGGATGACTGTGATCTCACAAAATGAATTTGACAATGCTTCTTCTGTTTCTATTTTGTGAAATAACTTAAGGTGTAATAGTATTAGCTCTTCTTTGAAAATCTGGTAGAATTATGCATTAAAACACTCTGGCCCTGGTCTTTTTATGGTTGGGAGAATTTTAATGACTGTTTCTCTCCTTAGGGATTATAGATTTATTTAGTCTACCTGATCTTAATTTAGCTTTGTATGTGTTATCTATTGAGAAAGTTATCTATTTCTCTTATATTTTGTACAATACAGGTTTTTAAAGTGTAACCTAATGATTCTCTGGATGTCCTTGGTGTCTGTTGTTGTATCCCCATTTTAATCTCTGATTTTGTTTATTTGGATATTCTCTCTCTGCCTTTTAGTTAGTTTGGCTAAATGTTTGTTTATCTTGTTGATTTTTTTCAAATAACCAATTCCTTGCTTCATTGATTCCCTGTGTTGTTCTCTTTGTTTCTATTTAATTGATTTCACCCCTCAGCTTAGATATTTTCTGCCATACTCAACTTGTGTAAGCTTGCTTCTGCTTGTTCTAGAGCTTTTAGGTGTGGTGTTAAGTTGTTAGTATGAGATCTTTCCAGTTTCTTTATACAGGCACTTAATGCTATGACTTTCCTCTTAGCACCATTTTCATTGTGTCTCATGAGTTTGGTTATGTTGCACCTTTATTTCTTTGAATTCTGGAAAGTCTTTAATTTATTTTGTTATTTCTGCTTTGACTCATTTTTAATTTGGTAGGGAGTTGATCAGTTTCTATGAGTTTGTAGGGTTTCTGTAGTTCCTGTAGTTGAAATCCAGTTTTTTTTTTTCCAGGGTGGTCTGATAGGATGCAGAGGTTATTTTAATTTTATTGTGTCCATTGATCCTTGCTTTGTGACTGAGTATGTGGTGAATTCTGAAGAAAGTACCATGAAGTGCTGAGAAGGAGATGTGTTCTTTTGTGTTTCTGTCAAATGTTCTGTGGATATGCAATACATCATTGAGTTCATAATATCTGTTAGCTCCAGTATTTCTATGCTTAGTTTTGTCAAGGATGACCAGTCCATTGATGACAGTGGGGTATCAAAATCTCCAACTATCAATTTGTGAGGGCCAATGTGTGATTTCAGCTTCATTAGTGCTCACTTTATCAACATGTGTGCCCTTGCATTTGGGACATAGATGTTCAGAATTGAAAGGTTACTGTGATGAGTATTTTTTTGTTTAATGAATGTCCTTCCCTATCTCTTTTGATTAATTTTGATTTGAAGTCTATTTTGTTCACTATTAGAATGTCTAGACAATCTTGTTACTTAGGTGTATGTGCTTAGAAAAGGTTTTTCCAACCCTTTACTGAGGTAATGTCTATCTTTGATGTTGAGGTGTGTTTCTTTTATGTAGCAGAAGGATGAATCTTTTTTTTCCCATCCATTCTATTAGTCTGTGTCTTTTTATTGAGAAATTGAGTTAATTGATATTGAGACATGTCAATGAGCAATGATTGTTAATTCTGGTTATTTTGTTATTGTTGATGGTAGTGGTAGTGTGTGTGTGTGCTTTCCCTCTTTTGGTTCTGTTGTGAAATTATTTATTTCTTGGGTATGCATAGGTGTAGTAACCTCCATGGGGTGAAATTTTTCTTCTAGTATCTACTGTAGTGCTGGATTTGAGAATATATACTTTTTAGTTTGACTTTATCATGAAATACCTTATTTTCTCCATGTATGATGATAGAGAATTTTCCTAAGTATAGTAGTCTGGGCTGGCATCTGTGGTCTGTTAGTGTCTGAAGGATATCTGCCTGAGCCCTTTTGGCATTTAGAACCTACGTTGAGAGGTTAGATGTAGGGCTGGGGAGATGACTCAGCTGCTAAGGATAGGCTCACAACCAAAAACATAAGAGAAGGTAGGTGTAATTCTGATAGGTATGCCTATGCATGTTATTTGGCCTTTTTCTTTTGCAATTTTTAGTATTCTTAGTTGTACTGTATAATTAGTGTTTTGATTATTATACGGAAAGAGGAATTCCTTTTTGGTCTAATGTATGTGGTGTTCTATACACTTCTTGTACCTTTATAGGCAGGTTATTCTTCAAGTTAGGACAATTTCTTTTTATGAGTTTTCTAAAAATATTTTCTGGACCTTTGAGGTGGAATTCTTCTCCCTCATCTTTTTATATTGTTTTTTTCAGTTTAACTTTTCCATAGTGTCCCAGATTTCCTAAATATTTTTTGTTAGGCATCTTTTAGATTGACATTTTCTTTGACTAATGTATCAATTTCTTCTACTGTATCATCTGCACCTGAGATTCTCTTTTCCTTTTCTTGTATTCTATTCATAGTCTTTGTTTACTAACCTAGATTTTACATGTCTAGAATGTAATTTAGTGGGTTTTATTTAATTTTTTATTTACATTTTCAGGATTTGAACAGTTTTATTCATTTCCTTCACCTGTTTTTTGTGTGCTTACTTGTTTGTTTTCTTTAATTTTTTAAGGGATTTATTTAGTTTCTCTTTAAGGATCTCTACTATCTTAACAAAGATGATTTTAAAGTCATTTTCTTATGTTTCAGCTCTGTTGGAATATTACAAGCTTGCTGTGGTAGGATAGCTGGACTCTGGTGGTGACGTCTCACGCTACCTATTGTTGATTGTGGAGTTGTGGGCCAGCATATGGTGAGGAGAGGAGGGGCTGTAGGAGATGGCCGGATGGACTCTGAGGAAATGTTGGGGGTCTGTGGGTGAGAGCTTATCTAGGTTTTGGAGTGGCCTTTGGTAAAGCAGGATGCTTCCACTGGAGTTATGGGCATAGATGTGGTAACCAGAGGACATAGGGGAATAGGGGCTGTTGGAGGAAGACTAGGCAGGTTCTACTAAAGTGTGGATGGTCTGCAGGCAGTGTTTTAACTGGTGTTCTGAGTATATGGTTGGCCTATGGTAGAACAGGGGCCGTCAGTCAGAGTTGTGGATCTGGATATCTTATCTAAACTTTAAAAAATAAAGTCTCCAATTTTATAGGTAGAAGATGTTGATCACAAAAATTTGAGAAAGAAACAAAAAATTAAAAAATTAAAATTTAATTACCCTTTGTTGTAGAATCCAAAATAATCCACAGTTAAAATGTTTCTTTATTTTAATCATCTATTTCTAAATTTTTAATATTACCTCGTGACAAAAATACATTTACAACAAAATAGTTTAGCTTTGAAATTATTGCTATGATGTTTTAAAAATTAAGTTACACAAAAATATTGCATTAAGAATCCCTTTGTTTTAACATATATTCTTAGCAAACCTTAGTTATAGACACATAAGCTTCTTTGTAGAATTGACTTTAAAGCTTTTTCCTTACATCTGAAAAGTTTCCCTGTAATGACAATAATGTTGATTTCTTTGGCATGTAGAAGTGCCAGATAAAACACAGCTTACTGCCCACAGTTGTCCTGTGATTGATATTGCTTACCAAATCTGATTTCTTGAGTAAATCTAAGATTCAAAAGTTGCAGTTTTCATTTTTGCTGTTCTAAAAAAAAGTTGGAATTATGCCAAAGACCTTCTGTCTGCCTGAAACATGACTTTACAGAGAAGCTCTTAAGGACTTGAGAAGTCAAGGGGAAAAAACAGCCCTACCAACTCTCCTGCAGATCAAAGCTGCATCTGGCAATGGTTTCTCCGTTTTCTGGCTATCTTACTTTATACAGAAAGCAATGTTTCTCTTTCCCTATAGGATTCACATATCAAGTCAATTTATCTTTGAATATAAAGTTGAAAATAACTAAGAAGGGTATTGAACTCATTGCATTCAGCCCTAGATATATTGTGATTAGAAATTCAATTTCTTTATCAAAGGGAATCTAGTTCAATTCTCAGATCGATGTTAATTAGCAACTCAAACTTTTCTTGATTGTTCTGCAGGCTTAGCTGTTTAAACGATGGGCTGTGATACTTGACAACAATAAGACTTGAAAAATGTGCTTTCAGACCTCCCCCAGGGTTGTGAGTCACTGTCTAGCAGAGGAGCTAAAAAAGGGAAGGTCTAGACTCCTTACATGCCTTTCACTGGATGCATTACTCATTTTACATGAGATCATACCTGAATGAACTCTGAATTTTAAGAGTTAAATGAGTTTATCTACTTTGTTATTATTTGATGTTTTTCTTAGCTTTAGGAAAAATAATTGTAACTATTGTATTAGGTGTTCATTAACACAGGAATCATAAAATAAAGGTAATTGCCACAGAAATTTTGCCTACAATATTTGAATGGAAATTTTTATTTTATAAGGATAAATGAAACTAAATATAGAAAACAGTAACTCCTTACTCAATGAGCAATTAATAAGAAATCCTACGTATCTGTGGTGTTTAAAATCATAAACTCATCTTAGTGTTAGACATTTGAAAACTTGGTCCCCAGTTGATAATTGTTGGAGAGGTATAGCCTTACTGAAAGAACTATGTCATTGGAATGGGTTTCAAGAGTGCAAAGACTCACACTATTTCGACTTTGCTCTTCCTGGTTCAAGGTATGAGCTCTCATTTGTTGCCCATTTTCTGTTGGCTGCCTCTGCTCAGTCATCTTAACCCTTTGGAACCATAGCTCAAACAAATACTTTCTTCTGTAAGTTGCCTTGATATTGATGTTTTATCACGATAGAAAAGTAACCTGTACAATATGTGGTATGAATACTTTCACAAAAATATACAAAGGAGTCTAAGGAAAGAAGAATAAGACGATTTAAATTTCTTATCTTAATAAGCATATTTGTTCTTATATTTATAGAAAGTTTAAAGGATATTTTACACAATTTAAACTGCTGTGTACATTTATGTCAAGTTGCTTAGGTTGTATAATCTATTAAGTCCTATTGATTACATCATCACGTATTCAGTGAGTGTCAGTATCTTCCACTATTACTGCTTTCAGAATGACCTTCTCATGAGCTATAGGTAAGTGACTCTCCCTGTCATTTTGATCTCTGTGCTCTGCTTTCTACATTTCCCTGATATTTTTGGTGCATTAGTGTGTACCTGTGACATACCTTACAAGGAAAATGAGATAAATACATTCTTAGAAGTAAGGAACTTAATACAAGCAGGGAAATAACTTTGCCAGAAATAATTGTAAAGTATTAGGCATAAAAGAAAAGCTCCAGAATTGCAAATATCTGAGTTTTGAAAAAATACATTTTATGGATTAAAAGCAAAATGTAACCAAAGGATCTTTCAATGTTTTATATATGTGTATATATATGCACAAATTTATAATATATTTCTTATGTATATTTAATATATAATATACACATAATATATAATTATAATATATACATACATACACACAAAATTTAGGGAAGAAGAGATGGCTGAAGAATTTAGAGCACACACTAATCTTGCAGTAGATAGCAGTTCCAGCATCTATCTCAGGTGGGGCACAACACCCTGTAATTCCAGATCCAGGACATTCCAAAATTAAGTCATAAATAGTAATTAGCAGAAGTTTAGTACTTAATTATGAGTAATTAATTACCAAAACAGTCAGTAAAATATTAAAAATAGGCATGCTTTCATTGTAAAGACTAATTAATTTAAATAGCTTAAAAAAGAGCCAAATAATGTCTTAAATTATAAGAAACAATAGGAGAAATATGAACAGAAGTTTCACACAATAAACAAAATGAAGTATATATAACAATGTAAGAAATAATCAACATATAATTATATGAAATATGTTTTTAAAAGAAAAAAGTCAGAAATGATTTTAAATAGCACAAATGTAGGTGTGATACTAAAATTTCCATATTGAATATAAGAGATTTAGAAGAAAGAAATGAGACTATCCAAGGGACATATTTTCAATGCCCAGTACTAATGTAGAGACTCAAAACTGTCTATAACTCTAGCTCAAGGGTATCTGACACTCTCTTCTGGCATTTAGAGACACTGCTTACATATGTTACACAGAAATACATGCAAGCCAAACAAACATTCCCATAAATACAAGAATACCTGAAATATTTGTTAGCACACATTATCTAGTTACAATAGTGTTTTGGAATAATGCCTCAGTAGTGAAATTCAGTGCTGTTTAAGTTTATCGGGACTTCTTTTCACCAGAGAAGTCATTGCATAAATGAGCCAGCTAATACCTCTCTCTCTTCTTTCTTTCTTTCTCGCTCTTTCTGTGTGTATGAAATTTCTTATATAAGATGCTGAATATATAATATCTTCATGGGATTTATTAGGGATTCATTATAATGACTTATATGCTATGGTGCAGCTAATCCAACAGTGGCTGGCTAAGAATGAAAAGTCCAAGAATATAGTAATTGTTCAGTTCACAAAACTGGATGTCTCATCTAGTCTTCCGTACAAGCTGGAATCCTGAAGAAGTAGGCATTAATATCAGTGAAGGACTGGACTTGTTAGTAAGGTGAAAACAAGCAGAGAAAGAGTAAAAGCTTCCTCCTTCTATGTTCTTATACATAGACTTCCATCAGAAGGGGGTGATCCAGATTAACTCTACATTAAAGATATGGATTAAAGGTGTGTCTTCATCCCTCAAAGATTCAGATTTTCCCACTTCAAATTAAATAGAAATCACTCAAAAGTGTGACCTCTAGTTTTGGATTTTAGTTAATTCCATACGTAGGCAAGTCAACAATTAGGAATAGTCATTACACCTGGTTACATTTGTATGTAGATACATAAATGTAACATTTACTGAGAAAAATGTTTAATTTAAAATACTCTTTCTTATATTTAGTTTTATGGTTTGTTAAGATGAAAGCAAATTGTTTTACTTATGAACTGGGAACATTTGCTTATTTTCAAATAAAGAATTCAATATCGTGTATATATTTGGTAACAAAGGATCTAGAATGTCTGCAGCGTTGCCTGAATTGATTAATATTTTGATGTTACAATCACCAGTACTGAGAAATCCACATGTAGAGCTATTTCAGAAAGTGTTGTAAATTCTGGGTGTAGAGATGCTTCAGTTGGTAAAGTATTTGCTATGTAAATATGAGGATTTCTGTCCAAACCCCAACACCAACATAAATAGCATGGTCAGTGGACACAAGCTTATAATCCCAGTGTTGAGAGTCAAAGACAGGCATATTCTTGGATCTTGCTGGTTATTCAGTCTAATCTAATTATCAAGCCTGGTTCCCAAAAATGGACTGTCTCAAAAAAAAAAAGGTGGAATGCTTTTATGAAATGAAACCAAGGTTTACTTTTGACCCACACGTGCATATGCCTACATGTATGCATGCAAATAGGCACACACTTACATACACATGGAAACACAATAGAAATTGCTCTTAGGCAACCCTGACAACTACACACCAGCTAACCCACTTAACACCCCTCCACACATCAAACCTGAATGAACAGGCGAAGACAGAACAAGCCAGACAGTGACAAGGAGTCAGAAGATTAAAATATATTGCCAGAACTAGTTTGAGGCCAGGTAGAGCAATTCAAAGAGAAGACAAGAGAAACCAGTTTGAATCAGTCGGCTTAAAGAAGAGTTTAGGCCTTATTGGCTGTGTTGAACCAGCTGAAAGAGTTCACAAAGAGCTAGAAAGTATTGAGAATGGCTCTCATTTCATCCCCCATCCCCATCTGAAGAAATAAAAACAGCATGTATAGTTTGTATGTACAGTTATCACACTGTAATTTCTAATACTCAGTTTTCTTAAATATTTCCAAGATTACATTGGAGCTGCACAATGCGTTGGCTCATCTAGTGTTCATGTGAGGGCTCACAACAAACTTCATTGAAGTTATCACCTGAAGCAATATGGCAAAACTTCTAGATACTTATCATGTTATACATCTTATTTTGAATTAAGATTTATTTATCATGCAATCAGAAACTTTAAGTGTTATCAAATGTTTTGTGACACCCCCTATGGGCTGTCACATGACTCCCTATGGGGTCATGATATATATGAAGCTGAGATAAGTGAACATGCATTACTAACTTAACAAGCACATCCTAAAGTGTGTTTCTGCATGTTGTAGAGTGAGACTGCACAGTTTTACTGACATCTAATGATTAAAGGAACTACATCACCAGGAGAATATTCTGAGAGTAGAGATAGGCAATCTCAATCCTTCAAATGAAGGATAGAATCAACCTCTAGCCTTTTAATATTGCTTGAAATTAATAAAATTTAAGACAACTTCTGGAAAGACAGAGGGGGAGGAAAAGGGGGGGAAAGGAGATGAGGAAGAGAACAACGACAAGAAGACAAACTGAGTGTTGAGAGGTGGAAAATATTTCTAGAGATGATCCAGTGGTAACTCTGTCTTCCCAACAGCTTAAACATTAATATTCCAATGAATCTGACATCCTTTCCGTGGTTACTTAGCAATCATCAAGGTAATAGATTAGACCAGATACTGCGCATGGGTTTTTGAAAAGTTATTGTGTGAAGAGACCAAGGATCAATGATTTCTACATTTGTGACCATTGCAATGTCCCTATAAATGATGTCTCTGCAGCCCATCGCTCTATACATATAGAGGTAAATAAATATTCAAAGCACAAAAAAGGAGAAAATGCTCTTCTCTCTGTGAACTTCTCCTTATGAATTATACATCACGTTTTTCATTATTCAATGTATATTTGGGAGGTAGAGGAGTGGTAACAAACACAGAAGGACATTCAGACTTAAGGAAGGGAAGATTATCTGTGAGTTTTCCTACTGATAAATTCATAAACCTTGTTTGAGTGTGTTACCTCAATATTATAAAACATGGGATTATAAAATGCTAATATCATATTCTTAAGCTGATGTTAACTATTTAATTGTCATAAACAATGTCATACCACAAAGAGTTAATAAATTATGAAATGCAATGATTTCTTGAAATAAAATTTTATCAGAGAAAATATGTATTTAGTTACTAACCAGGCAAACTGACTTACTTGTAGGTGTTCACATTTTTGCTTTAATAGGAAACATCAAAGTATATGGAAAATCTCACATACACTTCAATGAATCAAAGCTATAGTTTATTCTGTTAATATTATTTGGATTATTAGAATATACTGATATAGTTAATATACCATAAAATGAACAAAAATCTTAAATTCCTTGAATAATTTTGACGTAAAACAATAAATAAGCTTTATTTATGAATGGTTTCTACTCTAAATAGGCACGTGAATAATCAATTTAAACTGAGTGTATGCATTGAAATGTAGTTTATTAACAGCTCTATATTATGTCATCCTGGATGGAACCACCAGATGGTAGTAGAGGATTAAGTAATATTAACAACCAGCTGCACTGGCCTGGTCATGGATGTATTTAAAGTTTTGCTTCCTTTCAAGCTTTCCTTCAAATCCAAACATTAAGAATGTTCTTAGTTATGTTAAGTTTGTTGGGCATGGAGGTGTGGAAGAGGGCCTGGGGTGGGTGTGGAGGTGGGGAGCCTGGGAGACGATGAGGAATGAAAAAAAATACAATCAAAAGCATTGCATGAAAATCTCCAAAACATAATATAACTATAAAAAATAAAAAATATTCTGAGTTGTGCTATAACTTTTTGTTCTAAATGTAGGGCTGAAGTTATTGAGATTAAAATAATTAAGGTTATAAAACAATTTTTCACTGTTGTGATGTGTGTGTTTTCATCTCACCTGGACTTTCACAGTGTAAAATATGAACTTCAAAGGGATTTTTTTTTCATTTCTCTGGAAAAGTTCATTAATGCACACAGCAATTAAAGGATATAGATGGGTACCAATTTATATTTCAGTTCAAATTCATAAGTGAAAAACCAATTAATAAAAAAATCTAATGTTTCTAATAAAAATGCTGAGACCATAGATATTAAAGTATAATCGTACTTTTCAAATATTTATGCTTACTACGCTAGTTTAGTTAGGACATGTTAAAATTACACAAGAATAATTATTTATCAGGGAAGAGAGGAGTCTTGAGGGAGCTAGATGGTTTTTTTTAAATTTTGTTTTGCTTTTGTTTTTTGGGGATTTTTTTGTACCATAAATGTAGATTAGAGAATCTGAAATATGTTTGTCATTGACAATATCCACCCTGATATCTACTTCTCCTTTACTTTCCCATAACCACATTTGATCCTTCTAAGATAACAAAAGAATTGAGTCTCATCCTTTGATTGCTGAAGCAATGTCCCATGATCATTTCAAAACTTAAAACACTTAAATAAAATGTTGACTAGTGACCTTTGATTATGAATGTGTTTGCTAAATTATTGAATGCTTAAACACTCAGTATCTCTCATGTATTGTTAATATTTTCAAATCCCTCTAAAAAACAATTATATGTCTGTATAATATCTGTTAGCTTAATGCTGAGCAGTATATACATGAGTGCCATTAACTGAAGGCACATGCCCAGTTTCACAAAACTCTTACTCATTAATTGTGAGTTTCTATAAAAGATACCCATACACTGGTCATCGATTATTATCACAGTAGTGAAATTTAATACTATTGCTTTTTCCTAATAGTGTAAAAATTACAAGAAAACAAGAAAAATTTTGTCCCTGTATTTTCAGGTAAAGATATAATATAATCAATAGCTGCAAAATATTGTTTTAGATAATGATTAAAGACATCCTGTTCTGAAGAAAAAAGTAGAAAATTCCTATACCTTCACATGTGATGTGTCCTTAGAATATGAGAAAACAAAAGTGAATTCTGTATCCTTTTTTATAAAACAAGACTGAAGAAATTAGAGAAAAATCAAGTAAAAGGTAAAAGAAAATTCAATGAGGATTGAGTTGGAAATATAGAACTCCAAAAGAAAGTCTGTGATGATTAAGATAAAGGATTTGTAATTATTAATCAAAAGGGTATTAACCTCTTCCCTTAGATGTTCTTGCAGAAGGTATCCTAGATCTGCACTGAGCCAAGAGAAGAAGCATAGAGAGGTTGACACTTGCTTGTGATGGAGTAGCTCTGAATTCCTTTGATGACGTAATTCCTGACTGTTTGGGACACTCACAGCTTGTCTATGAGCATGTGCTGGATGAAAACAAGTTCTCCTTATTAAGAAATGTAACAATTGGTATTCTGTCCACACACACACACACACACACACACACATACAATCTATCTATCTGTCTATCTATCTATCTATCTATCTATCTATCTATCTATCTATCTATAGATAGTGAAGGAGTTTGGACATTTCAGATGCATGGGTGGAAGAGTGGGACAGGAGGGGGGAGTAGGGAAGGCATTGTGACTGAGATGTAACTTGACGAAATAAAAAAATAAAGTATATTAAAAAAGATAAGTAGTATTCCATTATGTAAATGTACAAATTTTCTTTATCCATTCTTCAATTGAGGGACATCTAGATTGTTTCTTGATTCTGGTTATTATGAATGGAACTGCTATGAACATATGAACAGTTCAACAAATGTCCTTGTGGTATGATGGAGAAACCTTAGGATATATGCCCGGAAGTGGTATGGCTGGGTCTTGAAGCAGAATTATTCTAAATTTTTTGAGAAACCGTCAGATTGATTTCCAAAGTGGTTGTTCATGTTTGCATTACCACCAGCAATGGAGGAACATTCCCCTTGCTCCACATCCTCGCCAACAAATGCCATCACTATGTTGCCTACAGTCGAATACCTTTCCCTTAGGTGGGCTGCATAGGTTGGCTTCAATGGAAGAGGTTGCAGTTAGTTCTGATGCAAAATAAAATACTGGGGTCGGTTGATAGGAAGCATGTTCCCTTCTCTGAGATGAAGGGGAAGTGGTAAGGGGGTCAGAGGGTGAGAGGGTGAGAGGGTAGGTTGGGAGGAGAGAAGGGAAGGGGCTGTGAATTGAATGTTAAAATGAATAAATAAATTAAATTTTAAAAAGAGATCCTGATGTAAAACACTTTTTAAAATTAGTGATTGGTAAGGGAGGTCCCAGACAATTGTAGATGACACTGTCCCTGGGCTTGCGGTCCTGAGTTCTCTAAGAATGCAGGCTGAGCAAGCCATGTGAAGCAAGCCAGTACACAACACCACTTCATGGCTTCTGCATCAGCTCCTGCCCCCAGCCTCCTGCCCTTTTTGAGTTCCTACCCTGAATTCCTTTGATGATGAACAGCGCTATGGAAACATAAACTGAATAAACACTTTCCTTCCCAGCTTTGTTTGTCCATGGTATTTCATCACAACAGTAGAAACCATAATTAAGATACATCTCATGGGAACAAGTGACATCAGCCATCTCCGAATGACATATTGCATATTTTTTTTTTACATTTCAGATAATTTCTAAAAAAATTAAAGAATTATTACCTTTATCAACTCTGACATCTAGACAGGGAACAGCTAATTCCCTCCTGTCCCTATGATACAATTAATAATCACACTTCAAAGACCTTTTATTTAGTTATTTATTTATTTGTTTGTTTATCTATTTGTTTATTTATTTATTTATTTATTTATTTATTCATTGGGCAGAGACACTTCTGAACTTTTTCAAATTTTTTGTAATTTGTTTCATGGCTATTTACTCTCAAAACTTACTGGTGATTCATTTCTAAACTTAGAAGTTAAATCTTTGGCTATTAAAAGTACTTCCTGTCTTAAATAATTCCAGTTATACAATATTTTGCAACACAACTACTAATTTAACTGCAATGTCTATTTCACACAGTAACTTTCTACACTGAACATAGAATATGCAATACCACAAAAGAAGAGTAAAACATTTGTGAAAATGTAAATATTCACCAATTCTGTTCGTATTGATGTATGGACTCTTGTGCCTGATTACCTTGTTGTAGTATTGCTGGATTTTAACTATATCTTCTAAAGCAAGTTTTTAAATTTTTCATTATTGGTTAAAGGAAATTATCAATAGATTTATTTCTAATGGATATTTCCAGAACTGGGCAAATAAATAAATAAATGATGTTGAAGTACGGTTAAGAGTGATGCGTACCTCTTCCCTTCTTCTGCCCCTCATACTTTTCCTATCTATTTTTCCTCAGTGCAGACTGACTTTACACACATCTCTGTCCTTGCCATATCACTGACTCCCAAGTCTACCCAGATTAAAGAAGAAAGTACTTTTGTTCACAGTGATTCCCAGGCTTATTGTGAACTATAGAAAGAAAATAAAGATTTTCCGCTTCCAGGAACATGTTTGTTGAGGTTAGGAAAAGAACTTGTGATGAAGAGGAAGAAAGATGTAAGAAATTAGAAAAAGTGTGCACTTTGAAATTTATGAATAAATTTTATGATTTACCTAGTAGAATTATTTGTTTATTTAGGCTTTTTTATTTATCAGACAATTGCAAACATTTGATTCTCATTTTCATGGGCATAAGTGCTATGAACTTTGATTCGTAGATTTGGGATCCAAATATCATTATTCAAGTTTATAATTAATCAGTTGCAATTTTAAAACTGATATCCAACATCCTTTTTTGAGTTCTTGACTCAAGTTCATTTCTGTATTAGAACACAAATCTCCTCACACTTCCATATCAGATATATGTGAGACACATAATAATAAAAATTAGAAAAAAATCAACTGTATTAATGTCTCTAACTTACATAAACTATTGCAGTTTGGGCTACATTTATTTAAAAATGCAACCTAGAACTGGGGAATGAGAAGTCTGATTTCCTCTGCTCCCCTCACCTTCTTCAGTTGGTTATAGTGCAGCTTCCTTGAACAGAGCCCATTACACACTTCTCAGTGCTCTGTCTTTTAAGAAAATTCACACTTGGACTTTTGACCATTTGACCCTGTGCTTCTAATTGACTTAAGTACCATTCTAGAGAGGTCTCTATAAAAGAGGTTTAAAGGTTTTAAGATCCTGAAGGTTATAAATAAGATGAGTTCTGTCCTCTGAGGAGCAGTAAGAAAAATTTTTTTAATTCTGTACATTTGGTGATCTTTGAACCTGCACTTTGAAAGAAAGTACTAGTGAACAGATGTCTGGTTTCCAACATACCATTAAAATGGACCCACTGAGCATATTAATATTTCATTAGAATGTGTTGCTACCTATTATAAGTATACATCTTTCAATGGGATGAAAATGATTTTGCAAGTGGTTATTAGTGAGGTATATATCAAATTGTTCTATTTTAATTTTGGTTTTCAAAAATGTTTCTATTTCCCCTGGGCTGTATGACAATACTTTAAGCTCCACCTATAAAACAGAAGACATTTAGATACTTGAATGAGAACAATAATGCTGAAATTAAAAAAAAAAACAAGTTCTAGAAGGAGATTGCTTATTGATGCAAAATATTAAAGGCTTTATTTTCAAACATTAAAATTGTAAGAGGTTCCAGATATTATAGGTAAGATCATTCAAGGTTGGT
Source organism: Lophiomys imhausi (assembly GCA_907164525.1). Classification (NCBI taxonomy): domain Eukaryota; kingdom Metazoa; phylum Chordata; class Mammalia; order Rodentia; family Muridae; genus Lophiomys; species Lophiomys imhausi. Next base: position 6,777,807 of record CAJQZJ010018033.1, read on the forward strand.
TATTTTAAATAAGAGACATATTAAAAATCTCTCCTGAGACAGCCTCCATGATCAACTTTTAGTCATTAAAGCCAATGTTCAGAATCTGTTTAGCATTTATATAATAATGCAGTTTTATTTGACTAATAGAAAATTAGCAGTCTTATTTCTAATATCTAGAAACTACTGGAAACAACCCAGTTGTCCCTCAACTGATGAATAGATTTTTTTAAAATGTGGTACATTTACACAATGGAATACTACTCAGCTATCAGAAACAAGGAAACTATGCAATTTGCAGCCAAATGGGTGGAACTAGAAAAGCTCATCCTGAGTGAGCTAACCCAGACTCAGAAAGATCCACATGGCCTCTACTCACTTATAATTGGATTTTAGCCATATAGTACAGGATAACTATCCTACAACCAATGCACCAAAAAGATCAGGAACATAGACTTTGTTACCTAACAATGGAACAATTTGCCCTAAGGGTGCTACCATGTAGGTCCCCAGTGCAAGAGGAAGCTCTTAGCCCTCATGTGACTGTTGAACTGAGAGGGGCTGATTTGTAGGGACACTCCACATTGGAGGAGTCGGAAGGGTGGGAGAGGGAGGACCGAGTGAAAGGGAGGGTGGATCTGGGAGGAGTGGAAAGAGGTCACTATGATAGAGATGTAACTTGATGTAAAATATTATAATTAAAAAAAAAGAAAATTAAAAGAATAACAGTGCAATAGATAGGTAAATTTTTAAAGACAATACAGCATTGCTAATAGCTTTAAAAGAAAGGTTTTTAACATTAATACTATCAACACCTTACTGGCAAGATGACTCATCAGGCAAAGACCACTGCCACCATTCATAAAAACTGAGTTTGCTTCCTGGGTCCTGTTTAGGAGAAGACAGCATACTCCTTTAAGCAGTCTTCTGATATTCATACGCAAACCTTTGCATGCTCAGTCATACACTTATACATACACAATGAAAATACCATGTTAAAAAAAATTTAAATTGCAAAGGGAATGTAATCAAATCAGACTTCTACAAATTTACTAGGATCTTTTCTGACATGATCAAATGTTTATAGCTCAGTCCATAATCTTGCAATATCAAATTGTATGGCAGTTATTATTTTTTTATTCCATTCTCTATTTTATTTTATTGCTGTATTCTGTGATAGTTAATGTATAGATAATTTTACATAGAATTAATTGAACAACACTTATCAGAACAGATTTACTAGTTATTTTTCCCAAGTAAATGATTATCATACTAAATCAGGAAAGCTGTTTGGTTGCTTGGATCATATATGGAACCAAGAGACGGCCTTGATATACTTTTTATTTTCATAAGTACATTAGCTGTTTATTATTAAACATATGGATGTCCTATACTAAAAATATAAGATAAAATAGCAAGGACAAAAATCAAAGTAATTCAGAAATATTTTCTAATTATTTTCATCCTTGTTGATATTATGTAACTTTTAGGTAAATTAATTCTTTTGTTTGTTTGTTTCCTTTAGAGACAGGATCTTGCCATGTAGCATCATCTGCCTTGAAAATGCTATGTGGATCAAGATGGTCTTGAACTCACAGCAAATCTTCTGCTTCTACCTGGGAACTTAAGTGCTGAGGTTAGAGTTCTGTGTCTCTACACTTTATTCAAATGTATCTTCTTGTGCTCCTCAGCACCATCAGCACACAAAGCCCAACACTGTTTCTTCTGTTCATGGTTACTTGTTTTTCTATTTAATTTTTCATTCATTCATCAGCCAACAACTGTGTTAGTGACTGTATATAAGAATCCGGGCCAAGCACTGAAAAAACCAAGTCAATTGTGCTCTCCAGGTTATATAAATGTGAGTACATATCAAACAAATAAGTATTTTGCCTTGTGATATATGACAAATGCAATTCAATGGTATTGTTGAAACAACAGACAAAATGATGTTTGGGCATCAATGGTAGTGTCTGAGGAAAACAAAACAAAACAAAAACAAAAACACTAAAAACCAAAAAAAAAAAAAAAGAAAAAAGAAAAACAAACTCAGCTTGGCACTGGAAGAAAGAGGAAGAATTCAAATTGTCAAACATGGAAGGGTTGTTTTACACACAGAATGAAAAATAGTGAGAAGAAAAAAAAGTGAAAAGAAGGAAAGAAAGGTGGAATTTTGTATAAAACTATAGATTTTGTGGTCTTAAAAGTTAAGAGCATATCCTGTTCTTCAGAGGATTTGTGTATGCATGACAGCACATAGGTCTGGTGACTCAAAACCACCTATACTTTTAGTTCAAGGAGATCCTGATACCATCTTCTGGACTCCATACATTCATATGTCATATACTCATACACAAACACATAATCTCAGAATTAAAATGCACATCTTTATTCAAGTGATGATGAAGGTAATATGAAAATGCTAGCAAATATTTTTCGATTAAATTTCAGTGTAGTAGGGTTAGTGAAGTTAGTGAAATTAGTGGACAGTCAGTCAATTTAGCATCTAGCAAAATAGGGATTTTAGATTAGCAAAAGGTTGACATGTCTTTATGGGAAAGATATGGGAGGAGCCAGTTGTGGCAGGAAGATATGCCAGTAAAAAGTAATGCTAAGAAACCTCACAAGCCACACAGATGAAGTCAACACTGATGTACTGTTGTAGTGGTGTGTCTCAGAAACCTGGCAGAAAAACCATGACAACATGTATGCCAAAAATCATTCTGAGATCATCACTACAAGATTTAAGTCAGGGGTCCTCGTGGCCTCTGCCCCTCCTCCTCCTCCTCCTTCCCTCTGCCTCACTTGTACTCACCCTGCCAGGAATCCATGCTGTTGAAGGGCTGGTGAAGGGTGTAGTAAAATACGCCATTGGTAGAGTTGCAATCCAACGCAGAAACCTGCCATGGACTTGTAAAGACAGAATCCCTTGATGTATCCTGCATTGGAGGCTCAGAGTGCTGAGAAGGTGAGCAAAAACTTGGGATAGAAATGCTGAGGGACACTTTTCACTGGTGGTACTGCCTTGTAGGCCCCCAGTGTATGAGGAGGCTCTTGTCCCTCATATGACTTCTGAACTGGGGCGAGGGACTGTTATGTAGGGACACTCCAGTCCAGAGGAGTGAGATGGAAGGGTTAGGAGGTAGAGGGTGGGAGGGTGGGGCTGGAAAGGGGGGAAAGAGGACAATATGATGGAGATGTAACCTGAAGCAACAAATAAATAAATTTATTTATTTAAAAAATGTAAAAAAAAAAAAAAAGAAATGCTGAGGGAGACCAAGGAGGAGGCAATTCTTGGCTGATTGAAAAGACCACCCCATATTGGTGGTCAGAATAGACTGACTTTGTAGACTGAACATGGCTGCAAGGTACAGGTAGACTGGCCTTACAAATTGGCAATGCCCAACAGACTTTGAACTTGAAAGCTATAAACCATCCATCTGTATGGACTTATGCCAAGAGTAGGTCCTTTTAAGATCTTAAAATAATGTTAAGTGTTTGTTTTTATAGATATTAGAGTGTTTTAAGTATTAAGATAGATTATAGATTTCAGAATTAAGGCTTAGGTTATATGATTTAGGGTTTTTATAGGTGATTACTAAATATTAATAAATATAAGTGGGATAAATAAAAATAATCTGTTACATTTCAGTTTAGAAAGAGTAATTAATATCCAGATCAACTGAAAACATTCTTTTACTCAAATAAAACTCAAACAGAATACATTATGTTTAGAATATATGTATCAAACATTTTGACCATCATATTTGGCCTAAGAAAACACATCTGTTCACAATCTCTGTGACTTAATAAAAATGTAGTCTCATGAGAAGCCTAGGTCTAGACTGGTCTCTGAACGTGAAAGTGCTAAATTTAGAATTGTAAAGTCAGAACGATGAAAGCAGAAGAGTAAAGCTACTAGAAAAAAAAAAACCAAGACCTGTTAATCAGATAAGGTGTCATGTTTCAATATATTTTAATATTTTCTTTGTTCCGCAAACAAAAAGACAGTCAGATAAATGATCTGTTTCATTTGTTGATGCCTATAATCACAGTGAACTCTGCCATATCTATATTACCGACAAGCAGACATCTAACCTACTTATCTATCTGTCTATCTATCTATCTATCTATCTATCTATCTATCTATCTATCTACAGACATAGATATATTCAAATTATACAGATATATAGTTAAGCAGAAACTGGTGGCCAAAATTATTAGTTTTGTGCACACTTTATGTACATAGATTAAATATGGTGAGCTATTTGAATTATGGTTTAGAAACATTGCAATTATGATTTTTTTTTTTGTTCAGGTGCCAGTTTCTTTTCTAGAATGCATTTCTGATGGTTTATCTAATGTCACTGATATCCTTTGTGCATACTCAGAAGGTCCATTTTGAGGACTTTTCATAGTTTTATTGTTTTAAAACTTACTGCACTCCATCAGAGCTATTTCTGGCTGCTTTGTTTTACCTAAGGCTGCTTCCAACCTTTGATTTTCAAGACCAAAAGAATTAGAAAAATAAGAGCAGTAGTATACTTGATGGTCATGTCTGCAGGAATGGTAATGGGTTTCAGATGATTAATAGCAAATGGAGTATTTTATAATGGGACATCTGCAGAATAGCCATTAAGGATATTTGTCATAATAATTTTATTTGTGGTTCCTATAACAGAGTTCTCAATATTCAGAAAGTAATTTACATTGAGCAAATATCTAGTTGAAAACTATTTCTTCTGTAGAAATGTGCTATGTAAGGAAGTCCTTGGTATTTAGAATATGAGTAATTTAAGCATAACCTAATTGAGCATTTCAGTAATAATATTAAAATTTTAATTCACACTCATTGTGAGTTGTACAAAATTTTAAACAGAAGCCAATAAAGTTCATTAGCTAATTAATGTTGTCTATCAAAATGAAATTATATAAATGTATGCACCTCTATAAATACTAAATGAACCCAATAATTTTTAAGGTTTAAGATGATTTTGACAAATAAACTACAGTTTCAAGTTGGTTTAGTTTTTTTCTTTAATTTATGGATGTAGGGAATAAGCATATAAGTTTTATTTAGTTAGTTCTTTTGGTGCTTGGAAATGAACAATGGGTCTTGTACATTCTGGGTAAATGTCTTACCATTCTACTATATCTCCTTTACTTAAATATTAATTTTAAAGGTATGTACTTCATAAGATTGTTTCAAGTTCAGTGGTGTCTTTAAGCAGGCATCACACAGGACAAACACTTCAAATTCCATTTATATTTAGTGATATTCAATCAATCCATTGCATATATTGATCAACACACAAAAGGTGTACCTTTAGTTTCAATCATTATTTTCATTTCTTATCATTGGAAATTTTATTTTGAAATATAAAAATGATCATGAAGTATACAATCTTCCTAATCCTTATTGTATTTTGGAGACTTTTTTTCTTTTTCTTTATTCTTCTTTTAGACACTACATTCCAACTGCAGCCTCCACTCCCTCTCTTCCTCCCAGTAATCCCACCTTTCCTCTCCCCAGATCCATTCTGTCGGTTTCCCTTTAGAAAAGAACAGGCTACCTAATGATATCAATGAAACATGTGTAACAAGATGCAATATGACTAAACATAAACCCTCAAATCAAGGCTGGAGGAGGCAACCCAGTAGGAATAAAAGGATCCCATAGCAAGCAAAAGAGTCAGAGACACCCCCACCCTCAGTATTATATGTCCTACCAAAAAAATCCAAGGTAAACAACCACAGCATGTATGCAAAGGGCCTAATAGAGACCCATTCAGGCTCCATGTTTGTTCCTGTAGTCTCTGTGAGCTCATATTAGTCCTCCTTAGTTGATTCTGTTGATAAAGTTCTCCTGGTGTCCTTCACTACTCTGGCTTCCCCAATCCTTCCTCCCCTTCTTCTGAGGGAGTTCCCAGGACTGTGCCTAATGTTTGGCTCTGTGTCTATCTGCTCCCATCATCTGCCGAAGGAATCCTCTCTGATGTCCATTGGGCTAGGTACCTATAAGTATGCAGTAGAATAACATAATGAATCATTTTACTGTTTTTTTGTTTTGTTTTGTTTTGATTTGGTTTTGTTGTTGTTGTTGTTGTTTGTTTGTTTGTTTGTTTGTTTGTTTGTTTTACTATCCCATGTCTCTGGGGTATCCAGCCTCTGGTTCTTGGTCAACCCTACAATGTTAGGGCATAGATTTACTTTTCTGATATGGGCCTCAAATTCTACAAGTCATTGGTTGGCCATTCTGTAGCGCCTAGTCATCATTATCCTATCATATCTCATCTGAGGAGAAGAAAACTATCAAGTAGAGGAACAATGAGGGAGGGACGGAGAGAGGGAGGGAGGGAGGGAGAGAGGAGGAAAGAAAGGAAGAGGGAGGGAGAGGCCAGGAGGGGAGGATGGAGGAAACTATGTTGTAAAAGTAACTTGAGAAAATAAAATAATACTATTTTAAGAAAAGAGTTAATAATCTTAAAAAAATACAATATAAAATTTTCAAACTGTAATTTACCAAAGGTATACTTGCCTTACTGGCATGAAAGAAAAATGGCCTTAATTTCACATTAGAATGTTAGACTGCTGGTGGCTACATAGCTTACACAAACTTGATAGCAGCTTAAAAGGTTTTTTTTTTTTTTGTAGACATACAGGATATTTTCATGGTTTGGCATTAAAAAACAGGTAAGAGGTTTAAAATACTATAAACAAACTAAAGGTTACTTCAGTTCAATCTGGTTTTCTAAAACTCCAAGTGTTTAAAAATTTGGTAAAATATATGAAATGCATAGTATTAGCCCATGCCTTTAACCCCAGCAGAGACAGGAGGATCACTATAGAGTTAGTTGTCTTATAAACTCTAGAGTTACAAGGAACAGGGTGGTGATGGTACACACCCTTATCCCATCATTTGAGGATACACCTTTATCCCAAAACACTAGAGACAGAAAACTGCAGATGTCAAAATTCAAGGTCAGCCTGACACAAAGAAAGCTCTAAATAGAGAATTTGCTCCAGGAAAAATATTACCTGACCCCCCCTCCAAAAAAAAAAAAAAAAAAAAAAAAAACAGGTAGTGTTCCAGAGTTAGGATTAGGGCAGTGCTCTGTTCTTATCTTTCCCGGAGATTTAAAACATCCATCTAAGGAATCCAGGGACAACTGGACAACTGAAATCTCAGAAGAAAGCAGATCAAACACCAAAGAAGACAAGTAGCTCAGATGATCCAGCATTGCAGACTTCCTCAATAGCTGTTTCCTCAAAAGTTTACAATCACAACAACTCCAAATCGCTAAGATTATTCAGCTCCACAGACTGCTTCAGCCAGAACTCCAGTAAAGCCCTGAAGATCAGCTTCTGTCTACGAACTTCTTAGGACATCTAAATAGCTGAGCACAAAAGGACTGAATATCAAATGATTCTATTAACATTTTTAACCATTTTTCCATTCTTATTTGGGCCACAAACAGGTTTACTATGTCCAAATCAGCAGGAACTCATTTTAAAAGAGCAATGTCCCATCTCCAGAATGGTGGGGTGGGTGATTTTCTCTTCTTTGGTCATTTGATGGGTTATAGATAATCTTGTTATTTAGGGGGAGAGATTACAACTGTTAAATGATCTTGTTAAATGGGTTTTGGAGGTTTGACCCAGGGACTTCTCTCTTTTTCTTTTCTGTATCCTTTCTCTCCTATGTAGGGGTGACAGACTTTAGAAAAAAAAATGGGACATAGACCTAAAACAGGAACGATCAAGAAAAAAGGACAGATTATTGAATATGCCCTTATACCTTTGTATATTGATATAAAATTAAGATTATATTTGGCTAAATTGGTATTGATCTTTGTATATTGATGCAAAATTAAGATTGTATTGGACTACATCGGTATTGATCTTTGTATATTGATACAAAATTAAGGGTAACTCTTTTTAAGGTATTGTACCTAGGTAATGCTTAAAAATGAAATGTGAAGTTTTGGCCTTTTGCTACCAACTGTCATAAACTGTTTAGGATAATTAAGAAATGAAAACTAACAGCCATTCAAGCATGTCATTTTGTTAGATACGAGGACAGTCTATCACAGTTATTTTCTAAGCTAATCATAAATCAAGTGGCTAAGAGACTAGCAACATGTGCTTATCCAAATATAAGGGATAGATAGGTGGTCATCAAAAACCTCAAGAGATCTGTAGAATATGGCATTCAAAGATGTTTTCTTACTTAAGATTTTTTTTTGATATTGAGACATGTCAGCTCCTGACAGCACCCCCTCTTCTATTCTAAGCAGAAGATGAACATCGAAGAATCTCCAATTGGAGATGGTTGAATTAGTGGCAAGCCTATCTCTTGGCAAAAAAAAAAAAAAAAAAAAAAAAAAAAAAAATCCCTTGCTTCAACTGTAGACAGAATGCTATCCAAACAGGACAAAACTTGGAAGCAGGTAAGTTGATAGGCTAGCTCCGCCAAGACAGGGTAACCAAGTCCTTCATAATTCCTGCTTTACAATCAATGTCTGTCAGTGAAACGGGGCCAAAGGCTGAAGATTGATGCTGTAATGTATGGAGAAAAATTGGGAACTGTCCAGGCAGCCTCTGGTATGTCATTTCTTAGTTTTGGAAGCTGCAGGCCCTGCACTTCCTGTATAACCAGATATATTTATCCCTCTCAGGTCTCTGAGGTAGTTGAAGACTAGATAGCTAGAGTCTCATAGTTAAATTTTGAGTTGCTTAGGAATTAAGAGGGTGTTCTGGATCTAAGAAGATGTTTTTAAAATTGTGATGCAAGTTAGAATGAAAGCTGAGTTGGATATAGAACTTTAAACTCATGGAGATGGCTAGATAGTAGAATGTTAAAGTCAGGTGCCAAATACATATGGACTGGACATTCAAAGTATATGCTAAGTCATATAACTCTCATAATTGTGGCCTATTTATTTCTGTTGTTTTGTATTGTATTTATTGTTATAAGAGAAAGAGCCATTTGTTGGACTGAAAAGGGGAGCTGTTGGGGGGGGGAGATATACCTTAAACTTAAAAAAAAGAAAGGGGATGGGTGGGTTGAGGGTGGGAGGGTGGGACTGGAGCGGGAGTAAGGAAGGGATTGAGATGTAACTTGAAGAAATTTTTAAAAATGTATTAAAGAAAAGGGGACAAATGATCCAGTTTTAAACTGATTTTGTTATGAAGACAATAAGTTCATGAACTTTTATTAACAAAATCATGGTCAATATAAGTCAACCAAAAACAAAAACAAGCAAATCAAATCACAAAATCACCAGTTTTATGACCAAATCACCTCATTTGATTTCAGTTGGTGTTTTGGAAGGGAATAAACTAAAGATTTCAAGAAATAAAACAAAACAACCACAACAAAACCAAAAAACCAAAACATACACACTCTTAAGAATTAAAAATAAGACACTATGTTCTAACTTAAGGATGACAAGAATATCTTCAAAGCATTAACCTGAGGAACTAGTATCTCTGTAGAAACTTAGACCTTTCATATTACACTGAGAGATGTATGCTCATTGGTGAAAACAACTCTAGAGTCAGATATATGACAAGGAAACATTTAGAATATCCTGCCAATATATATGCCCTAGTGATTTGATTATATATCTGAGCAGACATGAAAATTCATGTTAATGGCTATGGGATGAATAATTTTAACATTATTCACAAATAAAATATCACCACCGTTCTACTTCTATAAAAATGAATTTTTCTAATTTCCAATCTACTTTTACTTCTTTTTTTATATTTAATTTATTTATTAAGTATACCATGTTCTGTCTGCATGTATGCCTACAGGCCAGAAGAGGGCACCAGATCTCATTTTAGATGGTTGTGAGCCACCATGTGGTTGCTGGGAATTGAACTCAGGTCCTCAGGAAGAGCAGGCAGTGCTCTTAACCTTGGAGCCATCTCTCCAGCCCTACTTTTACTTCTTTACTACAATATTTTTTGAAAAAGTTGTTGTTTCATTACTTGTGCAATTTGCATAACTTATAGTTAACAATTTTACTAGACATTAGCTAAACATATGCTGGGAGACCCTGCTGCTGAGGTAGTAGTCAATCATGATCTGAAAGCCCTGAGCTCTGTGTGAAACTGAGGATTCCTTTTGTCAATGGGGATCCCTCTTCTCTGCCTGGGGAGCCTGGATCTCCATACCCTTTTCCTGAGGACTTTAATGTAGTCCTTAGTGAAATTACAGGCTCAACTTCCTTTCTCCCTAGTGAAATTACAGGCTCAACTTCCTTTCTCCCTTTAAGTACCCACTCACCAAGCACCTGGGAATCCCGGAATGCCTCTCCATGCAAATGAGGCATTCCAGTACCTTAAGCCCCCCCCCCCCCACCCAGCTGATGATGTACACTCACCCTGGAAATCCCTTCCCATTCCCCAGGGATCACACAGCCTTTTTTCACCTGAATAAAGAATACAAACTGTTTCACTGAGCATAGTCAAACAGAGATGTTTCATTGAATATCATACAAGAAGGCTGTGACACTAAAATCCTCAGATAAGGTGTTCTCATAGTCTCCTTGCCCAACATTCCCTCCCATTTCAGAATCCTGATGACCTACCTATCCAGCTCCACTCATCCTCTCCAGCCCGGTTTACAGCAGCACCTGGACACCCCAAGGGAAGAAGCAGATCTCAGAACCACAAAAATATACACAATTGTTATATTTTAGTATTTAACTCAACGATTAATTGACATTGGTCTTGAAATCTTTTAAAGTGTAGTATATGATTTACTTTTTTAAAAAAATACAATTATACTATTGTATGCCCTCCCACCAATTAACATAGGTATTTGTTTTGATAATGATTATCTTGATGCAAAGAGCCATTAACTAAATGTTAGTTTTTCCCAATTATGCATATATCCCATAATCTATAATACAAAAATACATCCTGTTAAATACATTATTTCTTTAATTTTAGTACCTGCTAATAATGATAAGATTCGAGCATTTTTTGTTTTTTTCAATTGCATAAAATTTTGCAGGATATTTTCAAGAAAAATTGGAAGTTAAACATATTTGGATGCAATAGAACAAATTACGAATGATTTTAATAGATGCATATATTTATATTAGTCTTACATTCCTGGCTACATGTAGTTTTTCTGTCTTGTATATCAGGTTCTAATGCATACAGCAATGATCTTAGAACATGAGTAGGCTAAAGGATTGTTTGCCATAGATAGAATTACAATGAATCTTTCCCTCCATCCCCAAGGATTCCTCCATTTGTTATCCAATCAGACGATCATTTTGTTAATTCTGTTGTGAATTATTAACTGAATGAATCTGAAAGAAGAAGAATAATAAAGATATGAGAATTTAAGGAGGCAGATGGGATATGCAGCAAAAGTATAGTCAAGGTTATGTGAATGTGAGGACAAAATGACCTATCATTTCTTGTTTTAAAAACATCAAAATGGGGCATGGGTAAAGAGAGGCCAGCCAAATCCAGAAACTGGGTGATCTGCTGCTGAGATCTAGATCGTACTAATCTCATACCCACATCCCTAAGGAACTAAATGTTACCAATCACCTGATAACACTCAGAACACAATTTATTCATAGAATCTTCAAATATCTTGATTTCTCACATACATAATTCTAACCAATAAAATTAGCTATGTCATGAATTTTTATCTTTTTTGTTCATTACAATGAACGAGTGTTTTTGCAAGGTATTGCTTGTGATTTTGTTTTAAAGAATTAGAAATAAAATCACAAGAAGAAAAGTTTTCCTGATGTGGTGAAGCCATACTTTGGTAGTTTATCCATCCTCCTGTAGAAGATCTTGTTGGGATACACATAATGGTAATTCTAATTTGATTCAGGACATAAAAAAGAAACAAATAAACAAACAAACAAACAAGCAACATCAACAAAAATGGACATAAAGTTGGACAGAAATTTGAGAGTGATTTGAGAAAAGTTGTGGTAAGGGAAGGAAGGGTATGTATGTTCAAAATACATTAAAGACAGTTATAAAATTGTCAAACAACAGAAAAATTACAAAGCTCTGTTTTTTTTTGTTTTAGTTTTTTTTTTTTACTTAAAATTTAGTTTACTTAAAAGTACAACTTTAAATGCTGGTGATGAACAAAAGTCATAAATTGGACTGAAGATCAACAGGTAGGATAGAATTCATGCCTAGTAATGTAAACATACACACATACACACACACACACACTCAATATAATTAAGTCAATATGTGTCAGATGAAAACACTCAGTCTATTTCTATACCAGTACCATGCTGTTTTTAATGCTATTGTTTTGTAGTATAGCTTGAAATCTGGGCTGGTGACACTTCCAGATATTTTTTTTTTGATTGTACAGGATTGATATAGATATTCTGGGTTTTTTGTTATTCCATATGAACCTGAGAATTGTTCTTTCAAGGTCTGTAAAAAAAGTGTTGATATTTTCGTAGGCATTACATTGAATCTATATATTGCCTTTGGCAAGATGGCCATTTTTATTATGTTGATCCTACCTATCCATGAGCACTGGAGATCTTTCCATTTTCTGATGTCCTTTCAATTTATTTCTTCAAGGAGTTGACATTCTTGTCATACAGGTCTTTCACTTGCTTGGTTAGAGTTACTCCCATGTATTTTATATTGTTTGTGGCAATTTTGAAGTGTGCTGTTTTCCTAATTTCTTTCTTAGCCCATTTATCTTTTGTGTAAAGAAGGGTTTCTAATTTTTTGAATTAATTTTGTATCCAGCTACCTTGCTGAATATGTTTATAAGTTGTGGGAGTTTTCTGGTGGAATTTTTGGGGTTACTTATGTATATTATCTTAACTGTGAATAGGGATAATTTGGCTTTTTTTCCCATTTATATCCCCTTGATCTCCTTTAGTTGTCTTATTGCTCTAGCTAGAATTTCAAGTACTATGCTGAAGAGATATGTGGAGAATGGGTATCCTTGCCTTATCCCTGAGTTTAGTGGAAATGCTTAAGTTTTTCTCCATTTAATTTGGTGTTGGCTATTAGCTTGCTGTATATTATCTTTATTATTTCTAGGTACGCTCCTTGTATGCCCTTTCTCTCCAGGACCTTTATCATGTAGGAGTGTTGGATTTTGTCAAATGCTTTTTCGGCATCTAACGAGATGATCATGTGATTTTTTTTTCTTTCAACTTGTTTATATGGTGTATTATGTTGATGGATTTTCATATGTTAAACCACCCCTGAATTTCTGGAATGAAGCCTATTTGATCATAGTGTATGATACTTTGATTTGCTTTTAAATTCGGTTTGCAAGTATTTTTTAAGCTCCTTTTAAATACATATATTTATTATTTTTTTTATTTGGAGGCAGTGCTATACTATATAGTCCATATTAGTCTTGAACTCACTGTGAATCCCACCTGGATATCAAAAATCGGCAGTGATCAGCAGTCCTCAGGCTTTCTTGTGCTGAGATTACATCCAAATAACATGCTTCTTATTTTTCAAACATTATATACAAGTAAGATAGAAAGATGGTGCAGCCTTTATGAGTTCTTGATGTATAAACATGGGGTCTGGAGTTCAGAGTTCCACACTCGCATGACCTGACAGGCATTTTTCAAACACCTGAAACCCCAGTTCCAAGAGAGCTAACACCCTTTTCTGGCCTATATGCACACTCTTGAACATAGATTCATATGCATTTACATAGATTGGCAGATATGAACACACACATATACACACACAAATTCACAGATAGATGCATAGAATAAATCTTTTTATAAAAGCACAAATCTTTTAGGTCGAATCATCAAACTAAGAATCCTATTTCCTAAGTGGTACAGTGTATAGATTTTTAACATTTTTACATTATTTTCATTTGCCAATTCAATGTATCAGACATTTTAATGTCAGTGATAAGATGAGGAATAAATAGTAAAAAAGATATATATGCATGTGCTTATCTATACACTTTTGGTAGAATAAATGTCTTTGACTCCTCCTCTCTTTTGTTATAAAAACTAAAAATCAAGTGTCTTACTTTATAAGTCATGGTTCCCAAAAACCTACTCTTGTTATTTCCAAGCTAGCCAAGCTTGTGTAATTTTACAACAAATCCTTGATATTGCTTCATATTATAATTTATAACTTCAGTATCTGTCTAGAATCTTTGTTTCTTTCTGTGATTCAATCTTCACTAATCCCTCTCATTCTTTTTTTTTCTTTTTTTTATAATTTATTTTTTATTTCTTCAAGTTCCATCTCAGTCACAATCCCTTCCCTACTATCCCCTCCTGTCCCACCCTTCCACCCTCTTCCCCCTCAACCCCCCCCCATCCACTATCCTTTTATTTTCTTTAGTCTAAGGTAGATCTTTTTCCTCCAACAGCTTCCGCCTCCAGTCCAACAAATGGTTCTCTCTCCTATAACAATAAATACAATACAAAACAAGAGAAGCAAATAGGCCACAATTTTGAGGGTTACATGGCTTAGCATACATTCCGAATGTCCAGTCCATATGCATTTGGCCCCTGACTTTAACATTTTACTATGTAACCATATTGAATATTTTTGCATCTATGTTCATGAGGGAAATTGGTCTGAAATTCTCTTTCTTTGTTGGGTCTTTGTGTAGTTTAGGTATCAGGGTGAATGTGGCCTCATAGAATGAATTTGGCAGTGTTCCTTCTGTTTCTATTTTGTGGAAGAGTTTTAAGAGTATTAGTAATAGCTCTTCTTCAAAGATATGATCTGGTCCTGGGCTTTTTTTTGGTTCACAGACTTAATGACTGCTTCTATTTCCTTAGGGGTATGGCACTGTTTAATTTGTTAACCTGATCTTGATTTAACTTTGGGAGGTGGAATCTAAGAAAACTGTCCATTTCACTTAGGTTTGCAAAGTTTGTGGAGTACAGGTTTTTGAAGTAATATCTAAAGATTCTTTGGATTTCCTCAAGGTCAGACCAGTTGATCAATAGAATTGAATCAAATACCCAGAAATAAACCCACATACCTATGGTCAGGTCATTTACTTTTTGACAAAGAAACCAAAGCCATACAATGGAAAAAGGACAGCATCTTCAACAAATGGTGCTGGTCTAACTGGATGTCAACATGTAAAAGAAAGCAAATAGACCCATATCCATTACCTTGAACAAAACTTAGGTCCAAATAGATCAAGACCTTAACATAAAGCTGGACAATTAAACCTAATAGAAGAGAAAATGGAGAAAGGTCTTGAACTCATGAGCACAGGTTACAACTTCCTGAACATAACACTAATAGCTCAGGCTCTAAGACCACTAATCAATAAATGGGGCCTTATGAAACTGAAAAGTTTCTGTAAGGCAAAGGACACTGTCATTAGAACAAAACAGCAACCTACAGATTGGAAAATGATCCTCACCAATGCCACATCAGACAGAAGGCTAATATCCAAAATTTACAAAAAAACTCAAGAAATTAAACATCAAGGAACCAAATAATCCAGTAAAAAATGGGGAACAGAGCTAAACTGAGAATTCACATAGGAGGAATCTCTAATGGCAGAGAGCCACTTGAAGAAATGTCAACATCCTTAATCATTAGAGAAATGCAAGTCAAGACGACTCTGAGATTCCATCTCACACATGTCAGAAGGGCTAACCTAAAAAACTCAAAAGACAGCACATTCTGGTGAGGTTATAAAGAAAGGGGAACACTCCTCCAGTGCTAGTGGGAGTGCAAACCTGTGCAACCACTATAGAAATCAGTCTGATGATATCTCAGAAAACTTGGAAAAGCTCTACCTCAAGACCCAGCCGTACCACTCCTGGGTACATCTAAAGGATTCCTCACAAAACCTCAAGGACATCTCCTCAACTATGCTCATAGCAGCTTTATTTGTAATAGCTAGAAACTGGAAATAATCCAGATGTCCCTTAACCGAAGAATGGATAAAAAAAACTATGGTATATTTACACAATGGAATACTACTCAGCCATCAGAAACAATGAAATGATACAATTTGCTGCCAAATGGATGGATATAGAAAAGCTCATCTTGAGTGAGCTAGCCCAGACCCAGAAAGATGCACAAGGCATGTATTCACTTATAACTGGATTTTAACCATATAGTATAGGATAATTATCCTACAACCAACAGTCTGAAGGGAACAGGAACATAGACCTTGTTACCTATTAGTAGGATGCATTGTTCTAGTGGAGCTGCCATGTAGGCACCTGGTGCAAGATGGATCTCTTAGACCTCATAAGACTGCTGAACTCTTAGGGACTAATATGTAGAGACACCCTACACAGGAGGAGTAGGTTAGGTGGAATACGGGGAAATGTGTGGGAAGATGGGACCAGTAGGGGTGGAGGAAGGGGACTTGATGGAGATGTAGCTTGAAGTGATAAATAAACATTAAAAAAATAAAACAATCACCCTAAAATCCATAGACTTAATAATACCCACAATACTAGCCATTAGAATCCTCCTTTTGAACTGTTGCTTAGTTGTGTCTAAGAGACTCCCCAAAAAGAACAGGCTATTGTTAATGTCCCTATTGCCTCCTGGAAATTGAAAGTAATTGAAGAAAGTTGCTGAGCAAACTACATATATTGATGACTGCACTTAGTGGAATTTATGTTGGTATGACTTGAAATCTTCCTCCCCAAGAGCTAGATTTCAAAGTAGTGATGGGAGCTATGTAAGCCGTCAAGGTAGAAAATTACCCACTATAACACCTAAAAGCAACAACAATGACCATAACAGCAAGATATCTTGAAAGGTGAAATAATGGTTTTGATGAGCTGGGGATGAACAAAAGTCATGAATTGGACTTATGGTCACCAGGTAGAAGGGAATTCATATCTGGTAATGTAAAACTCTCCTACTATCTGTGGTAATGGAGACATGAACACAAGAAGAAAATTTATTCTTGTATCTTTCCTATATGAGTATAATTTCAATCTCCATTAAATACTTGTCATCATACCCACAAAAAAATTTTTTGCAACAGATTAGCATTATAGCAGAAATCTACAACACATCAAAGTGCAGAAAACAAATTATTATGGGGTACCCAACTTCTGTTGATATATCTACAATACACCCCCTTCACCTTAGACTCAAGAAATGTCATAGATAAACTCTCATGAGGCTGTACCCTTGCCTGATAAACTACAAGCACTTACTGGCTACTGAAGAACATAGAATCAATGTTCTCCCAAGACAAGACCCCTGATATGTTACCAGTGTCTTAAAATAAACTTTATCAAGGAAGTAAAACCCTCTACAATTAAGCATGATGACAATAAAGAAAATTGAAGAAGACCGTGGGATATGAAACAACTTCTTATATACATGGATTTGAAAATTTACTATTATGAAAATTATTATCTCACAGAAAATAGTCTACATATTTTGTGTATTTCTCAGCAAATCTCCAATATAATTCTTCAAAAAATTGAAAAAGTCTCATGAAATTTATTTTTTATACACAAAAGTTCTAATACACCTAATGTAACCCAAAACAGAAAAATATATACAGCAATTCATGGGTATCACTACTCCTCATTTTAAAATATGTCAAAGAGCCATATTAACAGAAGTAACATGGTACTGAATAAAAATGAGGAATGTCAGTCAATGGCAAGGACTATTCATATATGCACTCACACAGCTATAGTCAGCAAATTTTTGAAAAAGACAGCAAACTGTGCATTGGATAAAGAAACTGTTTGTTGGGCAAGGTCTAATACATTGCTTCTGATAGGCCAATTTCAATGTTGACTTCTGGTTACCGCCCCATCTGAGGCATTCTCTTGATTGGTTAATAAAAGTCGCTGATGGCCAATTAGCTGGGCAGAAAGAGTTTGGAAGGTGGGACTTCCTGAGATGGAAACAGAAACCCTGTGTTTTACACAGAGGAATCTCTCTTTCCACCAGGAGACATAGAAGCAGATAGATGTGTTTGAGAACTCTGAAAGGTAATAACAGGCCACATGGTGGTTTGGGATTAGGTGGTCTGAGTTAATTTAGATTAGCTAATTGAGAGTGTAACCATCTAAGGGTTAAGTATTGAAACATTAAAAAGGTCTTGGTTTATTTAATTATTGGGGAAAGGACCAAGGCAGCTTATAGGGCACCAGTCCAAGCAATTCAGGGCCCTCGGTCCCTGCCAAACCCCGACGACTGTCCCTCTAGGCCACTAGCATATCTGATGGTTGAATATAATAGTATATAGTTATTAATAGGTATCTCGCAGCTACCACGGCAGCCTCACCACCAGACCACACTGCCAGGCCATTCCTCCAGGCTTATAGACTTCTAAGGCAAGTCAAGCCTGCAGATCTCCCTCCAGGCCACCAGCTGTTCTGCTGCCCTAATATTACAAATTGTAGTTATTAAAAGTTAGATTGCAGGTGGTGAAGGCCACCCTTGATCCAGGGCTTTGTCTTCAGGATGGGTTGGGTCACCAGTTAAGGCAGGCCAGGCCTGCTGGCCTCTCACCAGCCTGCTAGCTGCTCTTTCGGCTTAATCTTATATTTTATACTTATTAATAAATACAATTGATAATCAAATTGCAGTTTCAACTGTTTAACAAATGGTGCTGGTAAAACTGGATGTCTACATGTAAAAGAATTGAACTAGATCTTTCTTTCCTACTCAATGGAAAAATCAATTTCAAATGGGCCAAAGACCTTAAGATAAAGCATGACTCTGACTCTGAGAGAGGGAAAATAAGTGTGTATACTATTTCAAGATATAAACATAGATACAGACTTCCTCATACAGGATCTACCTACTTAGGAAATAAGGTCAATATTATCAAACAATTTTTTACTGTCATAAAAACATAAATTTATACCAAATCTATTACAAAACATCATTTAAGGTCACAAAGACTAGAATAGTCATGACATCTATTACTTCACCTCCATGTTCATGGAGGAAAAGCAATAAAAATGGCACAAGAGGTATTTCACTTTTTAAGGACATACATCTTTGTGATTTAAACTTCTTTTGTGATTACATCCTGTTGCTTTGCTTGTAGGAAAATGGATATGTACTTTTCACTGTCTTTAGGTCTTGTGGATGATCTACATAAAAAAATAGGATGTTTTGAATGGAAAATTGTGGATGGATGGCAGTTTAAGAATTGTCTTTGTTCCTGCAGATGTGGTTGAAAGAAACACTTGTACTTTCCTCATTGGAATGTGAAATGGTCTAAATTCTGTAAACACCAACTTGGATATTTCACATAAACCTAGTAATTAGCCCATGTATACTACTTCTGTGTACTTATCTAAATGACCTCATTTTGACTTATCACAGGGATACTTGTACATGAATGTTGATTATGACTCTATATTTAACAGTTAACCTGGGTATCCAATAAGAGAGAAATGGATAACAAAAATGGGGCACACAATCAAGGGAATTCTCTTCTTCTACAAACATTTATGACATGTCGTTTCTGAAAAATATATAAATAGACATAATTTTATTAAGTGAATTAAGTCAGTCTCCATCATAAAAATCTGCCATATGTTTTTTTTTTCTAATTTGTGGCTCCTAGAATTTATATCATAAAAAACCAAGTATGCAGTTAATGAATGTAAGTAATATAAAATTGGCTAAAGGAAACAAGGGTACAAAAAAGAAGGAGAAGTTTAGAAAAATATAGAATGGGATGGGAGGACACATTTCATGTAGTTAACACACAATGGTAAGAAAATTAAAATCATATTAAAGAAGAGAGCATTGTATGTTAACAATGTCAAGTTTTCTCAGTTGTGATCAACACTGACACATAAGTATAATCATTCAATTATTTTTACAATTTAGCATTGCTTTAAAAGGTAGCCAGTGTTTCTCCTGGATATAGGCATCTCTCTGTGTTAACACACTCTGCTGTTAGATGTTCCATTTAATACCATTGTTTTCAAGAGTGATTAGTGACAGACATAAACCTTCCCTTATACATTCTGCTGCAATAGGTGCATGCAATTCTCCATGGGGTAATTCACTAGGGTTCATAAGTGCACGTATAGAGAAAATTTATGTAACAGTTTTACCTTTGTCTGAAAACAGCATCTACAAGAAGTAATAACTGGCAGCAATTGATATAGTAAGCACAACCTTCTGATTTCTAATAAATGCAAGCATCACTCTTTGAATAAATATCTAACCAGGAAAAGAATTACACAAAATGACCCACTGAACAAATTTGACATTGTAGGACTGCCCTTGAAAAAAACTGAAGAGAGTAAAATAATCTGATTTATGCTTGGAAATCATTAGCACAACTAAGCTGCTTGAAGGAGGTATTTAAGGGGAAGAGCAGAAACAGGAATATATTTTCATAATTTTTTTATAAAACTACTAAACTATTAAATTAATTTTCTAAAGTTATATCAGTGAACAGATTCTGTAAACATTTTTGGGAATCAATTCTAGAATATCCTAGTTAGGTTGAAATGGGATATACTTGTAGATGGCATATGTTTGTCTGCATGCTTTTGTGTGTGTTTGTGTTTGTGTATGGTTTTCCAGAAGAGCTGAAAAACTCTAGGGGAGAAGAAAAACAGAGGAGGGAAATTATGGTAACTACGTTCACTGTACATTTATTTGTGCTTTTTAAAATAAATTTTCAACAGAATTACATGCTGGACATAAATTTGTTAACATTTATTACAGAAATCAGTGTTGAAGATACATAACTTGCCTTTAATCCCATTCAACAGTCAGTCAGGAGGCAGAAGCAGATGGCTCTGAGAGTTCAAGGCTAGGGTTAGTTTACATAAACTGTTTAGGCCAGGATTATATATTGAGACTATGAGTCATAATAAATGGCATATTTTGAGTTTCTCCTTGAGTATCCTTTCCTTGGCACTTACTGAGCTTCCATAATCTTCTGAATGGTTCAGTAAGCTTGCCAAGGGTTTTTCTACGATCAGAATTGTGGGGGATCTCCACTTGTTTCTTGCTACATGAATTTGCGGGCATGGCATATGTGGGAGTGGGCCTATTGCAGCAAATTGGTCTAGAGACCTTGCACACTGAAGGCCATGCATGAGCTGGAGTGGAGAGAAATTCTGAGGGAGGCTACTCTGGACTCTGGGTTGTCCACCAATGCATTGCAAAGGTGGAGGAGGAGAGAGTACCAAGTCCTGAGGAGTTCCATGATGTGAAAGCCAACCACGAGAACTAGAGCAGTTTGTCAAGGTGCTGAATCAAAAGAGGATTGATCATACTTGAGTACCCAGACAGACGTAAGGCTCACCCTCGATATTCTCTGTGGAAAAATGTTTAGCCAGACAACCATATGCCACTTTGAGTCCTTAGAGAGCAGCTTCAAGAACATGTATAAGCTTCAGCTTCTGCAGCAGAAGTGGGTGAAGGAAATGGAGGAAGACTCAAACCCTCTGGCTGCATGCAAAGCTGATACCCATATGGAGGGCTGCAAGAGGAAGTACAGAAGTATCAAGAAGTATATGAGAGTGGACCTTAAAAACAAGTTTCAGCCGTGCCTGAAGAGCCTGCTTGCTGAGCAGAATCACTGTGGAGGGACACGGTGATCAGGAGAAGGATGTACTCTGAGTGTGTTTTTGTGATCCCTTCCAGAAAGGCAAAGATAAGCAATGATCTCTTGGTGAGAGGAGACTGCAGAATCTCGTTTTCTTGGGGATCCTGAATTCTTACCTTTGACCGACCCAGGACCCCAGTTTGGTGTCAGGGTGACAGGAGTCCTCAGTTCACCACTTTCTGTTCTTGTCTCCTTTTCTCCTGGAGAAGCCATCACCTCTGTTGCTGTCTCAGCTCTGGGTTCTCCCAAGTATCCAACCTGAGGAGTCAGCCCTGCTATGGGATGAGGGGAGCAGAGGCTACAGAAAGGGGAAGGAAGCAGAGGGAAGCAAAGGGAGAACAGAACCATAACACCACATCTTTGGTGTTAAATTCTTTACTTACTAAGAGGGGTAGGGGAGTTGGAATGTTAGAAGCACCAACCTCAGGGGCAGAAAGCTTGAGAGGAAGTGGATGAGGGAAGATAAAATTCAGTGATGCTGTTAATCATGAGAACATTATTCTTCATTGTGTTAATTAAATTAAGAAGCCTGAGACAGGAGTGGTGGCACAGGCTTTAATCCCAGCACTTTGGATGCAGAGACAGGCAGAAGGCTATGAGTTCAAGGCCAGCCTGCTCTTCAGAGTCCAGGACAGTCAAGGACACACAGAGAAACCCTGTCTTGGAAAACCTAAGAAAAAAGAACCCTAGGGCACAGTATAAAAAGGTATTTTGAGTATTAGAGTAAAATTATCATATTACATATATGAATGTGTCCCTCGGCTAGATCATGCTGTGAATGTTCAGGGGTGGGGTTGAGGGGCAAAAATACTGAAAAAAAAAACTGAAGAGGTAACCTTGGTTGTTAGGGTAGTGTTAAGCATTCTAAATGTTAATTAATTGGTCCTGCCTGCTGTCTGTTACTTACATTGACTCTGATTGTTTAAATAAAATTCCGAGGCCTGAGATTGGGCAAAGAGAGAGAAAGGTGGGACTTCCTGTGATTAGAGCAGGAAGCCTGCACTTTAGACAGAGGATTAATGCATTCCAGCCAGCATCTTGAAGAAGAAGCATTTCAGCCACGAGCAGCAGGAAGAAAGACACACGCTATGGGTTAGGAAAAAGAACCTCATTCCACATGGCCAGGAACATTGACATGGCATGGAAAATGGCAGTCCAAGGGGACGTACGTATATATGGGGTCATATTTGGGTAATAGAATTAAGAGCTAGCTTAGATGGGCCAGGGATGCACAACTCAGGCCAAGGCTTGTTAAAATCCATGCGGTCTCTGTGTGTACTCATTTATGTCTTAATGGCGGAATAAGGATTAAAGGCTGCTGAATAAATTAACAATAATCTAAATACTGGTTAAACAATTTAATTAATTATTTCTACAAGTGGCACCCAATGTAGTTTAATTAATTTATTCTTTTACAAATGGCGTCCAAATAGGGTAATTAGAATCCATGCTTACAGTCTAAGAAGGCCTGGGTGAAAGCTAGTTTCCTAGCCAAAGAGTGGGGAACTGAACCCCAATGCATTTCAAAGGTGCGACTAACTTAACAAAAGCTGTTGCCTTGCAGCAAAGGCAGAGAGCTAAGACTTAACTCTCCTTACATACTAAAAAACTAGCAGCCTTCTAAACAAAGTTTCAGAACAGAATTAAAAATGGAGGAATTCATAATGTCTCAATACATTTCAATTCCAATTGAGTTTGTTCCTCTTAGCATGCAAATGAGTTTTACCCTGACAACTGTGGTTCTGTGTATCTTTTTTCAGAAAGTTCAGACTAGGATAGTCTTAAAGGAAAGAATTTACAGATGGAATGCTAAATTGTCAACAATGATAATGAAGGAAAAAGGGAGGCCTTTCCTGATAAATAAGGCAAAATTGATGGCAGCTAGAGCTAAGAGCTCTCTGGGTACTAGGTGCCTGTCGGGAGTTTCTGGTATTGGTCCACCAATGAAATACAATCACAACTAGACTCTAAGGAATAATGAACAAAGCTTTAATTGCAGCATGGGATGGCATGGTTAGACATGCCAAAGCTTTTGGAATCTTGTTTCTTTGCTTGATTTTTATTTAGATGCCTTTGATTTTCCTTTATCGGGAGGTAGAAAGGATATTTTTCTGGTTTGGTATTGCTAAAACATAAGAGATTTTTGAAGATTTTAGGAAGATTTCGAAATGTCACTGCAGTTCAAAGTTACTCTCAAGTTTAAAGTGTTACTAAAATCTGGGATTTAAGTGAAACATTTGAGCAGGGTGGTACTAGCACATGCCTTTAATCCCTTAATCCCATCACACTAGAGGAAGAAACAGGCAGACTCCGGATTCTAGACCAGCCTGGTTTAAACAATGAAGGCAGGGCGGGAACTCTGCTGAGGAGATAAAGCTGCTTACTAAATACAGTCTAGAATTTAAAAATGACACATTTTTTTCTTGATGTTAAGTTTAATAATGTCCTTACTGATCTAATGGATAAATGCACATAATCTTAAATGTACATGAAGAGAAAAGGGTCACAAGCCAGTCTCCTTAGTTGTGGGGCTCCCACTGGAGAACTGGTTTCAAGAGGCATTTTGCCCCTAAAAGAGATATGTTAATCTCTGGTCATGAAGGTGCACGCCTTTAATCCAAGAACTTTGGAGGCAGAAGCAGGCTCATCTCTGTGAGTTCAAGCCTAGCCTGGTGCAAAGTGAGTCCAGGACAAGGATACACAGAGAAATCCTGTTAGGTTGGGGAAGAACTTGCAAACTGCATGCCTCCCACAGCCAGCAGTTAAGAAAAATAGCATATCATACTATTTTACACCAATCTCCTTAATAATGGTGTTTCCATAGGAGAATTGGAACTCAAACTAATACAAAATGTTTTAATTAATGTTATTGTTTAATAAGGGTAATTCAATTATTTAAATTCATACCTTGATCTCAAAAATTGGGAAACAAGGTTAAAACAGTTTCCTTGTGTGTTCAAGGCCAATCTAACCTATTGAGCTCTACAGAGCAAATCAAGACAGTCCAAGGTGCAAAGAGAAACCCTGTCTCGATAAGGATAGATATATCCATATAGAAATTGAATCTCCAAAGGAAGAAGAAAAGGAAAGAAAAAAATATATAAATTCATACCTTTGTTCCCAAAACATGGGAGACAAAGACAGAGACAGATTGGTTCCTTTTGAGTTGGAGGCCAACTTAATCTACAAAAAGCCAGAACAACACAAATAATCCTGTTCTAATCAATTAATAAATTTAGGTCAACTGTAGAGGAGAATACTTAAACTCAATACAGTCTTATGCTGTATTTTCAATTTAAAATAGATTATATATAGCATATATATGTAATACTATTACATGCCATATTTTTATATGGCATGAATGGAGACTTACTTCTGTTCAAAGAACAGAAAATATTCCCTAATTGATTTGTACATCCTGCACATCCAAGGCATTTTGGTAATTGCAGAATTATTTGTTACTTGTGAGAATTATATATTTTCAGAACCGAACCAGAGTCCAAAGAACACAAGACAAGTAACCCAGATGATCCAGCCTCATAGACTGCTCAATAGCTGTTTCCTCAAAAATCTGCATCCAGAAGAATTTCAAACAGCTTGCTGAGATGGCCTAGCCTCAAAGACTGTTCCAGACAAGACTGCAATAAAGCCCTGAACTTTCCTACCCAAAGTCCAGACTACAAACTGCTCAGGACATTCAAATTGCTGAGCACCTAGAGACTGGACAACAAATGTTACAATTTACTTGCTTAACCATTTTTTTTTTCATTTTATTTGGGCCCCTAAACAGGTTTTCTCCGACCCAATTCAGCAGGAAGTGGTTTTAAGAGAGCAATGTCCCATTCCCAAAAAGTGGGGTGGATGATTCTTTGTTCATTTGATGTGTTATAAATGTTGTTTAAGGGTAATGGCTACAAATTGTCATATGGTCTTGTTAAACAAGGTATAGAAAGTTAGACTTTTCTTTTTCTTTTCTCTATCCTTCTTTCTCTCTTATATAGGGGGAAAAGACTTGAAAAGAAAAAGAGCGATATATACATATATGATAAGATATAAGGATAGATTATTGAATCTGCTCTGAAACTCAAAACTATTGTTATTCTCAAATAAGGTTATCTTTCAATACATTGGTATAGTATTTTATATATTGATACAAAAATAAGGTTAAATTTTGATTCATTGGTATAGAATTTTATAACTCATATATAAGGTATTGTTTACTTCCAATCCTTTTATGGGTTGCTATTGCAATCTATTTAGGAGTCTGGATAATACAAGTTGGCCAGTTGAGCTTCTGGTCATGTCAGATAGTAGTTTTAATTTATCACAAAATAGACTTAATAGGTTAAACAGATAGTAAATGGTTAAAATATACAGTTTGCTTGTTCAAAGATAGATAGATTTATAAATAAAATAGATAGATGTCTTCAAAATCCTCAGAGGCATACAGAAAATGGCATTTAAAGATGTTTTTATTATTTTAAGAATTGTATGAATTAAGACAGTCAGCTCCTGGCAGCTCCCATTTGACTTGGAAGAAGACAATGAACATCAAAAAGAAATCACCCATCAGGAGATAATTCCTCAAAAAGAAATCTCCCATCAGGAGATAATTCCTCTTGGGCAAAAATGCCCCTGCTCTCTCAACAGATTATATACAGTCCAAAGATGGGCCAGAGCTTAAATGCAGGTAAGTCGATGTCCAGATTCTGCAGAGACAGAATGGAAAATCGTTATTATTTCCTGCTGCACAATTTAGTCTATGAAAAATGCTTGGCCAGAAGGCTGAAGATGATGCTCCAATGACATCAAGTGATATTTGGGACTGTCTGGGCAACAAACTGTCATATTTCTTTTTTGGAAGCTGCTCTCCTATGCTTCCTACTCACTCAAATAATAACTTTATCCATTCTTATGTCTTTTATGGGGTTGAAGGCATAATAGCTATAAAATTTCAATTGAACTTGAGTTGTTTAGGATTTAAAAGGATATTTTCAAGTCTAAATAAAATCTAGGTTTATAATATAGGATATGATAGAAATTATTTAGGTTCAGAACTTTAGACACACCAAGAAAGATGATTTTTCTTCTTCTTCAAGATTACCTGATACAAATAGGCTAACCATTATGTGTGTAACTTTTATATATGGTTTTCTTGATTTTTTCAAATTTGTTCTTATTGTTTTTACTATATGAGTTAAAAATTTAGTTTTTTTTTTTTTTAGACATAAGGAGGGAATTGTTGGGGTAGTGTTAAGCATTCTAATTGTTAATTAATTGGTCCTACTTGCTGTCTGTTACTTACATTGACTCTGATTGGTTAAATAAAATGCCGAGGCCTGAGATTGGGCAAAGACAGAGAAAGGTAGGACTTCCTGTGATTAGAGCAGGAAGTCTGCACTTTAGACAGAGGATTAATGCATTCCAGCCAGCATCTTGAAGAAGAAGCATTCCAGCCACGAGCAGCAGGAAAAAAGACATGGGTTAGGAAAAAGAACCTCATTCCACATGTCCAGGAACATCAACATGGCATGGAAAATGGCAGTCCAAGGGGACGTATGTATATATGGGGTCATATTTGGGTAATAGAATTAAGAGCTAGCTTAGATGGGCCAGGGATGCACAACTCAGGCCAAGCCTTGTTAAAATCCATGTGGTGTCTGTGTGCTCTTTTATAATGGCGAATTAAAGATTAACAACCCCCAAACCAATTAAATATAATCTAAATACTGGTTAAATAATTTAGTTAGCAATTTTTTTTTACACTTGGGACTCACAGTAGATCCTTTAAATACAAAGTATGAAGTTTAATTTATTCTAAAACACTGTTTTTGCTAAACTGAATTATAGTAGTGGCCACAACTCCCTTAAAACACTGATAGCTTTGAGATATACATGCATTTTATAAGATACAAGTTGAGAAGGGATCTAAGATAGTGGCGGCCTGCGCGGATGCATTTTGATCTTGGGAAAAACAGCCATAAAGTCACAGAGTTATAAGATGTTGTGCAAAAATCTGGGTGACCCGACCCCCCTGGGTCTCACCCAGCTACCCAGGGTCCATTAAAAGTCCCTGGGCAGGACTCTCCCCCATCTCTCAGACATGCACAAAAGCCGCTGAATCCGGGAATCAGGAACCCACACCAGGAGAGACACAGGGTAAGATCCACTCTAACACCCAGCAGGCAGATTCAGACCCCACACAGGGTTACTCACCAGCCTACTGAGCCCCCCAGATCCCACGCAGGCATTCCGGCTATTTAGCGAAATGTTTTAGACCCACGGGAGTGCCATACACTCTTAACAGCGCGTGGCGAGGTGCACAGTGACTGACAGTTCCACAAATGTCACTCCAGTGGCCAGCAGGTCCACAGCTGCATTTTGGAAAGCCTAGGCATATCTGTGCACACCCAGAGGGGTGCTGGACATACATAGAGGCCCCTGTATTGGATTTACAGTCATGGGGGAAAAAACGCTGCTGTTGGACTGCAGTGTACCAGAACTTGGATGACAGTGGCCCCATTTTCCAGTATCCAAAGCCAGCTCCACACACACATAGGCGAGCTGTGAGAGTGGCAGAAAAGGCAGCAGGGTTGGAAGGCAGATTTGCCCACCACAGGGTCCAAGCCCTTGGAAAACTGTGAGGTTTCTATTATTATTATTAGACTCTTTTGCTAGTATTGGCCCTTCCAGCAGGAAACCAGAGCTTAAGCATATATAGCTCCACCCCTTGGATCAATGGGGTTTCAACCTGGGAAACACTGTAGAGTGACTCACCTTACAGGCATAGATTCGGGTCCTTTCATGACTCCAACAGGTCTAGGGACCTCCAGAGTCCACAGAATCTGTGCCTGGACACACAGGACCATACCACCAGAGCCACTGCAGGCTGAACACTCATTATGCAACATAGAGAGGTCTGACTTGGGAGCAGTGAAACAATCCTGGGCCATTCCTCATTGCCTGGGAATAGGCTGCACCAGCTCACAGTGCTTCTGGCTATTAGATGCACATTGACCCTGAAAACCCCCCTGTGAGCAGCTTGGGAGGACCACAAACACAGTACAACAGGTAAGCTGCAGGGGAGGTCCAACCCCACCCAACAGCCTGAGGCCTGCCAACCTGTACTGTCATCTATAGAAAGACCAGTTGGATCCCAGGAATCTACAGGAACACATCACCATCACAACCCCTCACCTGAGTCCCCAATTGGACAAAACAGGAAGGGGTGAGCTTTCAGAGACACACACACTGAGAACCTCCACACAAGGCCCCCCACAGAGAGTGGAATGTGACTGATCGCCAAGCAATTTGACTGCTGCACCAAAGCACCCCTTTTAGATCCAAGCCCAGAAGACAACAGGAACAGACAGCTAAGAACATCCAAATGGCCAAAGGTCTGAGAAAAAACAGAAACAACAGAAGTCAGGGAGACATGACTCCAACAAAACACAGCTATGCTAGTTGATCAAATCCTAACCACCTCACCACAGCTGAAACACATGAAAACAATGACAATTCTAGATTATGGAAAGTGATAGAGTCCTTTCAAGAAGAATTCAATTTATGAAGGAATTCAAAGAAGCCACAATTTCAAAAGGGAAAAGCAATGGATAATACCATTAGAGAGCTCCAAGCCAAAGTGGCTCAACTTGAAAAGGAAAAAGACAGGGCAATGAAAGATTCCCAGGCAAAGACAAGCAAATTGGAGCAGGAATTGTACAAAAGGAATAAAATCATTAAAGGCATGAAAATGGAAATGGAAACAATAAAGAAAACACAGTCAGAGTTGAGAGTGGAAATGGAGAATCAAGGGAAGGGAACAGGAAATGCAGATGTGAGTATCAAAAATAGGATACGAGATGGAAGACAGGATCTCGGGCATGGAAAATTCGATGGAAGAAATCAGTACAACATCCAAAGAAAATGAGAAAGCTAAAAAATCTCTCACCCATAACATCCAAGAAATCAAGGACTGAATGAAAAGACTGAACCTAAGAATTATAGGCATAGAGGAAAGAGAATACTCCCGACTCCAAGGTCCAGGAAATATCTTCAACAAAATCATAGAAGAAAACTTCCCAAACCTAAAGAAAGAGATGCCAATAAAAATCCAAGAGGTTTACAGAACACCAAACAGATTAGATCAAAAAAAAAACTCGTGTCGCCACATAATAATTGAAACTCCAAATGTACAGAACAAAGAAAGAATATTAAAAGCTGTAAGAGAAAAAGGTCAAGTAACATATAATGGTAGACTCATCAGAATTACACCTGTCTTCTCCTCAGAAACATTAAAAGCTACAAGGGCCTAACATATGTCCTACAAGCCCTGAGAGAACATAGGTGCCCAGCCAGACTACTATACCCAGCAAAACTCTCTATCAACATAGATGGAGAAAACAAGATATTCCATGGCAAAATCAAATTTAAACAATACCTACACACAAACCCAGCCCTAAAGAAGATCCTAGAAGGAAAATTCCAACCCAGAGAAGATAACTACACCCAAGAAAACAGAGGAAATAGAAAACTCCACAGCAACTAAACCAAAAGAAACACAGGTTGACCACCTATACCAAAATAATGGGAAATAGCAACCCCTGGTCACTAATATCCATCAACATCAATGGACTCAAATCGCCAATAAAAAGACACAAACTTACAGATTGGTTCCGTAAACAAGACCCATCTTTTTGCTGTATACAAGAAATACATCCCACAATCAAAGATATACACTATCTCAGAATAAAGGGCTGGGAGAAGGTTTTCGAAGTAAATGGACCCAGGAAGCAAGCTGGAATAGCCATCCTAATCTCAAACTACATAGAATTCCAACTAAGTTAATAAAAAAAGACAGAGAAGGACATTACGTACTCGTTAAAGGAAATATTCATCAAGAGGACATCTCAATATTGAACATCTATGCCCCAAATACAAAGGCACCTACATTTGTAAAAGAAACGCTTCTAAAACTTAAATCGCACATCGATCCCCACACATTAGTAGTGGGAGACTTCAACATCCCACTCACAACAATGGATAGATCATCAAGACAGAAGCCAAACAGGGAAATAATGAATCTAACAGAGCTCATGAACCAAATGGACCTAACAGATATCTACAGAACATTTAACCCAAACACAAAAGAATACACCTTCTTCTCAGCACCTCATGGAACCTTCCTCAAAATCGACCATATAGTTGGACAAAAAGATAGCCTCAACAGATACAAGAAAATTGAAATAACCCCTTGTATCTTATCAGACCACCATGGAATAAAGCTGGACTTCAACAGCAAAAGATTCAACATAAAGCCTACACACACATGGAAATTGAACAACTCTTTACTGGATGACTATCGGGTCAGGGAAGAAATAAAGAAGGAAATCAAAGACTTCTTAAAATCTAACTAAAATGACGGCATGGCATACCCAAACCTATGGGACACAATGAAAGCTGTGCTAGGAGGAAAGTGCATAGCACTAAGCGCCTTCAAAAAGAAAATTGTGACAGCTCATATTAATGAATTAACAGCTAAACTGGGTGAATTGGAAAAAAAAAAAAAAAGAAGCAAACACTCCCAAGAAGAGCAAAGGCAGGAAATCATCAAACTTAGGGCTGAAATCAACAACTTAGAAACAAAAAGAACGATACAAAGATTCAATGAAACCAAGACTTGGTTCTTCGAGAAAATAAAAAAAAAATAGACAGACCCTTAGCCAAATTAACTAAAAGGCAGAGGGAAAAAACTCAAATCAACAAAATCAGAAATGAAAAGGGAGAAATGAACAACAGACTTTGAGGAAATCCAGAGAATATTTGGATCCTACTTTAGAAATATATACTCCATCAAATTTGAAAACTTAAGTGAAATGGACAATTTTCTTGATAGATTCCACCTACCGAAGCTAAATCCAGATCAGATAAAAAGATTAAACAGCCCTATAACCCCTAAGGAAATAGAAACAGTCAATAAAAACCTCCCAACTAACAAAAGCCCAGAGCCAGATAGTTTTAGCATGGAATTCTACCAGACCTTCAAAGAGGAGCTAACACCAATACTCTTCAAACTCTTCAAACAAATAGAATCAGAAAGAACACTGCCAAACTCATTCTATGAGGTGACAGTCATGCTGATTCCTAAACCACACAAAGACGCAACAAAGAAAGAAAACTTCAGACCAATCTCCCTCATGAACATAGATGCAAAAATATTAATAAAATACTAGCAAACCGAATTCAAGAGCACATCAAAAGTATCATACACCATGATCAAGTAGGCTTCATCCCAGGAATGCAGGGATGGTTCAATATACGAAAATCTATCAATGTAATTCACCATATAAACAAGATGAAAGAAAAAAAAAACCACATGATAATCTTGCTAGATGCAGAAAAGCATTTGATAAAATTCAATTCCCCTTCATTCTAAAAGTTCTGGAGAGAATGGGCATACAAGGACCGTACCTAGAAATAATAAAGGCAATATACAGCAGGCCAGTGGCCACCATCAAATTAAATGGACAGAAACTTGAAGCATTTCCTCTAAACTCAGGGACAAGACAAGGATATCCACTTTCACCATATCTCTTCAATATAGTACTTGAATTTCTTGCTAGAGCAATAAGACAACTAAAGGAGATCAAGGGGATAAATATCAGAAACGAAGAAGTCAAATTATCCCTATTTGCAGACGTTATGATAGTATTTATAAGCAACCCCAAAAATTCCACCAGAGAACTCTTACAGTTGATAAACACTTTCAGCAAGGTGGCTGGATACAAAATTAATTCAAAAAAATCAGAAGCCCTTCTTTATACAACAAACAAAAGGGCTGAGAAAGAAATAAGGGAAACAATCCCCTTCTCAATAGCCACAAACAATATAAAATATCTGGGGGTAACTCTAACCAAGCAAGTAAAGGACCTTTACAACAAGAACTTCAAGCCCTTGAAGAAAGAAATTGAAGAGGCCTTTAGAAGATGGAAAGATCTCCCATGTTCATGGATAGGTAGGATCAACATAATAAAAATGGCCATCCTACCAAAAGCAATATATAGATTCAATGCAATTCCTATCAAAATACCAACACAGTTCTTTATAGACCAGGAAAAATATATTCTCTATTTCATATGGAAAACAAAAAACCCAGAATAGCTAAATCAATCCTGTACAATATAAAAGCTTCTGGAGGTATCACCATCCCAAATGTCAAGCTGTACTACATAGCAATAGTAGTAAAAACAGCATGCCACAGGTATAGAAACAGACCAGTGGATCAATGAAATCGAATTGAAGACCCAAAAATGGACCCACACACCTATGGCCACCTAATTTTTGACAAAGAAGTCAAAACCGCACAATGGAAAAAGGGCAGCATCTTCAACTAATGGTGCTGGTCCAACTGGATGTCCATATGTAAAAGAATGAAATTAGACCCATACTTATCACCTTGTACAAAACTTAAGTCAAAGTGGATCAAAGACCTTAACATAAGGCTGGTCACACTAAATCTGCTAGAAGAAAAAGTGGGAGAAATCCTCGAACTCATTGGCACAGGTGACAACTTGCTGAACAGAACACCAACAGCTCAGGACCTGAGATCAACAATCAATAAATGGGACCTCATGAAACTGAAAAGCTTTGTAAGGCAAAAGACACTGTCATTTGAACAAAACGGCAGCCTACAGACTGGGAAAAAATCTTCACCAACCCCACATCTAACAGAGGGTTAATATCCAAAATCTACAAAGAACTCAAGAAATTAAATGCCAAGAAACCAAATAATCCGATCAAAAAATGGGGGATGGAACTAAATAGAAAATTCACAAAGGAGGAATCCCTAATGGCTGAGAGACACTTGAAGAAATGCTCAACATCCTTAATCATCAGAGAAATGCAACTCAAGACGACTCTGAGATTCCATCTCACACCTGTCAGAATGGCTAAGATCAAAAGCTCAAATGACAGCATATGCTGGCGAGGATATGGAGAATGGGGAACCCTCCTCCATTGCTGTTGGGAGTGTAGGCTTGTGGAACCACTGTGGAGGTCAGTATGGCGATATCTTAGAAATCTTGGAATAACTTTGCCTCAGGACCTAGCCATACCTCTTCTGGGTATATACCCCAATGACTCCTTACTGAATCATAAGGAAGTTTCCTCATCTATGTTCATAGCAGCCTTATTTGTAATAGCTAGAAACTGGAAACAACCCAGATGTCCCTCAACTGAAGAATGGTTTAAAAACTGTGGTACATCTACACAATGGAATATTACTCATCTATCAGAAACAATGAAATCATGCAATTTGCAGCCAAATGGATGGAACTAAAGAAGCTCATCCTGAGTGAGCTAACCCAGACTCAGAAGGATGCACATGGCATCTATTCACTTATAGTAGGATTTTAGCTATATAGTACAGGATATCTATACTACAACCAATGCACCAAAGGGAACATGGACATAGACTTTGTTTGTTTGTTTTTTAGTTTTCTCTCCCTGGCAATGAGACTCTTTTTACTGTTGGTACTGCCTCGTAGGCTCCCAGTATATCTGGAGGCTCTTGGCCCTCATATGACTTCTGAACTGGGATGAAGGACTGTTATGTAGGGATACTCCACTCCAGAGGAGTGGGATGGAAGGGTTAGGGGGTAGAAGGTGGGAGGGTGGGTCTTGGAAGGGGGGAAAGAGGACAATATGATGGAGA
Source organism: Lophiomys imhausi (assembly GCA_907164525.1). NCBI lineage: Eukaryota > Metazoa > Chordata > Mammalia > Rodentia > Muridae > Lophiomys > Lophiomys imhausi. Next base: position 6,812,072 of record CAJQZJ010018033.1, read on the forward strand.
TGTAACCTGAAGCAACAAATAAATAAACTTATTAAAAAAAAAAAAAAGATACCAGTTGGGTAGACTTGCGGACATGGCAAGGCCTTTATAATTTCTTACTCTGCTGACAATTGAAAATATTCTAATAAATACAAATTCTACCTTTTCTGTATGCATCAGAATTTATTATACAGCATATTTTGTCTATACATATATAGCATTTTGCATTTTATATTATGGCAAAAATTATCTTTTTGGGAGGAAAATTGATTTATTGTTTTTTCATTAATTTATTTGTTTATTCATTTTACATTCTAATCAGAGCCCGAATCCCTCCTCTTCTCCCAGTCCCATCCTCCCACCTACTTCCTTTCCTTTGGTCTCATCTCCTCAAAGAATAGGAGCCCCCCCATCCCCACCCCAGGTTACCAACCCACTCTGGCACATCAAATGGCATCCAGACTAAGTGCCTCCTCTTCCACTGAGGCCACATAAGGCAGCCCTGCTGGGGAAAAGGATCCAAAGCCAGGCAACAGACCACAAGTCATAGACTTGAAAATGGCTCCAATTGTTAAGGGACCCATATGAAGACCAGGCAGTCCATCAGTTTCATATGTGTAGGGGGCCTAGGACAAGTCCACACGTGTTCTTTAGTTGGTGGTTCAGTCTCTGTTGGCTCCCATGGGTCCTGGTTAGTTTTTTTCTGTATGTCTTCTTGTGGTATCCTTGACCTCTCCAGTTCCCTCAATCCTTCCCTAACTCCTCCACAAAGCTCCCTGAGTTCTGTCTAAGGTTTGGTTGTGGGTTTCTGCATCCCTTTCCATTATCTGTTGAGAAAAACCTTTTTAATATGAAAGTCCCTTAGTATTTTACAAACACTTATTCTCCACAAATATGCACCGTTTTGTCTGTATCTTTACTTTTTGTTTGTTTGTTTTTCTCATAGCTCAAAAAACCTTAAGGTTTGAATGTTTACATAAATTCAAGTGATTGTAGTAGCCATATTGGTTAGTTATTGAATTCACAGGCTGCAGATTTGAATGATGTCAATCTAAGTATATCCTCTAATATATGAATGGGACAGATAATACGTATTGCACAGGGTTAGTAGAAGTTATTTGAAATCATATGCTTAGAATACTTAAACTGTTTGGTCATGCTTTTTGCTGTGAGAGTAGATATTACACAGGTTTATGCTGCTCACCTTACTCCAAAGCACTCACACACTTAGTGCAGTAACTGCACCTTTTCAAAAATGCATAACACATCCAAGCACCAGAGATTTAGCATCTATTTGAATTATTATTGGCTTCTGTGAATTCATAGAAGAAGCCATCTGCTTTGTAAATTATTGGTAAAATATTTATAAATCTTGTATACTAAGGGCTACTCTCTGTTTTTCTATTTTCAGAGATTATAAACAATTTCAAAATTTGAATTTCTTTTTTGAAAGACATAGGTTTGGAATAGCAACATTATTAATGTTTTGATCATTGTGACATTTTGCTAAGTTCGTTCCCTGGCTTAGACTTTGACATGTACATTTTTCTTAAAACAGAAATTAAGATTTCCAGTTCAACAAAATTGTATAGGTAATTTGAATTTCTTGCAGAAAAATTGACAGATTCAAGTCAAAAATGCCATTCTGCACAACTCTTCATTCTAAATTTAGCAGAGATTATCTTTTCTCTTATTATACATCATTTCACTTTTTCAGGATCTGATACCAGTCTCAGTTATGGAGTGTAAGGCTAGCACAGGGATTCTGCTGAAAATTTTAAAAATTCACATAAGAAAATGATTTAATATTTTAGGCATAGTTTTCAGTACTGATGGATAGCTATAAATTACTATATGCTTACTTTTTTGCCTAGTCTCTACCTATCTGCATAGAATGTGTGATAAAATATGATATTTCAGGTTCTTCATTAAATGAGACACAGAGTTTTCATTCAGGGATCCACTGAACAATTCTGAATGCCGCTCAAAGTGATAAGTGAAATCTGTTCTTTTCACTCACAGGAGACTGCAAAACTATCACTTCTTTTTTATGATTTTGAAAGAAGACTAAATGGTTTGAAGACACCTGCTAGCTACTCATTGTATTACAGCAACATCTACACAGCGTTCCTTGGTCGTATTACACATGTCATTCTTGAGTTTGAACTACTAGATTGATTAATAGAGTTCATGAAACTCTAAAAGATAAGAAGCTACAAATTATCTGTGCAAATCCAGATATGACAAACCATGTAAATCAGAAATTTTCTAGGTTGTAGCAAGGACATTGGCATTCACAAAGAGTAGACTAAATCTTTGTCATTGTTTGTAATATGACCATGTGGTTATTTAAGTTCTGAGCTTATTTACCCAATTACAGAATTGAGATAATAAGTTAAAACTTTCAGGTGGACATTAAAGAGGAACACTGATACAAGTTATTGCCAATTAGGAGGTTTATTACAAAAGTTATTAATATCAGCATTAGACAAACAGTGAAGCAACATTATGGTGGTGTTCCTAAGGACAATTTAGGTGCCATTATCAGGGACAGATATCGCAATAGAGTCTCTACAGCTAGAAATAGGAGTCCATGTAGTAAAAGTAGCAGTCTCCAATTACACCTTTCCAAGATGGAGGTGTCACAGTACAGGCATAATTCTGAGGCAACAGGTAGAGATGGGATTGTGGAGCAGGCTGTGAGACCAACAATAAGTCCCCTCCAATGTATACTCATAGTGCCAGTGACAGATTTCAGGATGTCTATTAGCTGGGGACTTAATAGGATGCCTATAGGTAATTCTCAGAGGAAAAGGCTGCTGATATTGTAGCCTGAGCAGGGTTTGGGATAAAACATTCCATTATTAGAAGTTATTTCACAAAATTATTAGGTAAAGTAAGAATATACCTGAACATTTTAGAATAAGGATTAACTTCAAGCAAGAGTAGACATTTAGCCAATTCTATTGTCTCACAACTATAATTCAATTATTAGGGAGCTAAGACCAGATTTGCCTAAGTAATAAGGCTATCTCTAGAAAGTTAACCATCTATGGAAACCTGGTGAAACTGGTCTTGTGCTGTCACAGGTGGAACTATTGGTTTAAACAACTCAACTCACACAGTTCCAGAAATATTCAAAGTTAAGTATACAATGGTGGATTTTATTGTCTTTTTCTTTAAGCCTTCTATGTCTTTCGGTTTTGTTTGTATAAAAGCAAACCTATCTTTATCAATGATATGAAACAATATTTAATATGTCTTTAAACCAAATGGAGTTTGACATCAAACTAAACCCCAGTTTTCCAGCTGAGCTGCGGAGAAATCTCCATCCACAGTGTGAGCAAAGGAAATGTTTTCAGTGATGACTGCCAGATAGTCAGTATGAAGGTGCCCACCCTTTGGGCTCTGGTCAATTTACCAGCTTATCTCTTCTGTCTAATGATGCTAATAATGTTTCCCTCAGTTCTGTAGAAATGCAATATTAAAATCGAGCTGCTGCCATATTTTAGTGCATTTATACTGTAAAACCTTCTTTAACCTCAGAAAGGCATAAGAAGTGAGTCCTGCTTCTGCAACATGAGCTGTGATTTTTTTTTCAAAGCCCTGTCATGCTGTATGTCTTAGCGCTGTTCCCTAAGTTGCCCTCCTCAGAGTCTCCATCATACTGTTGCTTGTCCATTGCATTAAACAAATCTTGTCATTGCAGGAGACATCTTGATCTCTCAGTCCTCTATCACATTTGACAAAGTTCAACACTGCTTAAGTTTTTGTTAAATTCTAATTCTACCACTTTGACTTATTTTCATAATCTTAGTCTAAAAATAAGATTTTTCTCCACCTTTCTGACCATGAACATCTAGTTTTATAGCTAGGATACTCAAGCTTTGATGTCTTTTGTGAAAGGCTTTGTGGATTTCTATACAAAATATCAATTTCTACTTATTACAATTCTCAGTTGTTTGATTTTTGATCTATTTTGTTTTCTTCCATTTTAATCATTTTTTTCTCTTAGCTTTTTCATTTATTTGAGGTAGTGTATAGCTATGTAGCCCTCACTGACTTTAACTCGTTGAAATTCTTCTGCTTCACTCTCCCATTGGACAGGGATTATAAGCATGCACTACCACAACTCGTGTCTTGGTTGGCTGAACTTTATTACATTAGTCATATCATTTTAAGTGCAAGATGCTGAAGGTCGGGTCATGTGCCACATTTTCTCCAATGAGAAGTAAAAGAAGAGTTATGACAAAGTTTTAGAAGCTTCTGATATAGACATAATCTTCCTGAAAATGATAATGAGATTTTTTTGTTGTTGTTGTTAAATTTTCCTCCTATCACCATTGACTGCTATTGTGTAAGAGAACCAACAACTAGGAGCTGACAGAGTAATCTATCAAATATTGGGCAGGAACTATGATAACAAAAACCAAGAAAATCAGAAAAAGGAAGAAAGAGGCAATGTACTGCTTGATCTTGAAAAAGTAACTAACTTGTCACAGAACCTAGCAGCTTGAGCACGTGGAGATTTTCTATTTCCATAGTTTCATCAGCCACTTGTCTGTCAGGTTTTGTTATTCATAATATCCATAATGATTCCAGCAGATGTGTAGTAATGATCTGGAGTTCAAGTTTAAAACTACATTAGCATTTCAGTGATAGCAATCTGTACTAATTTTTCACTGACCCAGAAATTGTATCCCTTTTACAACTTATTAAGAACACAACTAAAAGTAGGATTGGGAAATTTATTTTGCTTTATTTCATTTTATTCCATTATTACTTTCATTGTCATTCAGAAATTACTTTATAACCTCAATCAATTGTGCAATTTACAAAGAATGCAGTAGGGGATAGCTTTTAAATCCCAAATAAGGAACAAAATGAGAGGAAAGTTAATCATATGTAACTCTAATATTGAACATCTTGCAATACTTAATCTGTGAGAAGCAAGAAATAGGAAGTGTGATTTCAACTTGAATGGATCTGGAATCCACTAATTGCAAGCTGCTAGCCAATACGTGAGGAATTTTCTTGATAAGATTATTTGAGTGGGGAGACCCACCCAAATGTAAGTGGCACCCTCTGGTAGCAGCCCAGACATAAGAATATAGAATGACACTGGTGTTTCCTGATACCCTTTACTTATTCTGACAAAGTTTATCTATCCTGTTGCTGTGATATTCATTTATCAATATTAGAACTAGCCTCTTTGAGATTACAATTTAGGCTAACAATCATGAGTTCTTCTAAGGTCCTCAATGTCTTTAGCATCAGATTGGGACTGTGACGACAACCAGTCTCAATGAATTCTGCAATTATTGGAGTCTGGGTCTATCCAGTGTGAGAGAGAGGCATTTAGTCAACTACATGAGCCATACCATGCAAGCTATGTTGGTAAGTCTAATTTGCATATGTATAGATTCTATTAGTTTTGTTCTTACAGAGAACCCTGGTTAATACAGAAAATAATGGGAATAATGAATTATAAAGTATGTTTTGTGTAAGTACTCACTAAAATAGCTAACGGTACTGTATGAGCTAACCTCAACTGTTTTGAGGTTTATATTTTTGTAAAGTTAAGCACACTACATCTAAGGATTCCTCGGTAGATTAAGTGATGCACAAAAATCTCTTGGTATACAGAATACCACAAAATAATAAGAATAGTAATCTTATACTTCAATATAATATTTATACACACTCATGCAATTCTCCTTCAATTAAGAAACATTCTAGACATCCATCAATTGATGAATGGTTAAGAAAAATGTGGCCCACAGTATAAAGGCATTTTTTCATCAATGAAGAAAAATAAAATCATGGTGTTTTCAAGAAATGTTGGAACTAGACAGCACTATGTTAAGTACAATTTTATCATTACTAGAAAGAACACTAGAGAAATCATCTTAAAGGTAGAATGAGGATGAAAATTGGAAGAAAAATGGGTAATTGAATTCATGTGACATGAAACACAGGATTTTTAGGGGATTAAAAGGAGCAAACAGGAAGAGCAGATGTTTGGAGATGAAGATACTTTTAGTAATATTTTTAATATTTTAATATTATTATAATAATATATAAATAATACTTTTAATAATTTAAAAAATGATTTACTTTTAATAATATTGATCATAGTACTACTCATACACATTTAGCAGTCTATTCTCATTCCTGAAACAAAGTTCTTGACTGACAGGACCAACTTAAGCAAGGAAGAGTTCCTTTTGGACCATGAAAGCATGGCCACAAGTGTGTGAAAAAACTGGTGATGCATTGATTGGTTTCTCCTTTGAATTCAGTTTAGGAACCCAGACCGTGAGATTATGTCACCCTGAAATAGGGTGTATTTTTCCACCTCAGTCAAATCTCCTTGGAAATAAGGACAGATTGGAAAGAATGTAGCTAGTACCAAGAGGTATACTCACATTAGTTACTTGAAGTGATTTTATTTGGAGAATCTATAGCTTCTTTCACCTTATTTTTTTATTCAGTTATTTATTTAAACCAATTTAGGATTATTAACATTTATTTTATGTCTCAAACTACTTTAAAATGAAAGTTTACTTTTTAATGACTTTTGGAATGATGTCTTAATTATATTTTCACTTTTAGGTATACTAATATTGCAAATTATTTATTATAATATTTTAAGTCATTCACCCTTTAGAGAAATTTAATAAGTCACTCTTTCCTGAAAACAATATTGTTGTTTCAAAATTTGGTGAATTTTTTTTCCTGTGTATGTGTGGGGTGTTATATGTGTGTGCATGCAAGGATTTATGTATATGTATATATATATATATATATATATACAATTATATGGTTATATAATTATCCAAGTATTATAATTATGTCACCCTGAATTTTCTGGTCACTGGCACCATTTCTTGATATTTTTTAGTAGAAATACATCAACAATTAAAATAATGAACTGCCTGAATTTGTGACATGATTGCTTTTTAATGATGTATTTTCTCATACAGAAATGATTAGTTGAAACATTTAAAAATTCCCATGAAAAATAATCGTCCTCAAAATAGAAAAACTGTCGACAGGAATTCTAAATCACTAGTTCATAGCAAAGGACTTCAGACACAGTCTCAGCTTTCTTTCTTGGTGTTGAACAGAAGAAATAAGCAGCTTGCCATAGGACAATCGTAAGTCATTTCAATACTGTGCTGGAAATCACTGGATTATGCGGGCGGGGTCTTGTACCACAGCTGTTACGTTCTTGTCACTGGGGATGCAAGAGTGTGAGCTTTCATGTGGAAGAGAGTCTTGTCTAAGCTTGAAACTGGATAAAGAGGATGCCCTGAGCTAAGAGAGGACCAGCTGGGAATGTTTCTCCTTTATTCAGAGTCACAGGAAATAAGACTATTCAGTGTCCCATCACATGAAGCACAGATGTCTACAAGTTTACTGTCACAAAGTGATTGATAAGACTCCTGATGTCTTCTCAACTAGCTTGTTTATTATTATTTTATTCACTTTGTGAATTAATTCAGGATCTGTTTTTGGAACAGAATGGGATGCTTTATTAAGCCAAATATATGAGCTTACAGAATTGTAATTAAATCTGGCCTTTCTAAGGAACTCCATATAAGGGGTGTTCACATCTGTCACATCATATGTCACCATGGTGGCTTAAGTGGCACTAGTAGGCCTGACATCTTTGTTACAGTCTTACCACTTTGCAAGAATTCTTTTGCAAACTGCTCTAGTCAGTTCTCTTTTCCTCTGTAACTGATGCTGTGGGCATATATGTTTTGTGAATGTAGATTTTCTTGATATTTCTTTGAGGAATAATGGGTATTTGCAAATATTTGTAATTCTGTAAGTGAAAGATTTGTCAGAGTCTTGATCCTCAGTAATTTTAATTTCATTTTGCATAAATATTAATGTTCATCCAGGTTGTCTTTGTGGAAGGCCCTAAAACAAAAGTACACTGATTAAAAATAGAATATTCTTGTCATTGCTGTTCTGCTAAAATTGTATAGGGTTCCATTTCAACAAAATCGTGTGAATTAGTTGGTTATACTTATGTACTGGAAAGACAATGGATAAAACTGAAACCTAAATATCACCAATGACAAGAGAAAAATTCCCCAGACAAGTATAGAAGAAAAGGAGGATCATATTCAGACCTATTACAGCAGTGATAGGAAATTGGATACAATTGCAATAAAAGAAAAGAAGTAACCATTTTACAGACTAGTGCCAGATGATCGAAAAGTAGTGGAGCACTCCCTGATTACTCCAGCTATGCTTGGCAATTAGTACTCATAGCAGCTAAGGTCAGCACGTCCAGACCTATAGGTTGCATCTATCTTGATGATTCCACTTTGACTAAGTGGTTTGTGGGTTCTTGAGAAAGACCTTCTTGCCTTTGAAAATTAGCAAGAAGATAAGAGAAATTTTATATTATAAAGGGTCAGCAATGGAATTTGCAATTCTCCAAGAAAAGAGAGGTCATGGATGTACAGTCAGAGGGAAACCTCTCTAAAATATTATCATGTTGAGAAGGAATTAAAGTCATCCTGATTAACACTTACCTCATTATTTATTTATTTTTATTATTCACTCAAGATATACCTTCATAAATCTAACTCACTGGCAGCATAGTATGAAGAAAACACTTTCACTCCCAGAGACCCAAACTTTAACATTAAGCTTCACATTTAATGGATTACCAAGACTGGATTGGTAGAGAAACTGTGATTTACATAACAAGAGATGGAGGATTTTTCTGGCAAAGTAAGGTATGGCTCTTTTAGGATAAATGTGTGTTAAAACATCATGATAAGCCTGAAACACTGTAGAAGAGGGACAATCACACAGTAGAACATTAGTGGAGATCTGTGATGCTGTTCTTTGAAACCATGATCAGAATTCATTATTCAAACAGTTACTTGTTTTAATAACTCATACTGTCTGCAACCATTAAAGACATGATCACACTATTATAGAATCTTCCTCGTTTCCTTGATTCATAGTATATTATACCTCTTTTCAATTAATTTAGCAAATTCTAGGGCCTACTTATTCAGACAAACAAACTAAAAAAAATGATATTTTAACTGTCAATTTTACTGTCATTTAAGTTCTTTTATGAATGAGACAGTTCAACCACAAAGCAGAAAATATTAACAAAAATAAAGAACAAGCTGATTCAAGTGCAAAAGTAAGCAATATCTTTTCAGAGGTGACAGGGCAGTTATCTCTGCTTTCTTCTATAGCAGTACTTCCTGGACCCACCAACAGTTAAACAATGACACAGAGACTTATTAATATTATAAAAGCTTAGGCCTTTATCTGGGCACACTCTTAGCTAGGACATAAATTAACCTGACTAATTGTGGCCTCCATCCCACTATGTGGCCAGATCTTTACCTCTCCCTGTACTTGTTCACATCTGTCTACTTCTATGTCCCATTGTGGAACCTTCCAGCATCTGTTTCTCCCAGAGATCCTCTCACAGCTGGAAGACCTGCCTTCCCTTTCCTGACTAGCTATTGGCCATCATATCTTTATTAAGCCAATCAGCAAGTGAGGGAAGAGGAGTGTTTACAAATTATGAGACCAGTGAATAAACTTAATAATAACAAGACCAAAATCTGGCCAGTACTCAGTTCTCTGCTGGTACAGCAACCAACAATTGAATATACAAATACAACTTCACAAAGTGGACCCCAGCATATTTCCATTCCAACTGTGATGGACCATCCTCTTGACTTTATTACATAATATGTCTCCAGTTATCCATAGCCATTGTGTTTTATCTTATCTCTGCATTCTACCAGGACTGGCTTCTTTAATATGTTGATGCTAGCCATTTTTAGTAGGGGAACTGTGGAATGTTGTCCTCTAAACATGACAGGGCTGTTTGTGGACCATTTCTTGAAGATATATAATGAGTTAATAGATGTTGCTGTAAGACAGACTTCTGTAGTTGAACAGTTCAGAAGTTGCCTAGATATCCTGTGAGTAACACCAATTGAACTGGATCTCCAAGACAGACTTGAATCAATCAATTTGTTTAGTCTCTCATTAGTCCCCTATCCAAGGTGAGTAGTTGTGTTATCCAGGAAAAGTAACAGAGCAGAAGAGAGATCTTTTTTGTTTATTTTTATTTCAATCAAATTTAACATTTAAAAACATAAATATAAGACATAAATATTGGGCTTATTTGTGAGTATGACATTATCATGATGCTTGAATATGTTATATAATGTTCAAATCAGAGCTCTGATAAGTATTGCAGCAAGATAAATTGAAGAGTTTGTTAGGAATGTAGGCAGGACTGTGAATGGAACTTTATATACAACATGATTGACATTGTTTATTTTCATTTTGAGTATATGAATGAAGGCCTGAATTTGTGTTGGTGCTCAATGTGTGTATATGTACCTGCAGAGGCAAGAAGAAAAGGTGAGATCCCTTGGAACTGGAATTGCAGCTGGGTATAAGTCACTTGATGTGGACACTGGTAACCAAACACAGCATGTCTACAAAGAAAGTGCTGTTACCCACAAAGCCATCTTTCCAGCCCAATAATTGATATATAGCTAACAACAAAAGCCTTTGACTATTCTCATAAAATACATATTTTATATGTGATAAATGCAACATAAACTGAAGAAATGGCTCAGCTCATTGTTAAGTTGTTTAGAGGTTAAGCTATGCTTGCGGAAGACTTGAGTTCAGTTCCCAAAATCCAATGATGGTGGCTCACAACAGCCTGTAACTTCAGCTTCAGGTTATTAGAAGCTCTCTTCTAATATCCATGGGTTCGTATTTGCATGTGAACACCCCTGGACACACATACACATAAGCATACATATAAACAAACAAAAAATACTTGAACTAAAATAGTAAAATAAATCTTTAAAGCTAAACCTATAGGTTTCATTAATCATTGAAGTAAATGCATACACATTATTATATATATGTATCAAATTCAATTTAATATTTATCCATTTTGAGGGTTTTTTGCACTAAAATCTCATATTTTATTTTTAATTGGCCATGTCAATGTGTTGAAGTTACAGGGAGAACTTTCCAATTAATTTAATTTTAACCATGAAAATTCTATTATATAATATAGGGTCAATGATATTTCCCACACTCTCTCAAGTTGCCACAGGAACAAGTATAAATCCATATACTAATGGAACAACATGGTGGTTATTCTGCCAACCATGAAATATGATTACTAGGAACGTCGGGGAGATAAATACAAAAAAAACAGTCCCTTGGAGGAAGAGCTGAGCAAATTTTAAATTCATGAGCTTCCATGGATATTATGTTTCTGGGGAAATATTTATGTGAATATTATGGTTTTCAAGCTTCATGATAAGTGCTTGCTAAAATGCTCAGTTGCACCTCCAGCCAGTTTTTGGCATATGACTGCATTAGTCTTAAATACAGGGATATATTAATCCTTCTTACCCTCTCCTCAGCAAAAAATAAATAAATAAATGTGTCATCCACAAAACAAGCTTCTAAACAGGTTGTCATGCATTTGAAAGTATATTGACATGGATGAGAAAGAGCAAGAGAAAAATGAGTCCCTGTGGAGTAGAAAAATTTATTATGGCAGAAGTAGAACTTAAAGCACACAGAGAAATGAATTGCTTGTTGTGTGCTTGTATAAACAAACATTGTTCTACACAATTTACTTCTTTAAAACTGATAAGGAATTAGAAAATAGAAGCTCATGTCAAGTCCAAGTATACAAAGAATGCTCTTTCTTTACAATTAATTTAATCTACTCTTTTCTCATTTATAGGGTTTGGTGGTGAATTTAATGAAATGCATAAATCTTAAACCTCTTTCTCCTTTCTCTTCTTTAAATAAGGGGAAACAAATATTGCTTAAATTTGAAAAAAGCCACTAACTAATTAAGCTAATGTCCCTATGCTTCATTGTATCAATAAACTTTACAGCACCCCTGCTATTGTCAGTCCCTGGAGACAAAATCTCAGTGTATTGTTTTGTATAGTTCATGTAACAAAGATAGAGTTTTGTTTTCCTATTTTGCATCTCTTTCAAAACCAAAACTTTATAGGTCTTGGTCACATGACTGAGACTCAGATATCCCACTTCTATGTCTACACACTAAAAATTCATATAGAGAAGTTGAATTTACAGGATTATTTTCTGATGTACACTTTCTCAAAATGTATTTGTAATATTTACTGAAGGATTTTTATACACCAAACACTCATCAAATGTAAGAATGTACAATTTCAGAATAGAGAAAAGAACACTACACTTATTGAGTAGTTAATATCGAAGATATCATATTATAAATAATATTCTGTCATATCAAGTAATAAAAGTTTTATTAGCAATTATGTGATTTTTATTGAGACACTAGAAAGAAGTTACTCTCTTTGGAAATGTTTAATCAGAGATATTACACATTGTGAATGTGTTGTGCCAAAAATCAAACTATGGCTTTAGAAAACATACAAACAAAATGTATGTTTTTTATACATGTGGGGGATAGAGCCTCACGTGTTAGTATATTATAACTAGCTTTGTCATCTAATCAAATCAGGAAAACAAGCAAACAAACAATTAATTCAAATGGGAAAGTTCTAAAAAAAATTAAAGAAGCCATGTAAGGGTTTTGTAAATGCTGTTCTATTATCCATAAAAAGACATGCAGAACCAACTTTTCACTTCTAAGATTGCAATTTTTTATTACTTTCTGTCTAATATGAAATAAGTTTGTTTTCTTATGTGGTCATTAGTTATGTCATAGAATTATATTGTATTAATCAGTAAGAGTAGAAATTATAATACCTGACTTTTATGATAACATATAATTATAGAATCTTTATGCTGATGATATGTCATAAATAAAGTCCCAGAGTCTAAAATATGATGCCATGTGATAATCGGTACTTCCTGCTCCTGAGATCCTGGGTGCATATATGTACTAGAGATAACATTGATTCTTATAGATGAAAACTCTAAAATAACCATTAACTTAGAAAACAATTAAATATGTATCCTTGTAGTGATAATTCATTAACACTTATTTGGTTTGATCATTTTGTTACCACAATTTTACAAACCTGTACTGTCTTTCTTAGAAATTGGTGTGAAAATAAGTTTGCATATTAGCACTCAAGTATCAGATATTGAGAACTGTAGTAAAACATAAGGGAAACACGTTATATGTATTATGGTCTGTAAACTATTTTCAAAACTTTCCTCTTGGGAATATATGGAAGTCTCAGTGGTTAATGACAGTTGCTGCCAAGCCTGACAACCTGAGTTCAGTGCCTAGAACTTATTTGGTAGAAGAAGAGAATCAACTTCAACAAGTTGTCCTTTGACCTCCATATAAACACATGACATATGCATCTCCTACACACATACACACCCCTATGGACAGGTACACAAAACTAATACATAATAATGTAATGATAATAAAATAAAATCTTTCTCTGCTTCCTGAGAAAACCAAATATTTATTACTAAGATTTTATTTCAAGAAAAGTAGTTTGGAAAACTGAATTTGATACCAGGTATTATTTGCTCTTATGGACATTGATGTAATGGCACAAAATCATGTAGCAAATCTCTAGTCAATCTTTCATGTGGGTATAATGATAAATAATGTACTAGATTAGCTTTTAATGCAATATTAGTGGTAGACAACATTATCACCACCAATAATGGCCATGCAAAAACCAAAGCCTTATCAAGATACAGAGAAGTGCTTTTCTTCTGCAAGTAAAAAAGTAGATTTCAAGAGAAACAAAATTGTAGGAACAATGAGACATTGAACAGGAACAAGGTCTATTGCTAAAGAGTGTATATGTGTGACTAGGCTTCAACATAGAGCCAGCCTGAGACATGTCTGGACAGGCCTGATTTGAGACCTGCCCCAACATGCCCAGAGACTGATGACATCACTTCAGGGGAAGAGCCAATGAGGAAGAGCCACAGCAGCATTTTATAGCACTGGAGCCAATGGTATGCTGTGTGGAAGATATAAAGGTAGCAACCTCTTCCTGTAATAAATGAAACTGTTTCTGTCTCTTGTCTGACTCCCAGAGTTTGTGTTGTTGACTCTGTGCCATCTTGCCCCCACCTCCAAGGTATATGAGTTGGGTTACAGCAAGACCAAATCAGGGTAAACAGGTTTTAGACTTTTCTCCATAATTATGGAAAGATAAGTTCCTTTGTTGAAACTTGTCTATGGTAATTATGATGATAGTTCTAGGAAACAGATATAGTTACTATTGACTACATTTTTCTTTTTTTTTAAAATACTTTATTTTTTTTTCTTCAAGTTACATCTCAGTCACAAACCCCTCCCTATTCCCCCTTCCTATCCCGCCCTTCCACCCTCTTCCCCCAAGAAGTTTCCCCTTTCAGACCAACATATGGTTCCTTCTCTTATAACAGTAAGTATTATACAAAACAACAGATATAAATATGCCACATTTGTGAGAGTTAAATGGCCCAGTATATCTTCCCAATGTCCAGTTTATACATATTTGGCCCCTGACTTTAACATTCTACTATCTAACCATCTCCATGAGTTTAAAGGTCTATATTTGACTCAACATTCATACTAACTTGCAACACACTTTTAAGAGTATCTTCTTAGATCTATAACACCCTCTTGATTCCTAAACAACTCAAAATTTAACTATGAGACTCTAGCTGTCTATTCTTCAACCACCTAAGAGACCTGAGAGGAATAAATATATCTGCTTATATAGGAAGTGCAGGGCCTGCAGCTTCCAAAACTAAGAAAGGACATACCAATGACTGCCTGGACAGTTCCCATTTTCTCTCCATACATTCTTGCATCACTCTTCAGCCTTTGGGTCCTGTTTCTATAACAGACATTTGTTGTAGAGCCAGGATTATGAAGGACTTACCTACCCTGTCTTGGCAGAGTTAGGCTGTCGACTTCCCTGCTACCAAGTTTTGTCCTTTTTGGACAGCAGTCTGTCTGCAGTTGGTGCAAGGGGTTTTTTCATGCCAAGAGATAGGCTTGTCACTAATTCAACTATCTTACAGTGGAGGTTCTTCGATGCTTACCTTCTACTTGGAGTAGAATAGGGGGTGCTGTCAGGCGCTGATATGTCTCGATATCAAAAAAAAAAGAAAATCTTAATT
This sequence comes from Lophiomys imhausi, assembly GCA_907164525.1. Lineage (NCBI taxonomy): Eukaryota > Metazoa > Chordata > Mammalia > Rodentia > Muridae > Lophiomys > Lophiomys imhausi. The sequence goes on from CAJQZJ010018033.1 coordinate 6,827,204, forward strand.
TAAGACCACATCTTTGAATGCCATATTCTGCAGATCTCTTGGGGTTTTTGAGGATGCCCTATCCATCTCTTGTATTTAGATAAGCAAATGTTGCTTGTCTCTTAGCAACTTGATTACTGGGTAGTTTAGAGAATATCTGTGATAGACTGTCATAGTAGCTAACAAAGTGACATGTTTGCATGATTAGCAGTTTATTTTACTTAACTATCCTAGACCGTTTTAGATGGTTGGTATCAAGAGGCCAGAGCTTCACATTTAATTTTTAAGTATCTCTAGGTATGATACCATTAGGAAGCATTACCTTTAATTTTGTATCAATATACAAAGATCTATTCAATTGTGGTTAAATATACTCTTAATTATGTATCAATATACAAAGGTCAATGCCATGTAGCACAATACAATCTTAATATTACGTCCATATACAAGGGTCAATACCATTGTGGCCAACTATAATCTTAATTTTGTATCAATATACAAAGATCAATACCAATGTAATCCAATACAATCTTATTTTTGCACAATAAACAATGGTCAATACCACTTTAGCCAAATAAACTACTAACTTTGTATCAATATACAAAGGTATAAGGGCATATTCAATAATCTGCCCCTTCTTCTTGGACCTTCCTGTGCTATGTCTATATCTCATTTTTCTCAAGCCTATGCAGTCCTACATAGGAGAGGAAGAAGGATACAGAAAAGGAAAAGTAGGAAGTCCCTGGGGCTAACCTCCAAAACCCATTAAACAGGACCCTTTATCAGCTTGTAATCTCTTCCCCTAAATATCAGAGTTTTCAGTTATCCTTCAAATAACCAAAAAGAAGGGCGGAGAAACACCTTCCCCACCCTCTGGGCATGGGACGTCTCTCTCTTAAAGTGACTTCCTGCTGATTTGTATCGTAGTAGACCTGTTTGGGGCCTGAACCCAAATGGAAAAAAATGGTTAAAAATGTTAGTACACTCCTTTTATGTTCAGTCCTTCTGTTCTCAGCTGTTTAGATGACCTAAGGGGTTTGTAGGCAGAAGCTGATCTTGCAGACTTCACTGAGGTTCCTGCCAGGGCATTGTGTAGAGCTGAACGGTCCCAGCAACATTGGATTGCCATGGTGTTTGCAGGTCCCCAATGGAGACAGCTATTGAGGAAGTCTACCAGGCAGAATCAACTGGGTCACTCGTCCTCCTTGGTGCCTGATTCTGCTCTCTGCTGTGGTTTACGCTGTCCAGCAGTCCCCGGCTCCCCTAATGGATGCTTCCATTCTCCTGGAAAGATAAGAGCAGAGCCCTGCCCCAATCCCAACCCTGGGACAATTGCCCTCTTTTTTTTTTGGGGGGGGGGCTAGGTCGTACTTCTCCTGAAGCAAATTTGGCCTTCCGACAACATACAAAGTGTTATCTTTCAATCCCGGTTAAAGAAGAAATCATTCTGTCACCTTGGAGCAAAACCAGCTCTAGTGTATATATTTTGAGATCCCAAAAGACAATCTGCCTGCATCGAGAAGGCATTTTGTAAGTAGCCTCCAAACCTAGGTCCCTCCAAATCCCATGTGTGTGTCTTTGAACTCTAATTATTGGGATCAGAGACCTGTGTTTCCCATCTGAAGGGATCAAAGATGTGTTCCACCACTCCTGGATCGAAGTCTTTCTCTATTTAGAGTTTGCCCTGCATCAGGCTGACCTTGAGCTCCGGGATCTCCCCATTTCTATCTCCAGTGTGCTGGGAGCTGGGACCAAGGGTGTACTCTTCTTGAATGGTGGGACCAAGAGTATGCACCCTCACCACCCCGCTCCGTATGACTCCAGAATACATAACGCCACCAACTCTACAGTGCTCCCCCCTCTCCGCTGAAGTCAAAGGCATGGGCCAATACCACAATTCTCTTGTATTTTACCTTAGCTCCAAATCTTCTCTACACCTGGAGGTCTGCAAAACCAGGCCGAATGGCTCTATCCTCTATTCCATTCACAGTGTTTAAGCCCTGCCACCTGCCTTTTTTTTTTTTTTTTTTTTTTTAGTTAATAAATTTATTTGTTTGTTGCTTCAGGTTACATCTTTATCATATTGTCCTCTTTTCCTGCTTCCCAGCCCCACCCTCCCATGCTCTACCCCCTGACCGTTCCGTCTTGTTCCTCTGGGGTGGAGTGTCCCTGCCTAACAGTCTCTCACCACAGATCAGGAGTCATATGAGGGCCAAGAGCCTCTTCATTCACCGGGGGCCTACGAGGCAGTACTGCCAGTGAAAGGTGTCTCATTGCTATTGGGGGAATACTAAAAAAAAGACCAACAAACACACAAACCCACAAAAACAAAGAATATCAACAAAAAAAGAGAGGAAAAAGAGAAGGGAAAAGGAAAAAGAAAAAAGAAAAAAAGAAGGAAAAAGAAAAAGATAAAAAAATAATTTATGTCCATGTTCCTTTTGGTGTGTTGGTTGTAGTATAGATATCCTGTATGATATAGTTAAAATCCTACTGTAAGTGAATAGATGCCATGTGCATCCTTCTGAGACTGGGTTAGCTCACTCAAGATGAGCTCCTCTAGATCCATCCATTTGGTTGCAAATTGCATGATTTCATTGTTTCTTATAGCTCAGTAATATTCCATTGTATTGATGTACCACAATTTTTTAATCCATTCTTCAGTTGAGAGACATCTGGGTTGTTTCCAATTTCTAGCTATTACAAATAAGGCTGCTATGAACATAGATAAGGAGAATTCCCTATGTCTCTGTGAGAGGTCCTTTGGGTGTATACCCAGAAGTGGTATGGCTGGGTCCTGAGGCAAGGTTATTCCTAGATTTCTAAGATATCATATCGCCAGACAGACCTCCATAGTGGTTGCACAAGCCTGCACTCCCACCAGCAATGGAGTAGGGTTCCCCTTTCTCCACACCCTCGCCAACATGCGCTATCATTTGAGCTCTTTATCTTAGCCATTCTAACAGGTGTTAGGTGGAATCTCAGGGTCGTCTTGAGTTGCATTTCTCTGATGATTAAGGATGTTGAACATTTCTTCAGGTGTCTCTCAGCCCTTAGGGATTCCTCCTTTGTGAATTCTATATTTAGCTTCATCTCCCATTTTTTGATTGGATTATTTGGTTTCTTGGCATTTAGTTTCTTGAGTTCTTTGTAGATATTAGATAATAGCCCTCTATCAGATGTGGGGTTGGTGAAGATTTTCTCCCAGTCTGCTGGTTGCCATTTTGTTCGAATGACAGTGTCCTTTGCCTTACAGATGCTTTTCAGTTTCGTGAGGTCCCATTTATTGATTGTTGATCTCAGGTCCTGAGCTGTTGGTGTTCTGTTCAGGAAGTTGTCACCTGTGCCAATGAGTTCGAGGTCTTCTCCTCATTTTTCTTCTAGTATCTTTAGTGTGGCTGGCCTTATGTTAAGGTCTTTGATCCACTTGGAATTAAGTTTTGTACAAGGTGATAGGTATGGGTCTAATTTCATTCTTTTGCAAGTGGACATCCAGTTGGACCAGCACCATTTGTTGAAGATGCTGTCCTTCTTCCATTGTGCGTTTTTGGATTCTTTGTCAAAGATTAGTTGGCCAGAGGTGTGTGTGTCCATGTTTGGGTCTTCAATTCGATTCCATTGATCCACTGGTCTGTTTCTATACCAGTACCATGCTGTTTTTATTACTGTTGCTCTGTAGTAAAGCTTGAAATCTGGGATGGTGATACCTCCACATGTTTTTTCATTGTACAGGATTGATTTAGCTATTCTGGGCTTTTTGTTGTTCCATATGAAGTTGAGACTAGCTTTTTTCAGGTCTATAAAGAATTGTGTTGGTATTTTGATAGGAATTGCATTAAATCTATATATTGCTTTTGGTAGGATAGCCATTTTTATTATGTTGATCTTACCTATCCATGAGCATGGGAGATCTTTCCATCTTCTAAAGGCCTCTTCCATTTCTTTCTTCAGGGGCTTGAAGTTCTTGTTATATAGGTCCTTTACATGCTTGGTTAGAGTTACCCCCAGGTATTTTATGTTGTTTGTGGCTATTGTGAAGGGGGTTGTTTCCCTTATTTCTTTCTCGGTATATTTGTTTGTTGTATAAAGAAGGGCTTCTGATTTTTTTGAGTTAATTTTGTATCCAGCCACCCTGCTGAAGTTGTTTATCAGCTGTAAGAGTTCTTTGGTGGAGTTTTTGAGGTCGCTTATGTATACTAACATATCATCTGCGAATAGGGATAATTTGACTTCTTCATTTCCAATTTTTATCCCTTTGATCTCCTTTAGTTGTCTTATTGCTCTTGCAAGGACTTCAAGTACTATATTGAAGAGATATGGTGAAAGTGGACATCCTTGTCTTGTCCCTGAGTTTAGAGGAAATGCTTCAAGCTCCTCTCATTTTAATTTGATGTTGGCTACTGGCTTGCTGTATATTGCCTTTATTATTTCTAGGTATGGTCCTTGTATGCCCGTTCTCTCCAGAACTTTTAGCATGAAGGGGTGTTGGATTTTGTCAAATGTTTTTCTGCATCTAGCGAGATTATCATGTGGTTTTTTTCTTTCACCTTGTTTATGTGGTGAATTACATTGATAGACTTTCGTATATTGAACCATCCCTGCATTCCAGGGATGAAGCCTACTTGATCATGGTGTATGATAATTTTGATGTGTTCTTGAATTCGGTTTGCTAGTATTTTATTAAGTATTTTTGCATCTATGTTCATGAGGGAGATTGGTCTGAAGTTCTCTTTCTTTGTTGGGTCTTTGTGTGGTTTAGAAATCAGAATGACAGTGGCCTCATAGAATGAGTTTGGCAGTGTTCTTTCTGTTTCTATGTGGTGGAAGAGTTTGAAAAGTAATGGTGTTAGTTCCTCTTTGAAGGTCCTGTAGAATTCTGTGCTAAAGCAATCTGGCCCTTGGCTTTTTTTGGTTGAAAGATTATTAATGACTGTTTCTATTTTCTTGGGTATTATTGGGCTGTTTAAGCTGTTATTCTGATTTTGATTTAGTTTTGGTAGGTGGAATTTATCGAGGAAATTGTCCATTTCACTTAGGTTTTCAAATTTAGTGGAATATAGATTTTTAAAGTAGTGCCCGAATATTTTCTGGATCTCCTGAATGTCTGTTGTTATTTCTCCCTTTTCATTTCTGATTTTGTTTATTTTTGTTCTTTCCCTTTGCCTTTTAGTTAATTTGGCTAGGGGTCTGTCTATTTTGTTGATTTTCTCAAAGAACCAACTCTTGGTTTCATTGATTCTTTGTATAGTTCTTTTTGATTCTAAGTTGTTGATTTCAGCCCTCAGTTTGATGATTTCCTGCCTTCTGCTCTTCTTGGGAGTGTTTGTTTCTTTTTTTTCCAATTCACCCAGCTTAGCTGTTAGTTCACTAATATGAGCTGTCACAATTTTCTTTTTGAAAGCACTTAGTGCTATGAACTTTCCTCGTAGCACAGCTTTCAATGTATCCCATAGGTTTGGGTATGTTGTGTCTTCATTGTCGTTGGATTTTAAGAAGTCTTTGATTTCCTTCTTTATTTCTTCCCTGACCCAGTGGTCATCCAGTAAGGAGCTGTTTAATTTCCATGTGTGTGTAGGCTTTCTGTTGATTCTTTTGCTGTTGAAGACCAGCTTTATTCCGTGGTGGTCTGATAAGATAAAAGGTGTTATTTCAATTTTCTTGTATCTATTGAGACTATCCTTGTGACCAACTATGTGGTCGATTTTGGAGAAGGTTCCGTGGGGTGCTAAGAAAAAGGTGTATTCCTTTGTGTTTGGGTGAAACGTTCTGTAGATATCTGTTAGGTCCATTTGGTTCATGATCTCTGTTAGACTCAATATTTCTCTGTTTGTCTTCTGTCTTGATGATCTGTCCATTCTTGTGAGTGGGGTGTTGAAGTCTCCCACTACTAATGTGTTGTGATCGACGTGCGCTTTAAGTTTTAGAAGTGTTTTTTTACGAAAGTAGGTGCCTTTGTATTTGGGGCATAGATGTTCAGTATTGAGATTTCCTCTTGATGAATATTCCCTTTAATGAGTATATAGTGCCCTTCTTTGTCTTTCTTCATTAACGTCAGTTGGAAGTCTGTTTTGTTTGATATTAGGATGGCTACTCCAGCTTGCTTCCTGGGTCCATTTGCTTGGAAAACCTTTTCCCAGCCCTTTACTCTGAGGCAGTGTCTATCTTTTGTAGTTAGATGTGTCTCTTGTATACAGCATAAGGAAGGGTCTTGCTTGCGGATCCACTCTGTAAACCTATGTCTTTTTATTGGGGAGTTGAGTCCATTGATGTTGATGGATATTAGTGACCTGGGGTTGTTATTTCCCATTAGTTTGGTATAGGTGGTGGTCCTGTGCCTCTTTTGGTTTAGTTGCTGTGGGGTTTTCTATTCCCTTTGTTTTCTTGAGTGGAGTTTTCTTCTCTGGGTTGGGATTTTCCTTCTAGGATTTTCTGTAGGGCTGGGTTTGTGGGTAGATATTGTTTAAATTTGATTTTGTCATGGAATATCTTGTTTTCTCCATCTATGTTGATAGAGAGTTTTGCTGGGTAAAGTACTCTGGCTGGGCACCTATGATCTCTCAGGACTTATAGTATATCTGACCAGGCCCTTCTAGCTTTTAACGCTTCTGAGGAGAAGTCAAGTGTAATTCTGATGGGTTTGCCATTGTATGTGACTTGACCTTTTTCTCTTACAGCTTTTAATATTCTTTCTTTGTTCTGTACATTTGGTGTTTCTATTATTATGTGGCGAGAGGAGTTTCTTTTCTGGTCTAATCTGTTTGGTGTTCTTTAAGCCTCCTGGATTTTTATTGGCATCTCTTTTTTCAGGTTTGGAAGTTTTCCTCTATGATGTTGTTGAAGATATTTCCTGGACCTTGGAGTCGGGAGTCCTCTCTTTCCTCTATACCTATAATTCTTAGGTTCCATCTTTTCATTGAGTCCTTGATTTCTTGAATGTTGTGGGGGAGAGATTTTTTAGCCTTCTCATTTTCTTTGGAAGTTGTACTGATTTCTTCCACTGAATCTTCCATGCCTGAGATCCTGTCTTCCATCTCTTGCATCCTATTGTTGATACTCACATCCTTAGTTCCTGTTCTTTTCCCTTGGTTCTCTACTTCTTCTTTTAACTCTGACTGTGTTTTCTTTATTGTTTCTATTTCTATTTTCATGTCTTGTATGGTTTTATTCGTTTTGTACATTTCCTTCTCCAGCTTGCTTGTTTTTGTATGAAAATCTTTCATTGCTTTGTCCTTTTCCTGTTCAAGCTCTGTCACCCTGGCTTGGAGCTCTTTAATGGTGTTGTTCCTTGTTTTGACTTGTAGAATTGTGGCTTCTTTGAATTCCTTCATAGATTTATGTTCTTCTTGCAGGGACTCTATCACTTTCCATAATGCAGAATTGTCAACGTTTTCATGTGTTTCTGTTGGTGTGAGGTCATCCGAATTGGATAAGCTAGGATAATTCTGCTTTGTTGGAGTCATATTTCCTAGATTTCTATTTTTTTTTTTTTACCTTTGGCCATTGGATGCATTTAGCTGTCTGTTCTTGTTGTTTTCTGTGCTTGGATCCACAGTGGATGATTTGGTGCAGGGGACGAGTTACTTGGCTATCTGTCCTTGCTTACCAGGGGGATTTCAGGGTCACTGTGGTTTTAATCACCTGAGGCACTGTGAGCTGGTGCAGCCTATTCCCAGGTTGTGAGTAATGGACCGGGATTGTTTCACTGCTCCCAATTCAGACTTCTCTATGTTGCACTCTGAGTTATCAGCCTGTAATGGTTCTGATGGTATGGCCCTGTTTGCCCAGGCACAGATTCTGTGGGCTTTGTTTGTCGTCACGGAGGCTGACAGGGTCTGGCTCCACACCTAATATGTCTGGATTTTCCAGAATACAGCTATGGTCCCGATTTCTGGTTTCTCACTAGGCTTCTCGCCACAGGCCTGGCCTCTGTGCCTGATTCCCTCCCTTTCTGCGCAGCCGCGGGTCTCCTTCCCTTGCTGCTCAGCCGTGGGTGCACAGAGCCCAGGATCCTCTAGCCGCCAGAGTGGTCCTCTCGCCCCAGCAGCTCAGCCGTGGGTTCGCGGGTCCCTGGCCCGACCCACCCCTGACTCTCTCCCCAGTTGTCCTGCCGTGGGTTTGCGGGGATTTGGCCCTGCCAGCCGGGCTCCCTCCCCAGCTGCCCTGCCGTAAGTGCTCAGGATTCGGCCCCTCCCGCCCGCCTTTGTGTTCTCGTCTTCCAGCGCTCTCCCGGAACCTCCTGCCCTCTGCTTCACAAGCAGCTGCGGACCACCCGCTGAGCCCCCTGTTTGTTCCTTGCTAAGACTTCCACTATCTCGCAAAAATTTTTAAGTGGGTATAAGTTCTACCTGAGGTGTGGGGAGTCCAATATGCTAGTGAACTATCACCAAGTGGCCTCTGATTCTGCCTGCTGTGAGTTGGGATCGATAGTACCAGGTGCCTCTCCAAATGGGAGTTCCCGAATCCCAGGTTTAGTGGCTTCCGTGTCTGCGAGATATGGGGAGAGAGCCTTACCCTGGGACTTTTAACAGTCCCTTGGGAGCTGTGAGTGTTCCCGGGAGGGTCTAGCCCCTCCGGTTTTTGCACAGTGCCCAATAACTCTGTGTTTTTATGGTTCTTTTTTCCCCGCGTTCAAAATGCGTCAGTGTAGGTGGCCGCCATCTTGGCCCCCTTGACTATATTTTTCAAAGAATGAAAAGAAAATGGTTATTAGATTGCATAAAACATGTATGATTAACCTTATCAATTATGAACCTAGTTTTTCAAAATGAGAGAGGATGAAGGGGATGCTATGCCTCTCCAGGAAAAAGTAGATTATGCCACCATATTTCACATACATTTAAAGATGATTTAAGAAATGGATAAGAATGAGGGATGAGGAAGTTTAAGAGGAGGAAGATCATAAAGGGGAACAGCAGAAAGAAGGGAAGAAATATGTGGGGCAGGGAGAGGAGAATGATGAACAGGATGAGGAGGAAAAAGAGGAGAAAATAGAGAATAGTAGAATCAGGAAATAGCTAAGCACCACAGTAATGACAATACTTCTTCATGAGGCAAAATCCAAACGTAGTCAGAATATTATAAACATCACTGGAGTACGGAACTGCTGTAATTGCTAGATTAACTGATAATATCTTCCCTGCTCCTGCTTCCTGAACTTATTTAACTGTTATCCATATTCCCTTGTATTATTATTTGAACTGGAGTAAGTAGGAAATATTCTTCTGTGTTATCTAAAACTGAAATATGCCAGATAGAGATGACCATACAAAAAACACTTTGAATTAGAGCTAGGAAAATAATATTCTATTCATTGTCAAATAAACAGGCCTATGTACTGACTTACAAGACTTTTGAAGTTTGATATTTTCATCTCAACAATGTTTCATTTTGCATATATAATTATTAATATTACAACCTCACTTTATAGTATAGACTGATATATTGAGATTTGTTAATTTTTGGGCAGTTTTTCATGTGATAATATCCATGTAGACACAGACCAGTGGATCAGTGGAATTGAATCAAACACCCAGAAATAAACCCACATACCTAAATTCACTTAATTTTTCACTTAGAAGCCAAAACCTTACAATGTAAAAATAAAAGCATCATCAAATAATGGTGCTGGTTTAACTGCATTACAACATGTAGAAGAATTCAAATAGACTCCCATTTATCACCCTGCAGAAAATTTAAGTCCAAGTGGATCAAAGACCTCAATATAAAACTAGGCATACTAAATCTAGTAGAAGAGAAAGTGGGGAAAAGCTCAGTGGTCAGGTGACAACATCCTGAACAGAACACCAACAGCTCAGGCTCTAAGACCAAAAATCAATAAATGGGACATTATGAAACTGAAAGTCTTTTATAAGGCAAAGGACACTCATTAAAACAAAAAGGCATCCTATAGATTGGGAAGAGATCTTCACCAATGCCACATCTCAGAGAGGGATAATATCTAAAATATATAAAGAAACTAAACATCAAGAAATCAAATACTCTAATCAAAAATGGGGTACAGAACTAAACCAAGAATTCACAAAATAGAAATCTCTAATAACCAAGAGACGCTTGAAGAAATGCTCAACATCCTTAGTCATCAGGTAAATGCAACTCAAAATGACTCTGATATTCCATTTTACACCCATCAGAATGAGTAAGATCAAATACTCAAGTGATAGCACATGCTGGTGAGGATGTGGAGAAAGAGGAACACTCCTCCATTTTTGGTAGGAATGCTAACTTGTACAACCACTTTTGATATCAGTCTGGCAATATCTCAGAAAACTGGGATTGGTTCTACCTCAAGACCTAGCCCTGAGCATATATTCAAAAGATTTTTCACTAAATCATAAGGACATCAGCTCAACTATGTTCTTAGAACTTTATTCAAAGTAGCTATAAACTGGAAATGAAGATGTCCTTCAACTGAAGAATGGATAAAAAATAAAATAAAATAAAACAAAACAAAACAAAACAAAAACCTGGTACATTTACATAGTGGAATACTACTCAGCTATCAGAAATGAGGAAATAATGTAATTTGGAGCCAAATGGATGAAAGTAGGAAAGCTCATCCTGAATGAGCTAACCAAGACCCATAAAGATAAACATGGCATGAGTTCCCTTATAACTGGATTCTAGACACATAGTACAGGATAACTATCCTAAAACCCATACACCCAAAGGAACAAGAAGCTAGCATAACTATCCTTCAAGAAAGTCCACCCAGTAGCAGATCAAAACAGATGCTGAGACACATATTCAAACATTAGGTGAAGCTCTAGAGTCTTATATAAGAGAAAGAGTAGGAATAGAGAGACCTGGAGAGATAAGAACAGCACATGAAGATCAACAGAACCAACCAATCTAGGCCTCTAGAGGCTCATAGAGACTGAAACACTAACCAAAAAAGAAGAAAGCTTAGAATAGACCTAGCTACCCCATACAAATATGGATTATAGGCAACTTGGTCTTCATACAGATTCCTTAGCAAGTGTATGTGTGTGGGTTTGGGGAGCTGTCTCAGTCATGTACTTTGTTACCTGTTAATGGGACACTTTATCCTAACTGAACTGCCTTCTTGAGCTCCAGAGCAATAGGAAGCTCTTAACCCTCATGTGACTGATGAACTGAGGGGGCTGATATAAGGGTGCTCCCCTCACCAAAGAAGGATAGGAGGAAGAGGAGGCAGAGATTGGTAGGTTAGGACTGGGACGGGAGCAGGAAGGAGGCTGTGATTGAGATGTAACTTGAATTAATAAATAAATATTAACAACAACAACAACAAAAATCACATGGCTGCCCTCCTGGCATGGCAGGACCAATTTTATTTTGAAAGCAGAGCAACCGTGGTGATTATAATATATATTCCTCCTAAGACGGCCCCATGAGCATTCCCTAGTAGAATGAGGAAGGTAAAGGGAGTTCTCAGATGTTTACCTTTTGTTCTAGCCACCACTAGCTTTTTCCTGCCCAATCCTAACTGCTGGCAATCCTGCCCTAACTGATTGTAATTGGTAGGGGTTGGGGAGTGGTGTTAGAATATATAGGAGGTGGAAGGTTGACTACGGCTCTAGAGATACAACTTAGAAAAGTTGGAACCTTTTGGCACTGCCAGTGCCTAAGTGTCACCAATGTTCCTCCACAGAACCCTGTATCCAGGCTCCTGTAAGTAGCATTGATAACTCATTTGTAGGCCATCCTGGACTTCAATCTACTTCTTTAACCTGACAGTATCCTATTTGGGGTAAATTGAAGTCTCTCCCTAGGAAAGGTCACATAATAAAAATGCTATTGGCCAATTTGTTCCCTGTTATTTAAGAAGCAAATAAATAAATAAAAGCCTGCCTTGTGGCTAGTGTTCCATTCTCACTTTTCCTCTTCCTCTTCTTCTCATGTCCTAACCACTGGGAACTCTTTCTCCGTACCTTTTATTGTATTCAGTTTCCAGAAAGCATTTCTGACTTCTCAGATTGTATCTTCTCTCTATACCCTCATTCTCTGAAGTGCTTATACTAAGTGGAGATATTCCCTCAGTCGTGCATCGCAATCTGTGATGCATATTGATTCATGGGATTTTTTCTATAGTGGATGGAAAATGCACTCACGAGTGTCTTTTACTTACCTTATACACAAGGGAAATCAACATGACATAAAATAGTCACTTAGTAAATATAGGTTATGCTTGGGAGATAGTTCAGTCAACAAAGTACTTGTGTTCCAAATACAAGGGCCTGCATTTTAAAAGTCTCTTGTGAGAATATGTCTCACTTAAGGTTTAGGGTCTCTATTGCTGTGATAAAACACCACGAATATACTCACCCTTGTGGGAAGCAGTATTTTGTTTTCTTGAGAAGACAGCCGCTCCTTAACCTTTCATTACTGCACAGCCAATTGTAGTCTTTGGATACATTCCATCAATCCATGCCAAGTTGTCTAACATTTTGTCTAACAGGACTTCTCTGCTTCTAGGTTTCTTTTTTTTTATAATACATTTTTTTATTTCTTCAAGTTACATCTCAATCACAATCCCCTCCATACTCCCCACTCCAGTCCCATCCTCCCACCCTCTTCCCCCTCAACCCCCCATCCTCTTCCCTTTTTTTTATTTTTAAGTTTAAGGTATATCTTTTTCCCCGCAACAGCTCCCCCTTTTAGTCCAACAAATGGCTCTTTCTCTTATAACAATAAATACAATACAAAACACCAGAAATAAATAGGCCACAATTATGAGAGTTATATGGCTTAGCATACATTCCTAATGTCCAATCCATATGTGCTTGGCTCCTGACATTAATATTCTACTATCTAACCATCTCCATGAGTTTAAAGTTCTATATCTAACTCAGCTTTCATACTAACTTGCCCCACAATTTAAAAACATCTTCTAAGATCTAGAATACCCTCTTGATTCCTAAACAACTCAAAATTTAACTATGAGACTCTAGCTATCTATTCTTCAACCACCTCAGAGACCTGAGAGGGACAAATATATCTGATTTTATAGGAAGTGCAGGGCCCACAGCTTCCAAAACTAAGAAATGATATACCAGTGGCTGTCTGGACAGTTCCCGTTTTTTCTCCATATATCATTACAGCATCAATCTTCAGCCTTTGGCCCTGTTTCTCTGACAGACATTGATTGTAGAGCAGGAATTATGAAGGACTTGCCTACCCTGTCTTGGCAGAGCTAGTCTGTTGACTCACCTGCTTCCAAGTTTTGTCCTTTTTGGACAGCATTCTGTCTACAGTTGAAGCAAGGGGTTTTTCTTGCCAAGAGATAGACTTGTTGATAATTCAACCATCTCCCACTGAAGAAGCAGTATTTTATCTTACACTTCCAGGTAAGAGTCCATCACTGAGAAAAGTTAGGGCAGAAGCACAGTACAGCAGAAACTTGGAGGCAGAAACTGAAACAGAGGACATAGAAGAATGCAGTTCTTGATCAGCCTGCTTGCTTATAGAACTCAGAATCACCTGCCCAGGGGTGACATTGCTGCCATGAGCTGCCCACAACCCAACAATCATTAATCAAGAAAAAAAAAAATTAAACTAGGGTATTAACATACTTTTATGAAAATATTATATAATGCAAATCTAGTGCTTCTACTGCTATGAAATGGAGAAAACCAATAAAATATGTTGCTACAAATATTTAAACATTGAATTTTTTTAGTTAGCCTGCATTTCTTTTATTTCTTCTTGTGTAATATAGTTCATTAGTTTGGAAGTTGGTTTATATAAAACTGAAACTTATATAACTGTAAGTTCAGAAGAATTACTTTTAAGTAAGAAATTAGGTAGATGTCTCAGTGAGTATTTAACCTCAACAAAATGAGAACACATAAAATATTAACCCAATTATAAGTTAAGATAATAAGAAAATCATAAAACATAACCCCATTTCACTTACCTTTTTATTTCATTAACATCTAAAGAAAAATAAAGTCATTTCTTAATGTAAGATGCTATATTACCCAGAATGCATTGTGCATCTTACTCCTGATGGAGTAACATTACGGAATGTGTATTATTATGAACCTTCATAGTTCAACTGTGGAAACTGAAAAAAATTTGAAAAAAAATAATTCTTCATAGGTCCATCACAGATTTGAACCTCTGACTGCCCACCCTAAAAAAATTATAGTCATGAGAATATGAGAAATTATTCTTTCTAAAAAATAGCTTCAAGGAACAATTAAAGGCTGATTGATGTATAGCTAGACACTGATTATTAATTTTTTATGGATAAGTCTCCTAAGGATTCTATATGAAATTTACTAAAGAAGCTCTCTTAAAAACTAAATTTGTTAAAAGAATGGCTTTCTATATTTCATTTACATTTCCTTTCCCAAATTTCTCTATTCACCTATTGCTTAAAAGAGAGTCACACACTTTAAATGTGTTTCTCTTTTTAAAAATAGCATATATTAGAGGGTATGATATTTTTAGCCTTTTTCAGCATTACACCATGTATGCATTACCAAAAACATCACATGTTGCCCAGTATTCAGTATTGCAAAATACTTGATCCCATTTTGAACCCCCAAATTGTGAACTTTAAAAGCCTGTTTATAATTGGGATGGCTCAACCTTCAATTGTAGACCTTTCTGTTTACTGTAAACAAGTACTTGTGATGTGGATCTGCCTTAGAACACCTTCAATCCAAGAGCTTTCAGTAAAAAAGGATTAAATACAACTAATCCTAGGTCAAGAGATGGAGATTAGCATAAAGGAAGGACATTAAGCTAGAAGGTAGTTAAGACACTATAGAGAAGAAGGGGCTTCTCAGATCTGAGCTTTTTCCTCTAGTGTTTTTAGCCAAATAGGAAGATCAGCTGGGTGCTTTCTCTGCCTCTCTGATGTAGCAGGTTTCCATCCTTGGATATAGTTAATGACTGAGATATTTTAGTTCTTTAAAACAAAGGTTCAGTTATTAGGTGGTGATTAAAAGAAATATGGATATACTAATTTAAACCTTTTGTTTTGAAACTAATGAATCTTTACATGAGGAATTTGGTAAGGTTTTAGTGAGATCGTGTTCTCATGTTATTTTTTTAGGGATATTATTTTAACATAGAATAAGAAGTTCATTAGGACTGAAAAAAATCTAAACTCAAGCCAAGATGTCACATAATCAACTACATATATACATACATGCATATTTATGCACCTACATACATACATACATACACACATATTCATAATTATAAAATATTTGGATTGCTTCCTTATTTCTCGGCTTCATTCTGAGTCATCCCTAGAAATGTCCAAAGGGTAGACATTTTGGAAAAACTCAAATTGTTCAAAACTGAGTGTGTGTGTGTTTGTTTGTATGTGTGTATCTGTGTGTGTGTGTACCTGCATATGTATGTGCACATATGTGTACACTTACGTACCTAAATGCATTTCTATGTGTTTGTGTGATTTTGTGATCTTTATATTATCATAAGACTTTATGTGTATACGAGTCTTGGTTTATCAATATGACTCTGTGTATCCATGTTTATGTATTTTGTTAATATTTGTATGAGTGCATCCATAAGTATATATGTATGCATTTATGTGTTTTTTCTGTATTATGTATCTGTGTGTATATCCGTGTGTCTGTGTCACTATGCATATGTGTGGATGCATATGTTGCTGTATGTGTATACAAAAATTAACTGTGTGTATATGTATTTTTGTCTGTGAATCTGTGTTTATTGTAGGGGTTAGATAAATTAGATTTAGAAAATATATAGGAGTTTCTGATACTGTCTCTTAATTCGGGGCATGAACAACATTATCAGCATGAAGTCAGGAAAAACAGGAAAGACTTAATAGACTGAAAAACAAGGTTGAAGTCAGGAAAAACAGGAAAGACTTAATAGACTGAAAAACAAGGTTGAAATCAGGAAAAACAGGAAAGACTCAATAGACTTGAAGAAACAAAGTATCTGGCCTGACATTGTTTTCAGCTGCTAAGTGGGCGGAGCCCAAATTAAGCTGAAACAGAGTTCCTCCTATTTAAGGACAGTGCATGGAGCACAGAAAAAAGAAGAGGCCCCTGATGCTAGAGAGCTCCAAGAGTCCTGCTGAAAAAGGGCTGGCCATTGATGGCCAGCTCTCTCCCTGAAGCAGAAAGAAGCTGGTGAGCAAAGAAAGCCTGAGCAAGACACCAAAAGGCCAAGGACTAAACCCTGTGGCTCAGCTTTTGCCTAGAGGGGTTTGATCTGTCCAAACAGTGGCCTAAAGGAAACGGTGCCTGGCTTTAAGGACTGAGGCAGAGCAGCTGAGTTCCTGATTCAAAAGAAGTAAGTTGGCCTGCAGATGGCTGGGGTCTCCCACAGAGAAGAAAGCATGAAGCCTTATTTAAGGTGAGACTGCAATAACCAACTTACCCTGACGAACCTGCATCTGAGAGATCCAGAAGAAGGACTGCTAAGTACGTTAAAGAATCTACAACAAAGACTGTGTTCCTGACGACTGAGGACCTGCCCCAGAGACTGTATCATTCTAAAAGGTTAGAAAAATAATTATCAATAGGTTTAGTGGATAGGTTAAATGGGTTGTAGGAATTTATAGGATTAGTAGTTAAGAAATTGTTGGTGTTTGTTATAAGTGAATTTAGTAATAAATAAATAAGTGTTAAATAATAATTTAAAAGTTCGGTTACAGTTTATGTCTATTTTAATTTGTATACATGAGTGTGTGCACATGTTCAAATGTGTATTTTAGTTTTGTGTTTTCCTATCTGTGTTTATGCTGATCTCTGTGGGTGTGTACATGTGTATGCATGGTAATAACTGTTTGTTTATATTGATGTGTGTCTACATATATATTTTTTTTTTTGGTTTTTTTTTTTTTCGAGACAGGGTTTCTCTGTGTATCCTTGGCTCTCCTGTGTTTGTTCTTGTCTATGTGTATGTTGAGGGAGCACATGTACATGTGTTTCTGTGTGTGCATGAATATCTATGCATCTAAATGATTGCTAATCAGTCTGTGTTTCTGTGTTGTACATGTGTATTTATGTACTCATATTTTTGAGCAGTGTATGCATAAGTGTACATATATGTGTATATTTGTTATTTATATGTGTGCATATGCATATACATTCCTGTAGAAGTATAATTTTTGTGAGTTTGTGTACATGTGCATCTTGTGTATTAATGGATGTATAAGTGTATTGTTAAGTATTTGAATTTGTGTGAACCATGGTATTTGTGTCTCTGTGAGTATATACATGCATATATATGTGTATTTATATGTTATGAGTATGTATATTTTTTTTTGTGTGTGTGTACACGTATTTGTGTAGTTTTCCCCTCTAGATTCATTTTGAAGTTTATAACTCTCATAACATGAGAATCTCATTACTGAGAAAAGAATGAAAAGGCAGGGAAGTCTTCCGTTACCATCAATCAAGAGAGTCAAGGATGCTTCCCTAAGGGATGCTTCAAATAACACAAGAACACATAAGCCTTTATAACCTCTCTATGGCGTTTAAGCACTGGATCTGTTTCTCAATTGTGACTACCAAAAGCAATTTAAAACTTAAATGTAAGGTATAAATTCCCTTCTCAGGCTGTGAAAGCAGAGGTATATTAAGGGAAAGTACAGCTTTACTTTGAAAGCATGTTTCTCAGGTGAAAAGTATGTACAAAGAGGTAAGTTTAGAGAAAAGGAACCAAATCTATAATCAGTGTATCTATTGGGAAGTAGATAACTTTATTAAACACCCACACTTCCAGGCTTCCTGGCAAGTAGCCCTCAACATATTTTACAGTATATTTGCAAAGGAAATCTTTCATTGCTTTTAATCTTAGATAAAGTCCTTCCCTACATTGTCTTCTACTCTTTAGAATCATGTAAGGAAAAAAATTATAAAACATAAATGAAATGATTTCTCACATGTCTTTGATATAATAACTTAAAATCCCTCATTTCTCAGGTGAAAGAATTATGTGTTAGAAATCTAAAATATGCGTTTTGAAAGGAAACATTGACTTTGCTGATAAAGTACACTGATGCTTGTAACCAGTAGAGAAAAGAGAGAAGAATTTTATCTGCATCTTAAGATAGGATGAAGTTAGGACCTGAGCCTGAGGCATAAAAGAAAGACTAAAACAGCAGGGCTTTGGGGAGATCTTAAGTCAGTTGCTGAGGAATAGATTCATTTTATGTGCAGAAAACTGTGAGATCAAAATTTAGGAATTGCTGTTTTATTTAAAATTTCATTTTATTTACTTATTCTTGGATTTTGGTAGATTGTGGGTAAATAAAGCTGAAAAAAGTAAAATATTTATAGAAGTATAAAAGGACTTTAGAAGGAATGGTAGTGATATTCAAATATATGTTTCAAAGGACCTTTTGGCAAATTCAGTGTTTAAACTGTAATCTTTGAGGGTATCAGCAATGTGTATAATACAGAGGGAATGGGGGTGTGTTCTTGAAAATTTTAGTCACATTAATTTAAAAAAAAAATTTAAGATGGATCCAAATGGAATTTTAAGCACAATTTTGTTAGAGTTTAAAATTAAAACTCCAAGGCAGACAAACTATACCCTTCTTTAGCTATTCAAGGAGGACGATGGAGATTAGAAGGAAACAAAACAAAATGGATCATTTAAGATGGCAAGGCTCTTAGAATCTTTCCTTAGCCTTTTCTGAAATGATCTCTGAACTTTAGGTACAGGAGTGTGTTGTAGATGGCAGTGGGGACTGGACTCCAAAACCGGCATTGTGATTAGCTGTGGTTTTCTGTAATGGTCTCTATCTGTTGAGAAGAGAAGTTTCTTTGTTAAGGCTAGAGGAGCAGGGACTGTGCTTTGAGATTGTGTTTTCTAGAACTGTTCAAAGCACCACCCATGATGTCCCACTAACATGGCTAACTATATATGGCCTGAATACCAAAAACATCATATTAACATGGACAGGGAAAGCTCATTAGGCTTGAATCATACACAAATAACTGCAGGAATTTAAGAGTTTCTGAGAGCAGGAGAAATAGTATTCCTCTGAGAAAAACATATTAATTGGACATGTGGAGGGGAAGGGGATCTTGTGAGAAGCCCAGATCTTATTTAGATGTCAAAATGATAACAGCATGACTACTTTAGGACCTATGACCTCCCAGGCCATGTGTTGTGCACCAGGTTTACAACATGTTTCATGGATTGGTTCTTGTACATCCAATCTCGCTGTATTCCTTATGCTG
Source organism: Lophiomys imhausi (assembly GCA_907164525.1). Classification (NCBI taxonomy): domain Eukaryota; kingdom Metazoa; phylum Chordata; class Mammalia; order Rodentia; family Muridae; genus Lophiomys; species Lophiomys imhausi. Next base: position 6,846,385 of record CAJQZJ010018033.1, read on the forward strand.
TTACTCCCTTGATTGTTTACATTCATGGAAATATGGTTCACAAAAAAAAATTCCTTTAAGTGCAGACTCTGGGTATTAAAATAGAGAATAACTTTGATATTTTAATGCTTCACCCTGAATTTCTTCTGCTAATATCTGTGGATTAATAGTTTAGGAAAAAATACCAATTACTCAAAATAGCACAATCCTTTATTATCATTATTATTATTTATTATGTTATTTGTTTATATCCTGATTGCAGCTTCCCCTCCCTATTCTCATCCCAGTCCCTCCCTATCCCCTCCCCTCCCCCATCCACTACTCCTCCACTTCTCCTCACTTGTTCAACTATGTTCATAGTAGCTTTATTCATAATAGCCAGAAACTGGAAAAAATCTTAGATGTCCTTCAACTGAAGAAGGATAAAGAAAATGTGGTACATTTACACAAGACAGCATTACTCAGCTATTAAAAACAAAGACATCATGAAATTTTGCAGACAAATGGATGGAATTAGAAAAGATCATCCAGAATGAAGTAAACAAGACCTAGAAAGACAAACATGGTTTATACTCTCTTATAAGTGGATACTGTTCATAAAGTACAGCAAAACAACATTACAAATCAAAGAGCCAAAAAAGTTAAGAATGAGGGTCCAAGAGGGATGCTTCAGTCTCACTTAGAAGGGGAAATAATTTAGACATCAGGAATGGATGGAAGGGGAGGCTGAGCTCAGAAGAGAGTAGAGATGGGGAAGGAGGGATGGGGTAAGGGAGAGGATGGTGGGACAGGCAACTAGATTGGGCGGGGGGAATCTCTGGGATAAGCTAGAAACCTAGTACAATGGATTCTTCCAGAAACCTATGAGGGTGACCCGAGCTAAAACTCCTAGCAATGAAGGATATGGAGCCTGAACCAGCCATCTCATTTATCAATGCAAGGCTTCCAATGGAGGGTTGGGACACCATCCCAGCCATAAAATCTTAGACCCACAATTTTTCCTGCCTTCAAGATGTGCAGGGGTAAAAGTTGGAATAGGATTTGAGGGAAGGGCCAACCAATGTCTAGCCTAGCTAGAGATGCATGCCATGAGAAGGAGCCCACACCTGACACTATTAATGTTATTTTGATATACAGGAGCCTAGAATAACTGTCACCAGAGAGGCTTCACCCAGCACCCGATGAAAATTGATGCAGAAACACATAGCCAAACAAACTGGAAATTGGGGAATCCTGTGGAAGAGTGGGGGGAAGGATTTAAGGAGTGAGAGGGCTCAAAGACACCACAAGAAATCTTACAGAATCAACTAACATGGGCCCACAGTGTCTCATATCAACAGAACTGAACACATGAATTGGAGAACATGCCTGGGATGGACCTAGACCCTCTATACATATGTAACAGTTGTGCAGCAGGGTCTTCATGTGGGACTCTTAAAGTGGGAGCAGGGGCTGTCTCTGACTACACTGCCTGCCTTTGGATCCCTTTGCCCTAACTGAGCTCCCTTGTCTAGCCTCAATAGATAATGTACCTAGTCTTACTGAAACTTAATATGCCAAGTCTAGTTGATAACCATGGGAGGCCTCCCTTTTCTGAAATAGCCCAATCCAATGACAATGAAAATAGAAACATAGCTAAAATTTCTGAAGTTGTATTTAATGATGGAACATGATGTTATAGATACAAATTTAAGGGTTGGTGCACCCACTGAAATTTCTGAGCGAGCTCTTGTGATTCTGGAAAAGTAACCAGACAAGGAACACATGTTTAGATGAAAAGAAAAATAGAGAGTTTATTATATATATATATATATTATAATATAATATAATAACTGGCCCTTCCAGTTTTGGGAGTAGGTTAATGATCTCAGGAAATAGCATGCACTCGAAGGAGAACAATGATTCTTAGATCTTTCATATAATATTTTCCTTTCTTGGGCTTGTATATTGCTAAATTTTTTTTATATACTGTTAGGAGTCCAGGCTAGAAGCTTTCAAGTCTTCCTCTGTCAACTGGCTTCCACTATTTGTTGATCTTGATGTTCCCTTCAACAGCTGCTCTCCTGACACAGTATGAGATAACGTATGATGAGATAACAAAAATAACATAAACAAATTAAGCTTTTTTATGAAGGCTAACACATTGTCACCTAATAGTTTTTTTAATCAGAATATATACTTTATATGCATGAAGTTAATTTCTTTTTTTATATAATTTATTTTTTTATTTCTTTAAGTTACATCTCAATCACAATCCCTTCCCTACTCCCCCCTCCTGTCCCACCCTTCCACCCTCCTCCCCCTCAACCTCCCCCATCATGGTTTTAATTACTACTTTGTAGATCATGGTTTCATAAGGAGCTTTGGCCTTCATAGCCCAAGCAACTGTAATGTAAGCTCATCAGAACCTCAGTGAGTTCTCTGCCATGGAAGCCTAGCTCCACTCAAGCTATTGTTAGTTCACCTCAGTATGTCATTTTTTTTGAAAGTTAACGGACACCTGATCCTTTTGCCTTGTTCATAGACTTTCCCCACTCCTATCCCTCATTTTCCTAAAAAGAAATGAGCGCCTGAGAGACAAGTCTTAAGAAAATTTCAGGGTTTACTATTAGAGATTCTCTGGACCGTGTGAAGAGTTACATGGAGGTTTGCTGAGAAGTTTGCTTCTTCTTTTTTTTTTTTTTTGGTTGTATATTTTTTTTCTTTATTTTTTGTTTCTTCAAGTTACATCTCAATCTCAGTCCCTTCCCTATTCCCCCCTCCAGTCCCACCCTCAAGCCCCCCTCCTCTTCCCCCCTTGTTTTTTAAGTTTAAGGTATATCTTATTTCCCCCTACAGTTTCCCCTTTCAGTCCAATAAATGGCTCTTTCTCTTATAATAATAAATACAATACAAAACAACAGAGATAATTAGGCCACAGTTATGAGGGTTATATGGCTTAGCGTACATTCCCAATGTCCAGTCCATATGTATTTGGCACCTGACTTTAACATCCTACTATCTAACCATCTCCATGAGTTTAAAGTTCTATACCTAACTTAACATTCATACTAACTTGCAACACAGTTTTAAAAGCATCTTCTTGTTTGCTTCTTGTTGCTACTTTTCCTGTTTATTTAAATTTCACTGTCGAACAATAGAAAAACACAATGAAATTTTGTGGCCTGGGGTCTAAAACTGATGTTTTTTTCTTTTGGATTATGGGGTTGTCTCTTTAGTCTTTTCTGTTCATTCAAGGCAAGGTTATTTCACTGTTTCTTTAGAAATATAGTTAATTCTAGTAATTCTTTATTTGAGACAGAATAAAGTAGCAATTAAAGTAGCAATATTTTTTTATCAACTGGGGTGTTTTCAATAACATATTATTTAAACAAACTAGTAAAAATATTATGCAAAGGAAAAATAGTAAAAATTTTATCATTTTGGTCAAACCCACAAGACAGAGGAAACAGAGGCAGAGAAAGGAGGGAAGGAAGGAAACTTGAGAGGGGACAATTTCTCCTGTTCCCAAATGCAAAGCAAAATATATTAATACAGTCTCAGAAATATGCTTGATTCATCATTCCTAGTACTATTGATTTTTAGATCATGAAGCTAGGTTTAAAATCTAATCTTTTTTTTTTTAAATAATGCCTAATGATATTCTTCTATACTTATAGATTGGTGCCTAGCTCGCTTGTTCTTAGAGAGTCTTCATCCAGCAACTGATGGATACAGATGTAGAGACTCACAGCCAAACATTAGACAGAGCACAGGGAATCCAATGGAAGAGGAGGAAGGAACATCTGTAGGAGATAGAAGGGTCAAGGACACCACAAGAAATCTCACAGAATTAAATATCGTGGTCTCATCAGTGCTCACAGAGTCTGAACTAACAACCAAGGTAGCTACATGGAACTGACTTTTGCCCCTTGTATATATGTTACAGTTGTGTAGTTTGTTGTTTGTTCTTCTTGTGGGATACACAACAGAGGGACCAGGGACTGTCTCTGACTTTTGATGGATTTGGGGATCCTTTTCCTCACTGGGTTACCTTGTCCAGTCTAGTCTTACTGCAACTTGATAAGCCATGGCTGGTTGATATCCACGGGAAGGCTGTCAATTTCTAAATATACACAAAGAAGGAAGAGTGGATGAATGGGAAACAGAGAAGAGGGGGCAGGGGGGAAGTAGAAAGTGCATTTGAGATGTAATAATAATAATAATAATAATAATATTAATAATAATAAATAGTAATAATAATAATGATGATGATAATAAATTTTATTGGGCATCTAGCAATGATTTCCACAAAGCAGAGGTCTACTGGTACACAACTTCATTTCACTATTTGGCATCCCCTTATGAGACATCACTGAATTGACCACTAAGATGCTTTCTTGCAAAAGCTATTGGATTATCACAGATTTACATGGATCTTCCTTAGTTCATCTGGTAATAATGACTTGTTCAGGTGTAAAACATTCCAATCTTTTTAAATGCATATTTTTAGCATCCAACAAAAGCACTGCTTTTATATACTTTACCATTTACTTACTTTGGTGATTGTAGTTCCTGGAAGTCATTCAAAATATGTCCTTTCTCTTTGTCTGTGGAAACTCTCTTAATGAGCTTATATATGATCTCTTTTGTATGGACACATCAAAGTCACAATTCTCTTCTCTGTCATGAGGACTTTATATAACCTCATTGTGTTACTAATCTCAAAATAGGTATTCTTATATGTACTGTCTTGATGTTGTAGGTATTTACTCCATTGTGTGCTGTATTAGGCCCAGAGCTTATTTCTCTGGGCGATGAGAACTGACATCCATGGCAGCCTTTATGTAAATAAAATAAATGTACCAAGACCTTTTACTGTTTCAAAGCTTTGGCCTTAGCTGGGCAGCCTCTCAACTAACGCATCTATGTTAACCTGACCACCTAATCCTAACCTGCCACATAGGTTGCTGCACCTTCCAAACTCAAAAATGTATCTGTCTCCTTCCATGTCTCCTGGAAAAAAAAGAGCTTCCTCTGTCTGTTCCCAGAGTTCATTTCTTCCTCTGAGAAAGTACCACCTTCCTATTCTCTCTTTGCCAAGCTAATTGACCATCAGCAACTTTTATTATCTAATCAGAGAATGCCTCATCTAATCAGAGAATGCCTCAGATAGGGCAGTAGTCAGATTTCAGAGCCTTGAGATCAGTGTTTGAAAACTGTGCATAAGGCCTCTCTCCAATGATTGTGTCATATTCTTTGTATTTAGAAAGGATTGAATTTCTGAGTGCCTCTTGTATTGATGGAAGACAAAGACACTCGCCTACAAATGTAGAATGACACATTCAAAGCTTTTTGTTTGAAACAAGATGACACTTTTGTTTTCTGTGAAAGAAATAGAGGTATGTGCTTTCGGTCTTTGTTACTTAGGAGGCTAAAAGCCAGAATAGCAAATTCAAGGCCTATCTGCTTTGTATATAGTGGCAAAGACTAGTGTGGACATATTTGTAAGACCTTATACGAAAATAAAATGCAAGATGATTACTGAGGATATTAATCAATATGAGGGTGCTTGCCTACCATCCATTAATCTAGATTCTAGTCCTAGTGCACCAGTAAATCTGTATTTGAGTGTATGCATATATAAAAAATATAAATGATTCTAAATTCAAATGTATATACATTTATATTTAAATATTCATCTCTCTAAAGGTTGGGAACATATCTCACTGGCAACATATATACACTGTATGCCTTCAGTTCAGTCCATGGCTATACAAATTGGGTTTAGTTGTTCATGTTTTTAACATCAGCAAATTTGCAGGTTGAAAACTCTCCAGATAAAAAGTTCAAGATTGAAACTGCAAATTAATTAATTAATGTAGTTATTAGTAAGTATAAACTGTAAGATTAGGCTGGCAGAAAGCCGGCGGCTTGGCAGAGGAGCAGGCGGCTTGGTCCAAGTGCCTTAACCAGTTACCTCACTTATCCTGGAGAAAGAGCCCTGGGACCAAGGGTGGCCTACACCACCTGTAACCTAAACTCTGTTAATTAATGTAAGTTGTTATATTAGGCCAGTAGAATTACTGGCAGCTTGGAGGGAGGTTCGCCTGGGCTCAAGGGGAGTCTGAGAGTATGGAAGTCCAACGGCCCCGGACTACTTGGACTGAGGGCCTATAAGCTTCCACAGTCTTTTCTCCAACAATTAAACACACCACGACCTTTTAATGTTTTAATGTTTAGCCCTTAGCTGGGCAGACTCTCAATTAGCTACTCTAAATTAACCCGGATTGGATCACCTAATCCCAAACCACCATGTGCCTGCGAGTACCTTCCAGCATTCTCCAGACATCTGTCTCCTTCTGTGTCTCCTGGTGGAAAGAGAGAGAGTCTCTGTGTGTGCCCAGATTTCCTGTTCTGTCTAAGGAAGTTCGCCTTCTTATACTCTTTCTGCCCAGCTAATTGGCCATAAGCGACTTTTATTAACCAATCAAGAGAATGCCTCAGAAGATAGCGGTAACCAGATCTCAGTATTGAATTCAATATATCAGAAACAATATTAGACCGTCCCTCAACACATAATCACCTTCAGTTGTGTAATATGTTATGAAACAGTCTGGGCTATGTGAGACCCTGTCTCAAAAAATAAAGTTCTACATATGTATCATCTTTCTTTATTTCTACCAATCTATCATGTACCAATCATCTACAATCTATGCATCTATCCTTGTGTCTATCGTCTATGTATAATCAATTTAACTATCTGTTCATGCATGTATGTATATATGTATGTATCATTGTATTAGCTATCATATATGTAGCCCCAAGCTCCAAGGAAATGTTTTAGTATGCATCAACAACTCACAGATCTATACTGCATTTCTTATTGGGTTGCCTTGGAAGGGCAGCAGTTTGTCTTACATGCATTTACTATTTCTAAAGTGTATCTAAATTATTATTGGGTGCTTATATGACCTGGAACTTGTGAAATAAAAAGAGTCTATATATATATATATATATACACAAAATCATCATTATCTAAGAAGTTGAAAGTGGATTCAAAGAAAAAAATAAAAATCTCATATTTGAAGTACAAACAAAACATCTTTTCTGTCTTCACTTACCTGCTACCATTCTTTACCAGCTTCTGTGTTAGTTACTATTCTGTTGCTCTGTAAAGACCATGTCCAAAGCAGCTTATAAAAGAAGCATTTAATTAGGGGCTTGCATAAAGAATCAGAGGAGTAGCAAGAAGTCATGGTGCTATGGCAGTAGCAGAAAGCTCACATCTGATCCACAGCTTGCAGGCAGAGAAAGAGAGAGCAAGATTGGAACTGTAAAGGTCTGTTTAAAACCGCAAGCCCACCTTCCCTAATACATCTCTTCCAACAGGGCCACTCTTCATCCAACAAAACTCCACCTCCTAATCCTTCCCAAAGAGTTCCACTAACTGGGGACCAAGCATTTGATATAGTAACCTATAGGGAGCTTTCTCAGTAGCAACACCACATCACCAAAAAAGTCCACTGCTCTTTCAGAATCCCAGAATAATAATTCCAAAATAGTCCTGAATAACCAGTCAGAAAAAAATCCATAAAATCCCACCACATAAGCTCATGACCTGATTTAATAATAAAAATTTGTAATAAAAACAAACCTACAATTTTGCTTCAAAATAATAACCATTTCATTACTTTCTTCCTGAAAATGTAAGATATATTCATTGTAAGAACTATTTCAATGGTAAAAATATAAAGATAAACATTAAAACCTAACATTTTCTAGAGCTGATTGCTAGTAATATATTGAAGTGCATCCTTGCAAGTATAATCACTTTAGGTGTGTGTTTCTTCACTCACTACTCCCCACAGTGTGTGTGTGTGTGTGTGTGTGTGTGTGTGTGTGTGTGTGTGTGTG
>CAJQZJ010018033.1:6854269-6882631 GCA_907164525.1 Lophiomys imhausi
TGTGTGTGTGTGTGTGTGTGTGTGTGTGTGTGTGTGTGTGTGTGTGTTTATGTTCGTTCATGTGGATGTCTATTCTTTTCTTTTTTGTACAATGATCTTTCCTAGCTCTTACCTTGTAGGTAGTTTTTAGGACCTAGATGGTTATGGATATGTAGTTTGACTGGAAGGTATAAAGAAATAGACTACACTCCTACATTTTAATAGGCTGTGGACCAAATTTTATGGTGATAGTATATGAACACAAAATATGACAATCATCCTGCCTTGAAAGAAAATATTACATGTCAATAATAAAATTTAACTAACATGTGACTAGTAAACAGTTAATGGTCTGGGTTCATTTGTATTTTAGTTTAGGAATTATTGTGAACAAAGATGATTTCAAATTAATAAAATTATGAATATGAAAACTATGTAAAAATGTTAATTTGCAGTTATATAGGCACAATGTGTAGCAGATATGAAAGCACTCGACAGCAGCAATACATGAGAACTGTCACATTTTCTTAAATTAAACAAATTGAGCTGAAACAATGCACTTTCAGGCAGATGATGTACCAATGACAGCATTCAGTTCCCTGAGGAACTACTACAGTTCCATACGTAGGAAGCATTCTCTAATGTTTGGGGAAAGTTTGCTGTTTCGGTTTCTATAGGTCAATAGTTAGCAGTCCCTTGCCCAATGCCACACAGTTCTGCGAGAAGCTTCCTGCTATGGTGCTTGTTATTGCTGGCCCAGCTCTGATTCAGAGATACTCCCTTATTATCCTCATCACACTGAGACCTTTTAAATTTTTGCACAGAAGAAAGAATCTCCTCCTTTCCACATCACCTTCTTCCTTTGTATAAATAAAATCAGCAAGGACTTCCCAATAGATCTGTCATAAGTGTTTACTTCTACACATCTCCCTAGGAACTTTCTCCCCCGAGTATGTATAAATTTCCCTGCACCACTTCCACTTACTCATTGCTGAAACAGACTGACTGCATTTCCCCCCCAAAACAATAGAACATTAAATTCTTGGCTCATTTAATTTGGGGCAATATCTGCTTTCAGATTTTATAAAGCAAGTGATAAAATCTTCTTCATGTAAGATAAATATTTAGGAATCAGAGAAAAACTCTTTTTGGATCAAAAGCAGCAAAAATACAATACATGTGCTAGATAATATCTACTATACATGTATAACACACACACACACACACACACACACACACACACACACACACACACTTATCAATAATCTTTCACAGACTTTTCTTGCCATATAAGACCAAGAGAGGAAAGCACTGAAAAACAGTAATGTTGAAAGCACATATAAAGATAAGAACTCTTGGGTGGACTGGAGAGATGGCTTGGCTGTTAAGAGCAATGACTGTTCTTCCAGAGGCCCCAGGTCCAATTCCCAGCATGCACATGGCAGCTCACAACTCTCTGTAACTCAAGTTCTGGTGGATCTGACTATTTCACACAGACCTGATTTGTTTTAGAGTTAGAGTTCAGGCTTTAGGATTTAGGAACGTTATAGGCAATTGTTATGTAATTGTTAAGTATTAATAAGTATATGCTTCATAAATAAAAATTTACTGTTACACATCTCTACTTTTTTCTTACCTATATTCTACTATAACTCTTCCCTTAATGTACTATCAATATATGGCTAAAATTAAGCTATGAGTGAATATATGCCATTTGCACCTTTCTGGGTCTGTGTTAGCTCACTCAGGATGAGCTTTTCTAGATCCATCTATTTGGCAGAAAACTGCGTGATTTCCTTGTTTATGATGGCTGAGTAGTATTCCACTGTGTAAATCTACCACACCTGTCAGAATGGCTAAAATTAAAAACTCAAATGACAGCACATGTTGGCAAGATTATGGAGAAAGGGGAACACTCCTCCATTGGGGAACCTCCTTTGGTGGTTCCTCACCAAACCACAAAGACATCTCCTCAACTATGTTCATAGAAGCTTTATTTGTAATAACTAAAATTGGAAACAACCCAGATGTCCCTCAACCAACGAATGGATAAAAAAAATGGAATATGTTTCTTAGAGGTCACTTTCACCCAGACTTGAAATACACTCTTGTATCATAATTTCATTACACTTTCCAAATTGCCACACTCTCTAACTGTATTCAACATTTATTATCTAACTCTTTTGTCTTTTTTTTAACATTCATCCTCTATTCTAGTTCATGATATCTTCACTCCAGGTTGGAACACTTCATTAACCACTTTTTGGTCAATTCTTATGTCTTCCTTATCTCTTTCATCTATCTGAAAAATACCAACAACTTACCTTGCAAACATGTAAACTTATTATAGGAAGAATTTACTGTATTAGTTTTAGCTGTTTTTACTCATATTCCTTCTGTCATTCCCTCCACACCCATGAACTTGATCTTCTCATTCCAGCCTCACTCCCACACACCTATAACTATTTATTGTATTTCCCTTTCCTAGGCAGAGATATCTTTCCCCCCTTATCATTTACCTTGTAGGTAGCCTCGGTTGTTTTATAGCTGGTAGCTTAGTTACCATTGACTTAACATCTAATAACCACATATAATTGAATACACATCATTCTGGGTCTGGAATGCCTCACTCAAAATGATTTTTTAAAATTTTATTTCCATCCTTTACCTGTGAGTTTTCTGATCTCATTTTTTTTTTTTTTTACCAACTGAGCAAAATTAAATTGTGTAAATGTAACACATTTTATTTTTTCCATTTTTCTGTTGAGGGACATGTAGGTTGTTTCAAACTTCTAGCAATTAAGAATAGAGCATCAATAAACTTGGTTGAACTAGGACCTGTATGCTAGGATGAAGCATCATTTGGATATAGGTCCCAAAGTATTATAGATAGAGTTGTGGTAGCTAGATTCCCATCTTCTGAAGGAACTGCCACACTGATTTTCATAGTGACTGTACAAGTTTTCCCTCCCACCAGTAATGGATGAATCTTCTACTTACTCTACATCCTTGCCAGTATGAACTGTCTTTTGTGTTACTGATCTTAGCCATTCTGAATTGTCTAAAATGAAATCTCAAAATTTTTGATTCATATTTCCTCATTGCTAAGAATGTGAAACAATTCCAAGTGTTTGTCATTTCATTTTCCTCTTTTGAGAATTCTTTTTTCAAATTTATACTCCATTTTTAATTGAGTTATTTGTTTTATTGTATTCTAATTTTTGAATTTTTTATATCTTTTGGATATTGGGCAATGTTCCTTTTGTTTCTGTTTTGTGGAATAATTTGATGAATATTGGCATTAATTCTTTGTTGAAAGTCTGGTAGAATTCTGTGCTACACTGTCTGGACTGGGACATTTTTTTGAATGGGACACTTTTAATTAATGCTTCTATTTCACTAGAGAGTATAGGGTGGTATAACTTGCTCACCATATCCTGATTTAACTTTATTTAATTTTCAATTTAATTTTCCATTTAAATTACTAGTGGTATATACTGAGAAAATTAACAATTCCTTTTATATTTTCCAAATTGGCAGAGTTTAAGTTTTTAAAGTATGCCTTTATGGTTTTTCATGATATCTGTTGTTATAGCCTCCTTTTTATTTCTAATTTTATTAATTTTAGTGTTTTCTCTCTGTCTTTATTTAGTTTGGCTAAGGGTTTGTTGACCTTATTGATCTTCTCAAAGATCCAACTCTTTGTTTCATTGATTCTTTACATTGTTTTGTTGTTGTTTCTATTTTATTAATTCCAGCCAATGTGTTTGATTATGTCTTGGCAACTACTTTTGTATGTGGTTTTGTCTTGCTGTTCTAGAACTTTCAGGTGTGCTGTTAAGTGACTGTATGATATGGCTTCAATTTTATTTCAATATAGGTGCTTAATGCTATGAATTATGAACTTACCTCTTAGAATCTCTTTCATTGTGTTAGTTTCTCAGAAAATGGGGAATCTATTTCTCAAGACCCAGCTAAGACATTATTCCTAACAATTATTATTAGTATTGGTCATGCCTGAGATGGGATTTGCTGAAAATGACAGTTTTTTAATGCATGTTTTTCAATGTTTATCATACTGACTCAATGACTCAAAAGGTAATATAACGTTTGTAAAGACTAACGCAATTTGTTTGTAGGTGTATTGTTTCTACCATAACCTGCTGAAGATTGAATTATATAATGAAAGATTTTCTTACCGTAACTGAACAACTTTGATATGTTATCGAAACTTGTATATTCCTCCCACTTAGTTTTTTTCATTTTTTTATTTTGACTTAATGTCCACTGCATTGTATTTCATAGCAGAATAGATGAATTATATTACTGTCAATAAAATATCTCATAAATTTTATCAAGATTTGTCATATTTCCAAGATTGAAAATGGCATGTGTTTCTCAAGCTGAGATAGTATTCAGGATATAAATTAGAAGATACTAGTGAATGCAAACACACAAAAAAATAACTTGGCAAACTTTTTATGAAATGGCAACTTCACATGCCATTTTCTCCTTGAAGACGTTTGCTTTGTCTGTAAGGGAATTCTATAAGTTAAACGTGAATTCTATGAATGCTAGAGTGGTGAAACTGTTGGGAGTTCAGAAAAGAGAAGACTCCATCCAATTCACTTATGAATAAACTTCTAACCATTTCTGTTGGGAGTTTGTGGATTGTGCCTTTCCTGTTTGCATGAAGCATGAGGTTGTGGACCATGCCCCTATGGGACTTGACAGCTAGGCTGAGATTGACCAAGATCTGGGCCCCAAATGAGCAGCTTATGGCTATGTTTTTTTCCCAGGGTTTTTGCAAGCCCTCAGGCATTTAAACAACCTAAGCTCTGGCTACAAGGTAGATAGGCCTCTTATCCTTCCCCATGAATCAGAATTTGGTCAATCTCCACCCATGATTCCCATGGTTGAAAAGAGAGGGCACAGGCTGATTGAGGGGAACAGATAGGGGATAGACGAGACAACAAGTACCATGACCCATCTCAAGAGTGCCAGCTCATAGATTTCATGGAATCATGAACCTCCTGAAGTAAATTTTAATAAAGGTTTACAAAATAGTGCCCTGAGATCTTGATTCTGCCTGAAGGAGTTTTAGCCTCTGGGGAAGGCATCTTTTATAAATGTCAGCATTTGTCCTGGAGCTGTGGCCCCTGACCCAGGCAGGCAGAGTCAAAGGTTTCACCTGTAGACACAGTAGCTCTCCTCAGATGTGTACTTCATCCCCAAGACCCACCAGAACATTCTCCAGCTCATAACGTGGTCCCCATCCTGGCAGCGCCACTGGACTATCACCCATCCCCTGCCGCCAGATCCCATTGCAACCAGAGGGCCTTTTCAACACTATACATTTCATTAACATTTTTAAAAATCCAAATTTGAGCATCCCATTTGTTCCATGCATTCAAATATGCCTGGTTCTTTAAGAATGATAGAAACCAGAAAATAGATCTAAATGATAATATCTTATTTGTTTGTTTGTTTGTCTGTTTGTTTTAAATTTCTTGGATAATACCTTTCAAATGCATCTGGTAGTTAGTGGTAGAAGATGTCATTCCCATAGTACCTATAGGCTAATATTATGCATAAATGCATAACACTCTTGCCTTTGGTGCATTTTATCAGAACATCCACTGTGGTTCATATCAAGGCCTCCCACTCAAACACAAAAAGAAAAAGCATCCCGTGACCATTATATTAAGTGACCATACCCGGGGTCAAAGACTTTTCCATTCATCTCACAAAATTTGAAGTGCCAATCTGCAAGCAAAACACAGTAGAATACTTCTGAATAAATAATGAAAAAAAATGTTATAGACAAAACTGACTGAAACTAAAACTTAGTTATCAATTATATTTTAAAATAAGTATAAACTTCAATATTAGGCTAGTGAAGCAGCCAGCTGCCTGGTGGGAGACCGGCAGGGCTGACTCACCTTTGAGTCATGTAGGCCTGGTAGGGCAGCCTGTAAGGGCAGCTGCTGAATATTTATTAATAAATATAAATTGTTATGCTAGGCCAGCAGAGCAGTCAGCAACTGCGTGGGAGGCCAGGAGGCCTGGCTGGGCAGTTGCAGGGCTTGACTAGCCTTGACTGGAGACTTGAAACCCACAGTGGTATTAATTTCACAATAATTTAATACATCAAGACCTTTTAATGTTGCCCTGCTTGCCCCTTAGCTGGGCACACTCTCAACTAGCTCACCTAAATTAATCCCAGACCACCTAATCCTAACCACTCATATGGCTTACTGTACCTTCCAGAGCTCTCAGACACATGTGTCTGCTTCTGTGTTTCCTGGCAGAAAGTAAGGTCCTCTTTGTAATACTCACGGTTCCTTTTATTCATCCCAGGAAGTCTCACCTTTCTACATTCTTTCTGACATTTTGTTGTAACTTTATTTCTATACTTTACTATAATACAGGATCCAATGGAAGTGAATAACTCAAATGAAACACATTGTAAAGTCTGTGCTTTTGAAGACATGGGACACTCTTTCTGTCCTTCCTTTGCCAAAATATTTTGAACAACAAACATCAAAATGTTCAAGGAAATCTATCTAATCACCATTAAAAAACCAGTTATGTATTACAGTCATGCCTTCAATTTTATAATTAATAAATGTAAAGTTAAAGTCACTAATGTTCTATGGTTATCAAGTATTTTATGACCAAATGGCATTCATTGTTTCATTTTATGACAAGACTGTGTCAATTGATAAGGTAGTGTCATCACACTATGCAGACACATACACAGAAGAATGGATATTTGTAGATAAGCTTATTTTTGCAGTGCTATTTAAATTAATGAATATATTTATCTTTGTAAAATAGAGGGCTTTGCCTTGTTCTTAAATATAAAGTTTAGCATTATAATGTACACACAGAACCTTTCTTTTCCTTTGGTATGGTCTAATCTAGTAGTGCTTGTGGGCCTGGAACCCATTATGTAGACCAGGATGTTTCAAACTAACAGATCTATCTGTCTCCCACTGCTTCCAAAGTAAAGTGCTGTAATTAAACGCATGAGCCATCATGCCTGATTATAATGTATTATTTTTATCAAGAACATTATCTATTATTTACTTATAATTTAGGGACCTACTTATACATTTGAATTTTTCTCAGGAAGAATTATATAATTTTCCCCATGTGTCTTGGCAGTAAGGTTACTATACAACAATCTCGATATTCCTGATACTCGTGGAAGGACTGAACAATATTCTGCATTCTCAACTTGGTCATGTCCTTAGTATACAATTCTGTCTTTTGATGGTTTGAAAACATCCAGCCAAAATCCCACTGAAGACTATTATTTCATTTTTAAATGCAGAAAATCAAGATGCAGTCTCCTACCTAAAAATAGGTGAGTTGCTTGTGGGAATTCTCTCTATACTAAATTTCAGCTCCTCTTAGCACAAACTGTTGTTAAGCATATCTGACAATTCTCCTACAACATCCAAGGATTGTAAATGTCTGTTACTATGTGTGTTTAAAAAAGAACTAACTTCATTTTTGTTTATCAGGAGTGTCTCAGTATAGCTAGAAATGACTGCTGATAATTTCTTTTCCTCAACTGAGACCTCTTTAGACAATGACTATAAATGCAAGAGTCCTCATCCCATAATTTGTTTCATATTGCCATTGTGATTGAAATTCTAGATCACATGCCCAGAGGCAAAATAGGTGATTTCTGCACACTAATGTTGACAGTGTTTGAAGTTGTGAGCCTAGATTTCACTCACTAATACATGACTCATGGCTGCCTCAAGCAGACATCACATTTATGGCAAGTTTTATAAGAGACTGCTATACTTTAAATCCTATAAAATCCATTTAACTGTTTTATAACTTAAATATGAGGATAAAAGAAAACAGTTGAAATCATTTTCCTTCTAGCAAAAACATAGAGGACAAAGCTTATTTTTTATTTGCTGTGACTTTATTAGGAAACTTCAAAGTATTCATATAATATCAAAAATAAGCTTTTTCATGTTGTTAATGCAATTGGATACTGTAAAATGATGGTAAAGTTTGAGACTAATCTCTCCAAACACGTTTTTTTTTAGTGAGAACACATTACACTTTTTCATTAATGCTGAGGTGAACAGTTATCAATCTACAAGAACAACATGGGACATTGTAATGGACCAGAAGTGATTTATGGGATGAGTTCATTCTAAAAGGAGCCATGTTTATGACTTTCCTTGAGAGATGGAGTGCTTCCCTTATTTACTCAGAGGGACTAAACAATAATCCATGATGCTAGTCCAATCTCACCGATGGGAAAACAGGAGCTGTAGTAAAAATGCACTTTGCTGCATCATAGTAAATGCTTGTGGATGCTGAAAAAACACTATAGGAAAAGACAACATAAGCCTTGGGTGACTGAGGAATAAGTACACTAGAAATCAAATACTATGTGACATATAGCTTTAATTATCCTTTTTTTACCGATAAATGCAATTTTGTCAAAAATTCCCTAGACTAATTTAAGATGTTTTTTTAACTTTTGTAGAAAATATTTGAATTCTTGAATAGCATACAAGAGTAGCCCATAAAGATGAAGCTATAATTCATACACATTTCCAGTGTATTACACAAGCATGCTCTACCTGAATTTGGAGATAAACACTGCCAGCATTTCAGTGCCTGTGTAAGAGTAGACAAAGTAATTTTAAAGACCTTTATAACTGAGTTTGTTCCACAGATTTCCCTTTTATTAATGCTATGGGGCACATGTTTATCAATTCAGCCTCAAGTATAGCTGCGTTATTCTCCATTCAAAAAATCACTTTGTAACAGCTGCCTTACCTGAACATATAGTGCTGTAAATAAATAGAAATAGAAACATTTTAAGATGGTGTCTCTATTAACAAAAATATTGAATTTGCTCAAATACATATATCACTATAAATTAGTTTAACATCCCAATCTAAAATAAACTTTGTTCTGCAACACTGATAATGCAGATGTTTGCTGGAAATGGAATTTATACAGTTTTTCAGAATTTGTCACAGGCTTGAGAAACAAAGTATAATCCAGCACGTGAGTGATTAAAGGGTAAACAATGTTTCATTTTCTTAAAGAGCAATCACATAGGAATTTCATTTAAACCAGAAGTCATCTATTCATAACAAATTGTAGTTGTATCAGTTTATGTAACAAATTGAGACTACTCACTAAAGAAAAATTGCTTTCAAAATTATGTCTAGTAATATGTTTTCATTTTACATACTCATCAGCAACTTTTGTTTAAAATTTTTTCAATTAATTAATTTATTTATTCATTTACATTACATCTAGATTGCAGCTTCCATTCCTTCCTCTCCTCCTAGTTCCTCCCTCTCATCTCCCCTCCCTCAACACATTTTTCATTTTTTAAAGCATCTCTTGACTCTACTTGAGAATAGCCCCTTCTCCAAATTCAAAGCCATATATTTTTTTTCTGTTCAGAAAAAATCTCTTACATGAACAATTTCAGTGCTTCTGTGCCTTGATATTCACACTGACCTTTTACATCATTTAATAGGTGTGGCCATTTAGAGGTATAGTTACCATAATAAATGAACAAATCATAAAATGATGAAATTGACTAAAAATAAAATATCAATATTTTTTACTCTTTTTAATAAATAAATTTATTTATTTATTGCTTCAGGTTACATCTCCATCATATTGTCCTCTTTCCCCCATTCCCAGCCCCGCCCTCCCACTCTCTACCCTGTAACCCTTCCATCCCACTCCTCTGGAGTGGAGTGTCCCTAAATAACAGTTCCCTGCCCGAGTTCAGCAGTCATATGAGGGCCAAGAGCCTCCTCATACACTGGGGGCCAACAAGGCAGTACCAACATGAAAAGTGTCTCATAGCCAGGGAGAGAAAACTAAAAAACAAACAAAAAATCTATGTCAATGTTCCCTTTGGTGCATTGGTTGTAGTATAGATATCCTGTACTATATAGCTAAAATTCTACTAAAAGTGAATAGAAGCCATGTACATCCTTCTGAGTCTGAGTAGTTCCATCCATTTGGCTGCAAATTTCATAATTTCATTGTTTCTGATAGCTGAGTAATATTCCATTGTATAGATGTACCACAGTTTTTTAATCCATTCTTTGGTTGAGGGACATCTGGGTTGTTTCCAGTTTCTAGCTATTACAAATAAGGCTGCTATGAACATAGATGAGGAAACTTCCTTGTGATTCGGTGAGCAGTCATGTGGATGTATACCCAGAAGTGGTATGGCTGGGTCCCGAGGCAGAGCTATTCCAAGTTTTCTAAGATATCGCCATACTGACCTCCATAGTGGTTGCACAAACCTGCACTCCCACCAGCAATGGAGAAGGGTTCACCTTTCTCCACACCCTCGCCAGCATGTGCTGTCATTTGAGCTTTTGATCTTAGCCATTCTGACAGGTATGAGATGGAATCTCAGAGTCATCTTGAGTTGCATTTCTCTGATGATTAAGGATGTTGAGCATTTCTTCAAGTGTCTCTCAGCCATTAGGTATTTCTCCTTTGTGAAATCTCTGTTTAGCTCTGTTCCCCATTTTTTTATTGGATTGTTTGGTTTCTTGGCATTTAATTTATTGAGTTTTTGTAGATTTTGGATATTAGCCTTCTGTCAGATGTGGGGTTGGTGAAGATTGTTTCCCAGTCTGTAGGGTGCCATTTTGTTCACATGACAGTGTCTTTTGCCTTACAGAAGCTTTTCAGTTTCATGAGGTCCCATTTATTGATTGTTGATCTCAGGTCCTCAGCTGTTGGTGTTCTGTTCAGGAAGTTGTCACCTGTGCCAATCAGTTCAAGAGTTTTTCCCACTTTTTCTTCTAGTAGATTTAGTGTGACAGGCCTAATGTTAAGATCTTTGATCCATTTGGACTTAGGTTTTGTCCAAGATGATAAATATGGGTCTAATTTCATTCTTTTACAAGTGGACATCCAGTTGGACCAGCACCATTTGTTGAAGATGCTGTCCTTTTTCCATTGTGCGGTTTTGGCTTCTTTGTCAAAAATTAGGTGGCCCTTGGTGTGTGGGTCCATTTCAGGATCTTCAATTCGATTCCATTGATGTACTGGTCTGTTTCTATACCAGTGGCATGCTGTTTTTACTACTATTGTTCTGTAATACAGCTTGAAATCTGGGTTGTCCCTCAACCGAAGAATTGATTTAAAAACTGTGGTACATCTACACAATGGAATATTACTCAGCTTTCAGAAACAATGAAAGTATGCAATTTGCCACCAAATGGATGGAACTAGAGAAGCTCATCCTAAGTGAGCTAATCCAGACTCAGAAGGATGCACATGGCTTCTATTCACTTATAGTAGGATTTTAGCTATATAGTACAGGATATCTATACTACCACCAATGCACCAAAGAGAACATGGACATAGACTTCTTTTTTTCTATTTGTTTGTTTGTTTTTTAGTTCTCTCTCCCTGGCAAGGAGACACTTCTCACTTGTGGTACTACTGCCTTGTAGGCCCCCTGTGTATGAGGAGGCTCTTGGCCCTCATATGACTTCTGAACTTTGGCGAGAGACTGTAATGTAGGGACACTCCACTCCAGAGGAGTGGGATGGAAGGGTTAGGGGGTAGGGGGTAGTAGGGCAGAACTGGGAAGGGGGGAAAGGGGACAATATGATGGAGTTGTAACCTGAAGCAACAAATAAATACAGGAAAAAAAGAAATAATGAAATGTGTAATTCCTTTACAGTATTATGGTGGAAATGAAAACTTTTAGTCAGTTTTGTCGTTCATTAGACATTCATAGAACCATATGAGTGGCCTGCAGGTTTCTTGGCTCCAATACTTGCAAAATATGTGCTAACGTCATGAATATCTGGGCTAAAATCTTAAAATATATTCCTGACCTCCATCTGTAACATGGAAATCAACTTACCCAATTCCCAGTGCTAGCATGAAGATTAAATGCAATGATATGTACAATCCCTGCAAAGAGCCTGGCTTATAAAGTATCTAGATAAAAATTTAGTGCCATTATCTTATTCATATTATTGAAGAGACTTATTCATTTTTCAGGGTTTCAGAATGAAGAGAGCTGCGATGTGCCACGCACTAAAGATGGCGCCGGTCTCCGCCTTCCACCAGCCCGACGGTGAGCGCTCTTGATGATGATAAGTTCATATTTGGCAAAGACCGCTGATCTGGCTTGCTTCCGCATACGTGGGCCTCTAAGATAGCACTACGTGGCTTTACTTGATTGACTGTTCATTTAGTATTTAGCCTGTGGGTTGGGTCTGCCCGGGCATTCGGAATTCAGAACACTGTTTTCAAGGGACCTGAATAAACTGCTGGAGAAGAGCTTTTGTGAGTTGCGTCATCCTTGCTGGTCGAGGGGGACGCGACATCAGAACACAAAGCAAATTAGAAAAGGGTTCAAAGAAGCTTAACCATAAGCATCCATTTTACAACATATTTAAATCAATTTAATTTCAAATTTCTAAAGTAAGTTGATTTGCTGAATCAAGAAACTTACTTAAACTCATTGATGTATATTTCTAAATATATTGTTAAGCACAAATGATACAAAATTTTCCAAATTTAGTGTTCTGTTTATCTGGGTCAATTGGTCAGTACCTGTAATTTGAACAAATCACCATAAGAAATCAAAATGTTTGCTCTAATATTGGTCTTGTTAATAGAGAATTACCTCAGACCAAATTGTTAGTATATTTCCGCCCACATTTGGAAGATGAACTAATTTAGTTACCTCTCTCTGTATGTGTGTGTGTTTTCTTTTTTTTTTTTGAGTGTAGATGTGCATGTGTGTGAGTGTGTATGTTTCTGTGTTCTCCCCTCTCTCTTTAATGTGTGTATTTTGTCTGAATATGTATGCGTATCCATGCATACCTACTACCTACGGATGTCAGAAGAGAGTGTGAGATTCCCTGTAACTGGAGTTACAGGTTGTGAGACATCATGTTCGTACTGAGAATCAAACATAGGTCCTCTACAAGAGGAGTAAATACTCTCAACTTCTGAGTCATCTCTTTAGTCCTAGGCAATTTCACTTAATATAAACTTTGAATGTCAGTTTTTAACACCTCATGTTTTAAATATGCATTTCGTATCTCACAGAAATTCTTCTTCAACATTTTTCCTAATTATTTCTTTTACTTTTTGAGATTATAATATTTTACAGGTGTAAAAATGTACACATGTCAGGATATTCACTACTTGTATGCAATCCTAGAAAATTAGAGACATGTAGAATAAGGTAAATTGTATATCTAACCATACACTGTGCTAGCTGGTTAGTGTCATGAGTTATCTATATAATCAGCTACTACCAGACTATTATTAGTGTTATCACTTCTTTCATTTAGCTAGTAGTGCTAAGATACCTGGGCTCACTCTCA
Source organism: Lophiomys imhausi (assembly GCA_907164525.1). NCBI lineage: Eukaryota > Metazoa > Chordata > Mammalia > Rodentia > Muridae > Lophiomys > Lophiomys imhausi. Next base: position 6,867,640 of record CAJQZJ010018033.1, read on the forward strand.
ACACCCACAGTGATCTTAATCTCTTTTAAACTTACTGCGTGTGTGTGTTTTAATACTTATATCTTGTATTTTGAAAGACTCATCTGTAAAGTATTGACCCTTAACAAGTTGTAGAATCTATGACATTATTAACGATGCTGTACTGTGCTTGAAGACAGGAACATAACATGACTGTCTTCTGATAGACTCCACCCAGCTAAGGATTGAGACAGATGCTGAGACCCAGATCAAACACTGGACAGAGAACTGGGAGTCTTGTGGAAAAGATGGGGGCAGAACACAGGCACCTGAAGGGAACAAGAACTACACAACAAAACCAACATAGGCATCTAACCAAGGCCCATAGGGCCTCACAGAGACTGAACTATCAACGAAAGAACATGCATAGACTAAACCCAGGCCCCCTACACTCTTGGAGCTGAGGGACAGTTCGATCTTTATGCGGGCACCCTACAAACTGGCATGGGTGCTATCCCTGACACGTACTCTGTTGCCCATAGTCGGATACCTTTCTCCCAGCTGGGCTGAATTGACTGGCTTTATTGGAAGTGGTTGTAATTAGGTCTGATACAATATGAAGTACTGTGTCGGGTTGGTGGGGGTGGTCCCTTCTCTGAGAAGGAGAAGGGGAACCAGGGGCATAAGGTGGAGGGTAGGATCAGAAGGAAAAAAAGGTAGGGGGCAGTGAATGGGACATTAAAATGAATAAATAAAATAATTAAAAATGTTTAGAAAGCTCAGTATTTTTTTAATTATTATTTTATGTATTAAAGATGTAAAACTTACCCATTTGTCCTGTCTTAGCAACAGATACCTTTATTTCAAATGATATGGCAAGACAAGTTTGAGAAGTAAAAATTGAAACTGAAGAGATCAATACTTGAAATCAATTACAAATGGTAAGACCAAAATGCTCTGGTATATTTTAGAGCCTTTAAATTGGTTATAGTGACTGTTGGCTGATTGTTTGTAGGAGACTCTTCATGTAACTATATTTAAAGGGACCTTATACACACTAGACCACCACTTTCCAGTTCCTCCTACATCCTGACAGAAGAAAAACAAGATGCTCATTTTACCTTAGCAGAACTTATTGAATACTGAGTTTCTAGCCTTCAAAGAGGAAATCTCTGCCTTGAATTCACTCCTGAGCCATCATAATAATGCCGAAGCACCTCCATTCTATACTGGCTTCTCACCATATTCCTGTTTGGCTCCTTTACACCACTTGTTGGTAGTAAGTTACTTGTATGCTGTTCGTTGTCACAAATGGGCACATTATAACATCAGACTCAGAATTCAAATATCTTCCTAGGTGTCAATCATTTGCTAGCTGGCAGGTAGTTTAAATATTTGCTGATACCATAGGAAAAAGATTTGCTTTATTGCCTTGCTGAGCCTTTCTTCCACATGATTTTCTCTCTCACGATGTCCAATCATTATATTTTGATCATGGCAGCTTTCTTTTTCTCCTCTTTCCTGGCTATCTGTTTCTCACACAGGATGCAAGGACACATTACCAATGGCAGAATTATGTCTTATGAGACAAAGTCCACTTTCTGCCACTACCTGTTGGACATGATAAAGTTTAGACTCTGAAATTTTGGAGCTTATCTCTTGTAGCAACTGTCAATATGCAAACAAGTATATTGTCTATTCTTCTTAGTTAAATGAACTATAGCAACTCATTTAAGACAAATATATTGGTCTTGGAGATTATTGCTGAGGATTTTCCAACATTATTTTAACAAAAATTCATTTCAGTCCCAGTGAAAAACAGTATAAAATAAGACCCTGTAAAAAATACAGTAAGATTAATTGTACAAATATGTTATATTTCATAGACATTTATATATTTTAGCCAAATTTACTTGAAGTAAATTTGTAAGATAATTATATTGGCATGTCATTTATTTTTTTATATATTCAAATATTTTTGTTTAAGAATGTTTTATTAACTTATTTTTCAAGTTACATCTCAATCAAAGTCCCTCACTCCTCCCCTCCAGGTCTCACCCCCTCTTCCCCATCTCCATCCTCTCATTCTCCTTAGATGAAGGGAGCCCACACTTGTCAAACTCTCTCAGTTCCTCAATCACATGAGGTCTAAGAGCTTTCTCTTATACTGGGGCCTGATATGGCAGCTCAGCTAGGGTAAGGTTTTTCCATTAACAGGCAAAAGGATCCATGATTTGCTGCTGGGTTGAGATTTTTGTAGGTTAGTTACACTAGGTTCCTGTCTGTTTGAGTCTGTTAGTTGTAGGATGGTTTTCCTGTGCTAAATTGTTAATATTCACTTATAAGTGAATATATACCACGTGTATCTTTCTGGGTCTGGGTTAGATCACTCAGGATGAATTTTTCTTATTCCATCCATTTAGTTGCAAATTGCATGATTTCTTTGTTTCTGATAGCTGAGTAGTATTACAGTATGCAAATATACAAAAGTATTTTGGTTTTTTATTTTGTTTGTTTTTTTTTTTCTATTGTTCAATTGAAGGACATCTGGGTTGTTTCCAGTTTGTGGCTATTCTGAATAAAGTTGCTATGAACATAGCTAAGACAATGTCCTTGTGATTTGGTGGAGAATCTTTTTGATATATGCCCAGGAGCTGTATGGCTGGGTCTTGAGGTAGAACTAATTCTAACTTTCTAAGATATTGCCAGACTGATTGAAAAATGGTTGTACAAGTTTCCACTTGTACCAGCAATGGAAGAGTGTTCTCTTTTCTCCACATCCTTGCCAATATGTGCTACCATTTGAATTTTTATCTTAGCCATTCTGACATGTATGAAATGGAATCTCAGAGTCATTTTGAGTTGCATTTCCCTGATGACAAAGGATGTTGAACATTTCTTCAAGTGCCTCTCGGTCATTAGAGATTCCTCTTTTGTGAATTCTCTCTTTAGCTCTGTACCATTTTTGATTGGGTTATTTATTTTGTTGTTTAATTTCTTGAGTTCTTTATGTATTTTGGATATTAGACCTCTGTCCAATGTGGGGTTGGTAAAGATCTTTTCCCAATATGAAGGTTGCCCTTTTGTTCTAATGATAGAGTCTTTTGCCTTACAGATTCTTTTTAGTTTAATAAGGTCCCATTTATCGATTCTTGGTCTTAGAGCCTGAGCTATTGGTGTTCTGTTCAGAATGTAGTCACCCGTACCAATGAGTTCGAGGCTTTTCCCCACTTTCTCTTCTATTGAATTTAGTTTGTCCAGTTTTGTGTCAATGTCTTTGATCTCTTGGACTTCAGTTTTGTGAAAGGTTATAAATATGAGTCTACTTTCATCCTTCTACATGTTTCAATCCAGTTAGATCAGCACCATTTGTTGAAGATTCTTTCCTTTTTCCATTATATGGTTTCGGCTTTTTTGTCAAAAATTAAGTGACCATAGGTATATGGGTTTATTTCTGGGTCTTCAATTCAATTCCATTGATTGAATGATGTGTTTCTATGCCAGTGACAAGTGATTTTTTTTTACTACTGTTCTGTAGTACAGTTTGATATCAGTGATTGTGATACCTCTAGATGATCTTCTATTGTACAGAATTTTTGAAGCTAAGAACTATTCTTTCAAGGTCTGTAAAGGATTTTGTTGGTATATTGATAGTGATTGCATTAAATCTGTATATTGCTTTCAGTAGTATGACCATTTTTATTATGTTGATCCAACCTATACATGAGCATGGGATATCTTTACATCTTCTGATATCTTCTTCAATATCTTTCTTCAGGGACTTGAAGTTCTTTTCATACAGACCATTTTACATATAAGAATGTACATAAATATACACACTCATATATTGGGTGGACGGAGCAAAGCTCAATGAGCAAGCTCCAACTACTTTATATATACATATTTACATTTTTATGGATGTAGCAAAACTCCAATGAATGAGCTCCAACAACTTTAGTTTTTCTCCCACAGCATGTATATCCCAGCAAAATTCTTCAAGAAACATAAAAATTACAATGTTATTGGATTCCATATTATTTTTCTTTTAGTGAATGATCATGAAAAAACAAACAAACAAACAAAAAAACGGTGTGATTCCCAATACTCTCACATGTTCAAATGTTTTACAGATTATGGGTGAAAAACAAATCATTCTCAAGAGCCCACATACACTTGTAACTAAACAATATTTTATAGATGAACAAAGTGAAAACAAGGAAGGTAATTTTCTCTGCCACTTTCTTTTTGCTGGCAGGCTGCAATTTGCATTACAAAAATGGGTCAATTTTCCCATTATTTATCTTTTTTTATAATTTATTTTGTATTTCTTTAAGTTACATCTCAGTCACAATCCCCTCCCTACTCCCCCCTCCAGTCCCACCCTTCCACCCTCTTCCCCCTCAATCCCCCATCCTCTACCTTTTTTTTTTTTAGTTTAAGGTATATCTTTTTCCCCCCAACAGCTCACTATTTCAGTCCAACAAATGGTTCTTTCTCTTATAACAATAAATACAATACAAAACAACAGAAATAAATAGGCCACAATTATGAGAGTTATATGGCTTAGCATACATTCCCAATGTCCAGTCCATATGTATTTGGCCCCTGACTTTAACATTCTACTATCTAACCGTCTCCATGAGTTTAAAGATCTATATCTAACTCAGCTTTCATACTAACTTGCATCACAATTTAAAAAAAAAATCTTCTTAGATCTAGAACACCCTCTTGATTCCCAAACAACTCAAAATTTAACTATGAGACTCTAGCTATCTATTCTTCAACCACCTCAGAGACCTGAGAGGGATAAATATAAGGCAATCTTATAAAAAGGTAAAAGAATCACAAGTCTAAACTTTTATGTAAAAAACTATTAGTTATTTCTACTTTAAATCCTCAGAGTGCACATCTACCCATTGACATTTTGTTTTTAATTAAATCATGGATCTGAGGGTAAAAATGGGTACTAGAAATTTTCATCACCTTGGCCATCAGCCCAGTTTCAACAAGTGTGTAAAGTCATCCAGTGCCTATTGTGCTGCTATTGTTCTTGTTCCCTCACTCAAAAAAAAAAAAATCCCTAGTTGAACTATAAAGTGTGTGTTTTTCTGAACTTCAAACTGTTCCCTAAGATTTTCTACATCAGAACCACTAACAAAAACATTTTAACGTAACTTTGCTAAAAATCTATTTCTCCAAATTCTTTCTAAGGGTGGTGGTCATTGGTAATAATCTACATCTCTAAATTCTTTCTGAGGGTAGTGTATGAATTATTAATCTGTTCCAGTAGCAATCCCTGTAAAAGTTCAAGCATTCTTATTGTAAGTGCCAGTGATACTGCCCAGTGAGTGCCTGGAAGCCCTGTGAGAGTTTTCACACAACTCATAGATTGTAAGGGATATGATGTGGAGGCAACAAATAGAACAAAACTCTACAACAGCAAGAACTTCCCAGGACATGTCATCCTGCGAGCTCTGTCTCTCTGAGGCTTACCCATCTTGGTTTTGCTAACCTGAGGGCTGAATTCCTTAAATTTGAAAGTTGTTTATTGTCCCTCTTACATGGTCCCCAACAGTAGATAAGTTGCTGGAAGTATGTAACATTTGTGTATTTATATTTCACTAATTCTGGTAGGTTTTATACTTTATAAAGAGGTAATTTTTTAAAAAGTAAATTTTAGTAAAAATACAGTAGAAAGGATTCCAAGTGTAATAAGGTGAAGCGTAACTAGTCAAATCTTGTTCTTACCTTATCTTCCCTTCCCTTCTCTAAGCAGCTTCTCTTACTATCAAATTAATTCATGAAGAACTTTAAAGTTACATTTTTTTATTGTTTTTTGTGCATGATGAAAGAAGAATGTGTGTGTGTACCGACATCTGTGGAGGAGAGAGGATAAATTTTTGAGAGTCATTCTGTCTTTTCACCATTTTCAACTCCAGGGAAACAAAACAAATAAAAAACAAATTAACAAAAAAGAACCCTCATGTAATCAGACTTGATGGCAAGTACCTTCATTCAAGGAGCCACCTAATCACCTCCTTAAATGATTATAATAATTTTAAGGGCCACAAGAAATGAATATATATATGCAATAAATATATAAACAGACTGACAGTTTTTAAGTATTAGCTTTCATTTATGAATATTTTGAATGGCTATTTCAAGAAGTACAATGTATACCATGAAGCTTAAATTTTAAGGAATAAATTAAAAGGAAATTAGATAAGCACTTCTGGCTTTCAAAGCTGACTAAGGTGTTGGTGAATGAAATCTATTTTTTCAGATTTTTTTTAAAGTTTGGAAATGTACAACCCAGTTACTGGAAATAATATACATTTTCAAAACCAGGGTACTGTTAAAGAAAACACTAGTAAGATTCTTACATTTCAATTCTCATTTACATAACAAATACAGTTGTTGACATAAGGAAAATTATTACTGAAGAATTTTTAAGAGAAAATAATTTATATACAATTATGAAAAGTACTTTATTTTACAACACTACATGCATACAGTATCAAGAAGAATATACTAAGCTGTAAATACTGATTATATTCAGAATAGACTTACTGATGAGGATAATTGAGGATTTTTTTTACAAATATATTTTCTTTCTTTTTTTTAACTGTTTATTTGTTACTTCAGTTTACATCTCCATCACAGTCCCCTCCTAACATCATTTTATCATATTCTGTGTTAACAGAATTCAGTGCACACTGACTGCTCAGAGTAATAGATTCTGAGGTACATGTAATATCTGGGATTATTATATTTTTAAATTTTGCCAAAGTCAACAAAAGTGGGAAAATTACTCTATAGCAAAGCATTTTGCAATTGTTTTAAAAAATCATTTATGCAAACATAATAACTGGTAAATTTTTTAAAAAGTAATAATTTGAGATTTAAAACACAAGAGCATATGTAAATTTAGATAAAATAGGGTAAGTCTATTTTGATTCATTCTCTGTCCAATCCCACTTTCTAATCCAAAGGACTTTGCTTACTTTTTCAATGTTAACATAAATATGTATGAAAAGTGTAAAAGACCTTGATATTTCACAGATTTTGACCTTTGTGAATATGCATTATGAATTTATTTCCACAGATTGCCATTTACCTTCACTTTCTCACATGGTAAAACCGCTGTACTTACAGACCATTTAGAGTGCTTGCCAGCAGTTCTCTTTAAGCTGCATTTACATCTTAATGTTTACATATAAATGATCTCCTATCTCCTGTGGAATAAATTGCTTGCCATTCTTTAGCATACATTTTCTCTAGGGATCATATTGCAAAGCAGTTGTTAATACCTATAGCTTGAAATGCAGACTACACCTCCACATTCACCGATAGTCTCTCAAGAATGTGAATGTTTGCCTTTTTTGTGGCTTTATTTTTTAACAGAAATATTGTATATATATATATGTATATATATATATATGATTTTGTCACTTATTGTATTTAAACGCATAAAGGCTTTGAAAAAGTAACAAAAGTTTCCTTATCTCTTAGCAGAACAAGTGAATCGATATTTTATGTAAAGTACAGTAGAGTTTGGCTACAAAGTAAAGGTATTATTGTTATTTAATTCTAATATTATTATCAGTTATTATTATTGTCATTTTTGTTATTGTTAGTCATGTTATAATCCAGTGATGTTTCCATTAGAACTATCCATTGGTCCGAAGAAAGAATTTATCATTAGTGCTAAGTTTACAAAACAGTAGATTACGTCTCTGGATTTAGAATAGATTTGGAGCAAGCAATTGAAAACTCGGCAGGCATCACCCTTACAGCAGAGTTTCACAAATACCAGGGTACTTAAGGAAGCATATTTCTACAACCCTCCAAAATTTGCATTGCTGTTATTTTCATTTCTGACTGGTTGGTAAAATAGGAGCCTGTGACTATAAAATAGTATTTACAATTTAACGTATTTCCTAAATAATATTGATGGTATGGTTTGGGCAAATAGCTTCTGAAGAGCCATGTCTGATTGTGGGGTTCCTAGATTAGCACTTTTCTGAGTTGGGGAAAATTTAATAAATGGGACCTAGTATGACTTCTTTGGGTCAATGGAAGAAGTGCCCTCCAAGTGTTGTGCAATCCCACTTTCCCGCTATAACTAAGCATTTTTCCCCTCTGCTAGTAGGTCCTACCATGATGCACTGTCATCTTATGGGAACCAAAGCCACAAAGCCAGAAATCCATTCCCTGACATCTATGAAACCATCAATCCAAATAAAAGTTTTTCTTTTGTAAGCTTAATATCTCATGAGTATTACTATAGTAACACAATCTTGACACGATGCCACCATTAGTTTTAAAGGATAGTCAGTTATCAACTTGGAAAATATGAAGTTATTAAGATACTACACGGAATCAGAGCCCTTTCCCAAGTGCTTCAAGGCCAGAATCTCTCTTCTGTGAATGAGGGCGGAATCACGAGCCTGGCAGCCAAACTTCTTCCTCTCTCTCGCTCTAGCCTTTCAGCCGGTAGTTCATTTCCGGTAGGGGTGCAGTGCCAGTGAGCAGTTCCGTATGTGCAAGCATTTGACTCGCTGCTCGCTAATCCCGTGGTGGAGTGCTTGAAGATGCAGAAACATGTGGAGATGGTCCACACAGGCCTGAAGTTGGAGCGAGCTCTCCTGGTTACCGCTTCTCAGTGCCAGCAGCCGGCTAGCCAGTAGGTAATAAGCTTTCTGATTTGTTGGCACCTATCTCGGAGCAGATCTAAGAAGTTATAAATTTCCAGGAGAAGAACCGAGGCAGCAAGTTTTTCAATCATCTATCAACTGTCAGTGAAAACATCCAAGCCCTGGACTGGGTGTCTCTGGCTGCAAAACCTGGCCCCTTTGTGAAGGAGATGAATGATGCTGTCAAGGTTTACACATAGTCCTTCATGGAGTGCAGAGATGTGGATAAGAAGCACGTGGACTGGGTCAGAGCTTACTTGAGTATATGGACAGAACTACAGGCTTATCTTAAGGAGTTCCACACCACTGGCCTGGCCTGGAGCAAGACCGGGCCTGTGGCAAAAGAGCTGAGTGGATTATCTGTTGGACCCTTTGTAGGATCGGGCCCACCTCCTCCTCCAGTCCCTACCAATTCCTGCTCTGATGACTCTGTTTCCTGCTCGGCACTGTTTGCACAGATCAATCAGGGGGAAAGCATCTGCTCTGAAATATGTATCTGATGACATGAAGACCCACAAGAACCCTGCCCTGAAAATCCAGAGTGGTCCAGTTTGGAGTGGCTCCAAACCATTCTCTGCAACAAAACCCCACACCAGCCCCTCTCCCAAGCCAACCATAAAGAAGCAGACAGCTCTGCTGGAACTGGAAGGCAAGAAGTGGAGAGTGGAAAACCAGGAAAATGTTTCCAACCTGGTGATCGATGACACTCAGCTGAAGCAGGTGGCTTATATATACAAGTGCGTCAACACCACATTGCAGATCAAGGGCAAAATTAACTCCATTACAATAGTTAACTGTAAGAAGCTTGTCCTGGTGTTTGATGATGTGGTGGACATTGTGGGGATAATCAATAGTAAGGATGCCAAAGTTCAGGTGATGGCAAAAGGGCCAATCATTTCCATTAACAAAACACATGGCTGCCATGCTTACATGAGCAAGCATTCCCTGGACTGTGAGATAGTCAGTGCCAAATCTTCTGAGATGAACGTCCTCATTCCTACAGGTGATTTTAATGAGTTTCCAGTCCCTGAGCTGTTCAAGATCCTGTGGAACGGGCAGAAGTTGATCACCACAGCGACAGAAATCGCTGGATAAGCGAACGCCTCTGCCCTCTATCCTCTGTCCTCTATCCTCTATCCTCTGTCCTCTGCCCTCTACCATGGGATATATCTGTGGAGATGGTTCTTTTCTAGATTTCCTCTACCTTTCTGCTCTTAAAATGCTTCTCTGCTCTGAGAAGCCCAGCTACCTGCCTTCACTGAACTTCTCAGACTGAGACGGGCAGGACAGTAGGTCCGTGGATCTTTGTGGGCAATTGTAGCTTCTCCACATCATCGCAGCTGCTCCAAAGCAGTCCAAGCTCACAGAGCTGCAGGCCAAGACTGGGTGGTTGAAGCTTTCAGCATTGGGGGTCATTGTACCAACAAACTGTTCTAGGGTGTGTTAAAAACGTCCTAGAAACAAACAGATCAGAATGCATACTGATCTCCTAACAATGAGCATGGGAGAAGCAGGAGCTGATGATCCCACTAGGTTTCTCTCTGATCATCCCAAACTTTGCAATACTGACAAGGAAGGCCCGGGTTGCACTGGACCAAAGGCCAAGGCTTGCCACCCAGAATTGCAAGCAGAATTGTTTCCTAAAAGCATCCTTCATTCTGTATTCCATCCTGAGTCATTCTCAACCATAATGCAGCAGGTGCAGCTGCAGTGGCAGTACCCTTTTTCAGAAAAAAAAAAAAAAAAAAAAAGACTCAACAACCCACCTCCCACCCCCCGGAGGATGACTAAATTGGTTCCCCATGGGGAAAAATAAAAAAAAAAAAAAAAAAAAAAAAAAAAGGAAATAGAAAAGCAACACACCATTCCAAGGAATTTGGCATTTCTCCTCCTTGCCGATGCCTGTCATACTCAGCACCTGAGGGCCTCACTGTAAGCATCTAAACAGTACTAAGAATCCACTGCAGAAAGGTTAGGTCTTGATTTTTGTTTCTTTTACATCACAATCATGCACAGATTTGCTACTGCAAACCCCAGTTCTCCCTGTAGGACACCCTGACCAAAATATGCAACTTTTTTTTTTTTTTGTCTTTTGTTAGGAACAGAGAAAGAGAGACTGTCCTGTGACTTCTGCCCACTTCCTGAGGGATGTGGAAATAAACCTTTATGTACTTAAAGTTATAAAGAAAATAGAATAAAGTTAATACCAAAAAATAAAAAGAAATAGATTCCTCAAGGGATAATTTTCTTATTGTTCAACATTAAATATGATTTCACACTCAAATGAGAGAAAGGTCAATTAACAACAAGTCATTATTCTATTAGATACCTTCATTTACATCATTCTCTTAACATTCTATTTCCTGTGAAAATAATATATATTTTGTTTACAATAAACCCATGTCACTCTGTAATATTTTTTTCATATTGCGAAACTACAAAGGTGTCTGGCTTCATAAAGTTGGTTTATGAAGGTACAAACTTCCTGTAACTACAAAGTCAATTCTTTCCACCACAGCACACAGTGGGGAAATGAGTCAAATTGAATATCAGCTACTCTGTTTATGATTCAATGAGAATAATGTAGAAGGATTTTTTAAATAATGTACTACACTTATTCCTATATGTATAAAGCTTCCATTCATTTGTTTGTGCTACAAGGTATTTTATAATGTGAATTTGGGTCTGGAGAGATGCTCAGCAGTTAACTGTCCATTGCTTTTGCAAAGTACCAACTTCAGTCTCCAGCACCGATATCTGCTTGCTGACAAAAGCCTGTAACTCTATCTCTGATGGAACCCTCTTTGCTCTACAAGAGAACCTTTATTAGCATGTACATATATACAGAAAGATGAACATAACAACATATTAATATAAAATTTTAGGTATACTATGTCAATGCAGTAAATATAAATAAAAGTGATGTCAGTGATTGCAACAAATGAGTTTTTACATAACAAAATTTTTTGTACAGGTTGAAAAGGTATTTTATTACTGTAATTTGATACTTATGTTATTAGAATTTTTTTCCTTTATTTTTTATTTCTTCAAGTTACATCTCAATCGCAGTCCCCTCCCTATTCCCCCTCCAGTCCCACCCTCCCACCCTCAACCCCCCATTCTCTTCCCTTTTATTTTTTCTTTTAAGTTTAAGGTATATCTTATTTCCCCCTACAGTTTCCCCTTTCAGTCCAACAAATGGCTCTTTCTCTTATAATAACAAATACAATACAGTACAACAGAGGTAATTAGGCCACAGTTATGAGGGTTATATGGCTTAACGTACATTCGCAATGACCAGTCCATATGTATTTGGTACTTGACTTTAACATTCTACTATCTAAACATCTCCATGAGTTTAAAGGTCTATATCTGACTCAACATTCACACTAACAATTTTAAAAGTATCTTCTTAGATCTATAACACTCTCTTGACTCCTAAACAACTCAAAATTAAATTATGAGACTCTAGCTATCTGTTCTTCAACCACCTCAGAGACCTGAGAGGGATAAATATATCTGATTTTATAGGAAGTACAGGGCCTACAGCTTCCCAAACTAAGAAATGACATACCTGTAGCAGCCTTATTTGTAATAGCTAGAAACTGGAAACAACCCAGATGTCCCTCAACCGAAGAATGGATCAAAAAAACTGTGGTACATCTATACAATGGAATATTATTCAGCTATCAGGAACAATGAAATTATGCAATTTGCAGCCAAATGGATGGAACTAGAAAAGCTCATCCTGAGTGAACTAACCCAGACTCAGAAGGACACATATGGCATCTATTCACTTATAGTAGGATTTTAGCTATATAGTAGAAGGTATCGATACTACAACTAACACACCAAAGGAAACTTGGACATAGACTTCTTATTTTTAATTTTTATTCTTTATCTATTTTTTATATATTAGTTATATTTTTTTCTATTTTTTAGTCTTTTTTATCTATTGTATGCTTATTGGTTTGTTTGTTTAGTAATTCTCTCTCCCGGGCAATGAGACACTTTTTACTGATAGTACTGCTTCGTAGATCCCAAATGAATGAAGAGGCTCTTGGCCCTCATATGACCTCTAAACTGAGATGAGGGACTGTTATATAAGGACACCCCACCCCAGAGAAATGGGATGGAAGGGTTAAGAGGTAATGAAAAAAAATGAAATGTGATGTTTCGGCCTTTTACTACTAATTGTCATAAACTGTTTTAGGGTAATTAAGAAATGCAAATTAATGGTTATGCAAGCTGGTCATTCAGTTGGGTACTATGACAGCCTATTATAGTTACTTTCTATGCTAATCAGAAATAAACCAGCAAGAGACAAGCAACATCTGCTTACCCTAATATAAGAGATAGATAGGGCCTCTTCAAAAACCTAAAGAGATCTGCAGAATATGGCATTCAAAGATGTTTTCGTAACTTTAGATTTTTTTATATCAAGACATATCAACTATTGACAGCACCCCCTATTCTCCTACAAGTAGAAGATGAGCATCGAAGAATCTCCAGTGGGAGATGATTGAATTAGTCGCAAGCCTATCTCTTGGTAGGAAAAGCCCCTTGCCCCAATGGTAGACAGAATGCTGTCCAAAAAGGACAAAACCTGGAAGCAGGTAAGTCGACAGCCTAGCTCTGCCAAGACAGGGTAGGTAAATCCTTCATAACCCCTGCTCTACAATCAATGTCTGTCAGAGAAACAGGGCCAAATGACTCAGGATCGATGCTGTAATGTATGGAGAGAAAATGGGAATGTTATTATAATTCTTAATATGAATCAGTAATTTTCATAGGTTTTTTAAAAAAGAACACTAGAGTTATTACTAAATTATCTTCCAAGTTGCTCCTACTTAAGAATTAAAGAATCTGGAAGGTACAAATTATCCACAATTAAATATCAAGGAAGTTGATGATTTATACAGAGTATTTTTCAGCATTCCTCCATTCTACTAACCCTGACTTTTCTAGATTTATATTAATCAGTAGTAATGTATTTATGCTTATAATTCTACTTTAGTCTAATATACATTATAATTTTATTTGTTTCTTCAATAATGTATTTGTAATTGTGTAGATTTAAAATCCTAAATTTATGTAGTTAAACTTAAGCTATTTTAGAATGAAAGGCATATATTTAAATGATATTTGAAATTATATGTAAATATATAAAGAAGTACATATCCAAAAGTACATTTTTCAGGTTGAAAGCATGAGAGAGTAAAGCCATACATTTTAACTTAGCAACATTCTATTCAAGGCTTTGGGTTAGAGACAAAGCTAGTGGATTGAATATAATCCTTACAGTTCTGAAGTTAAAAATCTAAACCAGAGGCAGTTTGAAATAAAACTTGTACAATTATCTGTTCATATCCATATTACAAAGAAAAAGTAATGATAGTTCTCTCTTAACAATCCCAGCTGTTTCTTTTGTGCAGATATTTGGCAAAATTAATAAGAGCAACTCCTATACTTTGCAAATGGCTTCTTTTGAACAACATACATAAAAGCCATACTAATTAAGTTTGGAAAAGTGTCTATTGCAAGACACAATCTCAAATGATAATGGTAAATATTGGTAATCTGCTGTTATCTTTTAGAGACTAGAATTGGGTCTTTATCTTTTAATTGCATTTACTTAGTTGAAAGGAAAACACAACTGAAACTTCTGAAGAAAAAAGATAAGATACCAAAGAAGACAAGTAACCCAGATGATCTACCCTCGAAGACTGTCTCAATAGCTGTTTCCTCAAAAATCTACTACAGAACAACTCAAAATGGCTAACTAAGATGGTTCAACCCCACAGACTGTTCCAGCCAGGACTTCAGTAAAGCCCTAAATTTTCCCACTCAAATTTCAGCTTCTGACTATAAACTTCTTAGGACATTTACATAGCTAAGCACAAAAAGACGACATCAAATGTTACTATTTACTTGTTTAACCATTTTTTCATTCTTATTTGGGCCCCCAAACAGGTTTTCTCTATCCCAAAAAGTAGGAAGCAATTTTCAGAGAGAGTGAGAGTTCCATTCCCAGACGGTGGAGTGGTTGATCCCCCCCCACTTTGGTCATTTGATGTGTTATAGATGTTTGTTGTTATTGAGGGGGATTGGTTACAAGTTGTTAAATGGTCTTGTTAAACACAGTTTAGGAGGTTAGACCCAAGGATTTCTCTATTTTTCTTTTCTCTAGCCCTCTTTCTCTCCTAATGTAGAGGGGAAAAAAAAACTTTTTAAAAGGGGGGGATATAGATGTGATATAGTAATGATAAAGAAAAAGAGATGAATTATTGAATATACTGAAGGGGCTGATAGGTTAATATAAGTTAGATTTAGTGAAT
>CAJQZJ010018033.1:6883031-6914539 GCA_907164525.1 Lophiomys imhausi
TAAATAAGAGTTAAATAAATAATAATTTAAAAGTTCGGTTTCAATATACTCTTATATCTTTGTGAATATATATATATATATATATATATATATATATATATATATATATTTGGTTTTTCGAGACAGGGTTTCTATGTGTAACAGCTCTGGCTATCCTGGACTCACTTTGTAGACCAGGCTGGCCTCAAACTCACAATGATCCGCTTGCCTCTGCCTCCCAAGTACTGGGATTAAAGGCATGTGCCACCACACCCTGTATATCTTTGTATATTGATACAAAATTCAGATTACATTTAGTTACAGTGGTACTGATCTTTGTATATTGATACTGTTAGGGTCCAGAACATGCTGAAGAAGATACCCAAATTCAGATAGCATGGAAAAGCAAAGAATGTTTACTTTCTGCAGATATCCAGCAAGCAGGAGTCACCAACAAGGCAGATTGGTGACTCAGAGATGAGCTCATAGACTCATTTTAAAGGATTTAGGGGAATTCCTAGGGCAGTTTAGGTAACCTTCAACATAACTGGAACATTCAAAAATGCACAGCCAACCTTTGGAAAAAGCAAGGGCACCTTTAGTCTAGTTAGTCAACAATCACGAGTTGATTACTTGTTGATTATAAGACAGGAGGGTGGTCATGAGCTGATCATAAAACAGGGAGGGCATTTAACAATCACAAGATGATCATAAGTTGATCATAAAACAGGGTTTTCAAAATGGCATTTAGCAGTTAGCAAGTCTAAACAAAAGATAACTCCTTATCTTTCTCAAGCCAAATGGCTTAACTGTGTGATTATTCTGCTGGTTTTTTTTTTTCTAGTAACTATTGAGTCCATATCTGGGAATGGGAACCTCAGGCTTAGCCCTTAGGTTAAGCCTCTGGGTCATTTTGGTTTCTTTATTAGGGGTCACTCCAGAGCCCTTCAATACAAAATTAAGGTTAACTCTTTTTAAGGTATTGTACCTATGTAATGCTTAAAAATGTAATCTTATGTTTTGACCTTTTCATAGCAACTGTCACAAACTGTTTAGGATAATTAAGAAATCCAAACGAATAGTCATTCAAGCATGTAATTTTATTAGGTACTAGCATAGCATATCACAGATGTTTTCTAAGTTAATCAGAAATAAAGCTGCTAAGAGATAAGAAACATTTGCTTATCCAAATATAAGAAGATAGAAGTGTGGGCTCAAAAAAACCTCAAGAGATCTGTAGAATATGGTATTCAAAGATGTTCTCTTAAGATTAAGATTTATTTTTTTGTATTGAGACATGTCAGCTCTTGACAGCACCCCCCATTCTACTCCAATTAGATGATGAGTATGGAAGAATCTCCATTTGGAGATGGCTGCATTAGTGATAAGCTTTTCACTGGGCAAGAGAAAGCCCTTGCTTCAACTGTAGACAGAATGCTGTCCAAAATGGACAAAACTTGGAAACAGGTAAGTCGACAGCCTAGCTCTTCCAAAACAGGGTAGGCAAGTCCTTCATAATTCCTGCTTCACAATTACTATCTGTCAGAGATATTGGGCCAAATGGCTGAATGTGGATGCTCCAATGTTATAGAGAGAAATTGGGGACTCTCCAGGCAGCCAGTTGTCTGTCATTTATTAGTTTTGGAAGCTGCTTGCTCTGCACTTTCTGTTTATTCAGGTATATTTATCCTTCTCAGGTCTCTGATGTGGTTGAAGACTATTTATTAAATGAATACTACAGTGCAATGCATAGAATACTTTCCTAAAGGTTATTCATTAAGAAGATCTCAGGTCTTTCTTACCCTGAATAACTATATGCTGAAATCAAAACACATTTTGACTGCAGCACATGAAGAAATCTATATAAAAGTGACCAAGGAAATTCTTCCCTCCTGTGCGGCTTTCATGGTGACAAAAGATGCTATGAAGGCTGTTTGGGATGAAAAGATATTAACAGTCTTAACTAGCACTGTACGTTGATGCTAGAATTCTAGCCTGCCAGGTAAGACATGCTCATTTGCTCAATTATAGAGTAACTTAAAGCTTTGTGATTGGGTTTGATGCCTTCTCCACAGGAGGAAATATGATTTTCTCCACATTAATTTCATTTATGAGACTACAATCCTGGAAAAAATACCATGGCTGTGGAGGCAACAATGCCTTAGGATAGAACCGGCTATTGATAATTTACTAAATTGTCATGTTGTCAAATTTATTTCTAAATATAAATGTTTATACTCATATACCTGCACAGAGGGTATGACTACTGGCAGATTTCCCACACTCCTCTAACTGGCCCAACACTATGCATGTGTGGGTAACATTACTTAGACCTACAGTTCATAAAAGTAAATGTCTATGTTGTTGAAGAGGCAGATGCTGTTGGGAGAAAAGGTTGTATGAGAAAATTTTAATAAAAATGTTAAGATATATTTGTTTTATTTGTGATATTGACACTTTCTTTTTACATTAACCTTTTATTAATATAATTATTTGGCTATGGTTCTGATTATAAAGTTTATTATGCTGCAATAACACAATGTGGTCATTAAATATGAAGCAGTGTAGAAATGTTTTAATGTTTTAATTCTCAAACAAATTTAAAAGAGTCTTATAACACACACTATCAGTTATATTCATAGGCTCAATGTCAAGCCTCCTAAAATTCTTTTAAATTACTTGAGACAACTTAACTGAAGAATAAATTTAGTAGACAGTATTTGATAATGTATGAACAAACTACAAATTAAATGACTCAAAAGACTAATTGGTCTCTGAATCAAGGACTCGGAGGCTAATGATCTCATCTATATCTACAATAAGACAGATAGAGAAAGGTTCTTCATGATGTTGCCCTGCTGAAGACATGTATATTAACCATTTTTTATTGGTGAGAAGTGTGGAAATTATAAAAATTTATGTAGTCTCCTAAAGTCAGAAGTTGAAAATCTCCATTCTGGTTTTATATATTACTTCCTAAAGTTGAGTAATTAAATTTCTGTGGTTCTTTGCTTTTAATTGCATCAAAATACTTCACTACTGAACTACGGAGGAAAGCCATTACTAATACAATTTGTTCCAGTTTGTAGAATACTGGGCTTGAACTTACTAGAATAGGTTACTGGTGGTTAAATGTCAATATTGTGTATGTTTTCAATAAAAGTCATTAGAAATAACACAACTTAGCAAAAGTTACTTTTAGCTTCTCTCCATCATTTTAAATTATTGTTTCCTTAAAAAAAGAGCTTGTCACCAGAAGGCTGTTCTGATGTTTTGTTCAAATGACACATAGCATTTTCAGTGTTTGCAAACAATGACAAAGAAAAAAGGCAATTTTGTAAAATCCTGAAGCCAATGAAGAAGAAAAATTATTTCAGCAGCATATGGTAGTAATAGATATTTTTCTAGCAAGAGGAGGAAAATGAATGATTGACAATATATTCAATTTATGAGCATATGCATGGGAAAGGTGTGATAACTGAGTAATTAAATTGTAGACAATAGCACATTCCCAAGTGGAAGGCAGAACAGAATACTACCAAGAGCTTTGTGGAACACTAAGCTTGAAAAATCATTGTGAAGGTGATAAAATAGGTAGGAATTAATTATCATCTTCCTAAACAGACGATAATATGTAAAATAAGTGAATATTATGTCTGAATAATTACTAATATTTTTGTTCTTAATTGTTATTTTGTTGGATGTTCTCTATGGTATTATAAATAAAGGAAAATAATACAAGTATCTACTTTCTTTTTTTTCAAGTTCAAACGTATTTTTAATCAATTACAAAATAGTCAATAAATTCTAAATTATTAAAGAACTAAATTCTGAAGTAGCAAATCTTGTAAGCCTTTAAAATACATTCTTTTTTCCCTTTATTTTTTATTTCTTCAAGTTACATCTCAATCGCAGTCCCCTCCCTATTCCCCCCTCCAGTCCCACGCTCCCACCCTCAACCCCCCATCCTCTTCCCTTTTTTTTTTCTTTTAAGCTTAAGGTATATCTTATTTCCCCCTACAGTTTCCCCTTTCAGTCCAGCAAATGGCTCTTTTTCTTATAATAATAAATACAATACAGTACAACAGAGGTAATTAGGCCACAGTTATGAGGGTTATATGGCTTAACGTACATTCCCAATGACCAGTCCATATGTATTTGGTACCTGAGTTTAACAGTCTACTATCTAACCATCTCCATGAGTTTAAAGTTCTATATCTGACTCAACATTCATATTAATTGCAACACAATTTTAAAAGTATCTTCTTAGATGTATAACAGTCTCTTGACTCCTAAACAACTCAAAATTTAATTATGAGACTCTATCTATCTGTTCTTCAATCACCTCAGAGACCTGAGAGGGATAAATATATCTGATTTTATAGAAAGTACAGGGTCTGCAGCTTCCCAAACTAAGAAATGACATACCAGTGGTTGCCTGGACAGTTTCCATTTTCTCTCCATACATTACAGCATCGCTCTTCAGTCATTTGGCCCTGCTTCTCTGACAGACATTGATTGTAGAGCAGGGGTTATGAAGGACTTACCTACCCTGTCTTGGCAGAGTTAGGCTGTCGACTTACCTGCTTCCAGGTTTTGTCCTTTTTGGACAGCATTCTGTCTACATTTGGAGCAAGGGGTTTTTCCTACCAAGAGATAGGCTTGCAACTAATTCAGTCATCTCCCACTGGAGATTCTTCAATGCTCATCTTCTACTTGGAGGAGAATAGGGGGTGCTGTCAGGAGTTGATATGTCTTGATATAAAAAAATCTAAAGTTACGAAATAATATAAATATGCAGAGTATTTTCATGAACAGAAAATTAACTTAACCATCCAGAATTATTCAATGAACATTTCACCATGTCATTAAACCCTGTTTTTATTATATATTACAATTTATTGTCAGAAGAAACTTATAGTAAGTGACTCAACCTCTCAGAGCTCCTTTCATAGTTTCTTATATTGATGTAGAGATATCAACAAAACAGCCGTGGTGATGATGAGAAATTATATATCATTAAAATCATTATGAAATACTAGACATATATTAATTTTAATACATCCCTTCTCATTTGTAAATTCATGAATAATCCAAAGGGAAGTTTTATTCCTTATGATATAAAGAAATAAACATCACCAATGAAGAACATCATCATTAACTGATTTATATCTATAATCACAAGATGTATTTCTAACAAAAGAATTCCTCAAGGTTAGCTATGCAAAAATTTTTAGACACCATTCACAAGTATTTACCTGTCAACTAGAATATTAAGACAAAAATAGTTAAGGTAATTTCCATCATAACTGTATAATTTGGTCCATTAGTGTGTCATTCTAATTAAAATTGTTCTGTTAAAGTTAAATAAAATTATTTTATAATGACACATAAAACATAAATGCTATGTGCATTAATTGGATACCATTTGATGTTATGATATGTGTGCATATACATTGTATAATGTTAAAAAAACTTACACACCTATTTCCTAAAATGTTTATCAGTTTCATATGGTGAAAAACACTCAAAAATCATCTTATTTTACTGTGTAATAACAATACATTACTTATAACTACTTGTTCTGCAAACATAATTTCTGTGTGTGTGTGTGTGTGTGTGTTTGTTTGTGTGTTTGTATTGTGTGTATTGTGTATATTAGGCTTGTGGTCATCCCTTGATATCTATGTGGGGATCAGACTATAACTTGGTGGAATTGCTTCTCTCTTTCCATCTTTTTGAGGGTTCCATGATCTACAGCAAGCCGTCAAGCTTGGGAGACAACAGCTTTTACCATTTTGAATCATCTTGCCAACAATGAATTAATTTTTCACAATTAAGAATTATATACATTGAACCATCTCTGTCTTCTCCTTTAGCCCACTGCATTATAGAGACCACATTTTCTTTTTCCATTCATTATTTGATAGGCACTTAGATTATTTCCTTACTATTCTGAATGTCTATTCTTAATAGTACTACAGTAAATAAATTAGTGCAAAACAGCTGATTCTATATGCTTTGGATACATATCAATCAAGGTAATGAACCCACTATATGGCAGCTTCTGTTAACATTTTTGTATAATTGTACAAAATGGTAGGTTACATTACTATATTATTACATACATATATAATTAACTTTGTTCATGTTCACCTACTGTTGCTCTCATTTACTCCTTACTCTCACCTGTCCACCTGTTCTTTTCCCTTATCACTAATAATCCATCATCTATTTTCATGATTCTTATCACATGAAGAAAAAGGCAGTTAATGAATGATGATCAACCTCAGTTCCAATTTTGGAATCTGAATACTTTGCATGATATCATCATCTGCATTTCTATCTATTTCCTTGGAACGACATGATTTTGTGTATTTAGTGGCTGGATAATATTCCATTCAGGCTGTGTGTGTGTGTGTGTGTGTGTGTGTGTGTGTGTGTGTGTACTGCATTTGCCTTACATATTGATTCATAAGTAGGGTATTTCCACAACTTGATAAATTGGATATTGTTAATTATGAAAATAATATTTCTGGTATCTCTGCCATATATTAACTTTGATGCCTCTTGCTATATTCATAAGAATGAGACAGCTTGTTATATGATTTGTTGTTGTAGTGGCCTGGCAAATTGCTAAATAATTTTCTTTACTGGTTAGAACACCTTGTAGTCTCACCAACAATCTATATGAGCCCATGTTAATATCCTATTTCTTTTAATTGAATATTTAACATTTTATGTTCAAGGTAATTAATGATAGGAAGGATATTTTTATTAATATGTTGTTTCTTGTTTTCTACTTTTGTTGTACTTATTTTCTTAACTTTACCTTCCTTTGTGCTTAATTTTGTCTAAAACTGTATTTTGATTTCCTCATTGTAATTTTATGTGTCATAGTGAATTTTGTTTGGAATTATCATGAGGCCAACAAGAAGTCTTTCAGTTATAATAATCTACTATAAAAAGCATGTAACATGAATAACAAAGATATGAGAAATCTCAAAAATTCAAAGAATTTATTACACTCCATTCTGTCTCATTTATTCAAATGTACAACTTTCTATATTGCTTATCTTCTAACATATTACAGCATGTTTTGGTGTCCCTTACTCATCAAGCATTGTCTGTCCCATTAGAGGATTACATTTTACTATTTTCTCTTCATCTACTACTCTCTCTGTTTTTAGTTTAAAGATCTCTCTTCAGCATTTCTTTTAGGTCAAGCTGAGTAGTGACAATTTCTGGTTTTATTTGTCTTTATAGTTCTTTAATAACAAAATAACCTTGTTTAGTTAAATATCCTGTTGACATTTTTATTTTCTTCAATACTGTAAAAAGCTCCTTTATCCTGACTCTCATATTCCTATAGTAGACTCATTCCATATACATCAGAGGACTCTTATGTGCATTTCCTCCTCTCTGTTCTGAAAATCCTCTACTTAAATCCAGCTTCTCATAGTTGGATTATATAGTATGTCTATAGTAAGTTGAGTTGAACAGAGTCTGACTAATGACTTACAAGTTTTGTGTAAGTGGACATTCTTGTGTCAACAATCTAGATTTGGAGAGCCTTCCCTTTAGTAATAAATATATACCTCTGGCATTTTTGTGTATTTATTACTTAAAACATAAATATATTTTCTCTTTCTCTGCTGGTCTAATGTTTCTATCTATGTTCACCTTCATTTTTATAATTTTTTTCCTCTTATTGTGTCTTTTCAAACAGTCTTGTCTTTGACATCAGTAATCATTTTCTTAATATTTGATATAATATTCTTTTGATTCTATACAATATGTAATATATTATATATTATTATATGTTATGTTATGTATGTATATATGCATGCATGTTTGTGTATGCATGTATATATGTATACTAAATGCTTGTGTGGTGTCATGAGGATCAGAAGAAAGTTAAGACCCAAAGTTACTAGCATTACCAATGACAATGAGCCATTATGTGAGGGCTGAGAAGAAACTAATATCCTCTAGAACAGTAGCTTGATGAACCATCTCTCCATCCCTTTCACCATTTTTTTTAATTTCCCTGACTTGACTTTTCAGCTCTTAAATTTCTGTCTGAATTTATAGTGTTCTTCTGTTTCTATATTAAGTTTCTTTCTCAGAATAGTTAATCATTTCTCATTATTGTATAGAAGGATGTTAATTGTTCTTAGAACAAGTATTTTAAATTATCTGTCCAAAAATTTGCAAGTATTGAGAGCCAATTGGTAAGTTTCAATCATATTATGTTGGGCATTAGATGAGATCATAGCTCTCTGAAAGTACTTCATATTTGTTGATGTGTAGCATCTCTGTTTCAAAGGAAATTGATTCTTCTCTTCATGATTGCCTTTGTTTTTGCCTGTCCTAACTGATATTTTAGGAAGTCTACTTACCTTTCTAGAACACTGCGTAAGCTGTGGTTTGCAGCCAAATTTGAGGCTTATTCCAAGACTATTGTTGGTGTGTTTTTAGTGTACTATCACTAGATGGCAACTCAAACATTGATTATTTCCAAATCTTTGGGGGCTATTGTTGAGAGTAAACTGGAGAAGAGCCTCAAAGTAGAGTTTGTCTCTGGAAGTTTTAATATTGGTGAAATCGACCCAGATATATTGTCTATAGAAACTGGTCTATGGTCAGATGCTGTGATCTAAGCCTACTCAGCCTTAGAGGTACATATCAACCAGCATTATAGGTGGTGATGATGCAAGCCAAAGTGAGATAGACCTTGGGTTTTGCTGGACACTGGACACC
Organism: Lophiomys imhausi; assembly: GCA_907164525.1. Classification (NCBI taxonomy): domain Eukaryota; kingdom Metazoa; phylum Chordata; class Mammalia; order Rodentia; family Muridae; genus Lophiomys; species Lophiomys imhausi. Next base: position 6,891,774 of record CAJQZJ010018033.1, read on the forward strand.
TCTGTGGAAATCCTCTCATAGCCCTGCAATATAAGAACTTGCTGCATCTATCCCTTCTCTTTAGCTCCTATTAACTTACTGGATTTACATGGTGCTATTTTGAGTCAAGAATGGGCTCAGATTCCCTATGGCCATAAATATTGCAAAATAAGATCATACTTGAAGCCTCTAGGCCACAGAAAACAATATAACATAGGGTCAGAGTCAAGGTCCATGACACTGTGGTCCTTGGTGATAATTATGCCCTCAGTCACTCCATTCAAGCACTGTGATGCTTATAATATAAACAATCAAATCGACAGAAACTGAAAACACTACTTCCGGTGAAATGGCTGTTCTAGAAAGTCTCTACATGGGAACTGACCTAGAAGAAAGGCACTGTAGACTCTTCCCAGTGTTAGATTTTGTCAAATCAATGCATGGTTCCAAGTCAGAGCTCAATCCTTATTTTTCTCCTCTGCTATTTATTTGTGGGAGTCTCATTTTACCAAAACTTGTGGGAATATTGGTTAAGGAATTCTTCACTGTCAAGATCCTTGTATGCTAAGTAGAACCTGCATTTCAAACGTGAAAACTACAGGAACCTACACAGCCTTGGAGGTACATATCAACCATCATTATAGGAGGTGATGATGCAGGCCAAAGTAAGATGGACCTTATCAGAGCATGGGTCATGGATGGAGCTTCTGGACGATGGTTCTCATAAGGGCACAGACCTATACATGGTAAAATGGACGATGCAGAAACTCCATCTGTGAGCAAGTGCCAACCAAGAAGGGAATTTTGCGCTCTATCTGCTTCTGGGTCTCACCAAAGAAGCCTGGTCATTAAACTCCTGAGGAATTCACGCACACATCTCTAGAAAAAAAATTAATTAAATTACGTTGGGCAGCATTTGTAGAAAAAATATTAATTAAATTACGTACCAGTATTTATATTATGGTTAACTGATTCGGCAGCTAATCTTAACCATCTATTATAAATGAGCACACAGACACCATATGGATTTTAACATTCCTAGGCCTGAACTGAGAAATCCTAGCCCATCTAAGCTAGCTCTTAATTCTGCTATCCAAATATAACCCCATATATACATATGTCCCTTTGGACTATTATTCTCCACACTAAGCCGATGTTCCAGGACATGTGGAAGGATCTTCTTTAATCTACCCCATGGTGTGTGTTGTCCTTCTTCCTCTTACTCCTGGCTGGAATGAAATAATCCTGTCTAAAGCGCAGGCTTCCTGTTCTAATCTCAGGAAGTCAAACCTTTCCCTGTCTTTGCCCAATCTCAGGCCTCAGCATTTATTTTAATGAATGACAGTCAATGTAAGTAACAGACAGCAAGCAGGACCAATTAATTAACATTTAGAATGCTTAAAACTACCCCATCACATCTCAGTTATCCTGTCTAGAATGAAGATGTTGATCGCTTGTCCTACTGAGCAATACTTGGGTGGACTCAGTGATTTAGTGGCGTGGCTAAAGATTATCATGAAATAATTGCCTGTAGGACTCCTCACAGCACTAGGCTTCATAGGGCAGCCTTGGATTAGGCTTATATTTCTATCTTTTCTGTAAATGTGATGCATCTTGTGCCCATGTGAGCAGCTTCATCTCAGACAAAGGGTGATATGAAAATAATCTTTTCTCTCTTTCTTCTTCAGTGGGCACTTCTTGTAATTAAATTACAGCTAAACCGTAGTATTTCCTTTGGCTTCCTTAACTCTTCTGAAGGTGTTTGGTACATTAATTCTGGCTCAAAGTGATCTCTCTGGTAGAAAAATATCTGTAGCACCATAGCTAACCATTTTCAAAAATATGACTAATATTTTTAAATTTTAAAATAAAAAATTTACATAATGACTTGCACTCTATATTAGTTACTTTTCTATTGGTGTGATAAACCACCAAAGCAACTTATAACTGAAAATATCTAATAAGGTATATTATTTGAGGCTTGGATTTCATGATGACAGAGCAAAGACATAGTGACAAGAACAATTGGGAGAGCACATATTGATCTACAAGCAAGAGGCAGAACAGAAATACTAGGACTATCAGGAATATTTTGAAATTCCAAAGGCTACCCGACTCGCACATCTTCACCAACAAGGATGCACTTTAAGAAAATATTTATTTATTAATTCAAGTTACATCTTCATCAAAACCCCTTCCTTCCTCCCCTCCCAATCCCACCATCCCACCCTCTACTCCCTCTTCCATATTTCCATCTCCTCTAGTGTGGGGGTCCATATATCAGACCCCCTCAATTCATCAAGAGGGATAAGAGCTTCCTCTTGTTCTGGGGCCATCATGGCAACTCAGTTAATGTGAAGTGTTCCACAAAAAGGTAACAAAGTCCATCACTGGGTCTGCCCCCCTCCCACTTACTAAAGGATCTGTATGATGACAAAGTTGCCCATTATCTACATTTGTATACGGTGGACCAGGTCCGGTCTAAGCTTATTTTTATTTTTTTATTTCTTCCTCCATTGTCGTCTTCTTTCTTTCTTTAAAAAATCAGCCCCCTAATTTGGATTTTATAAATAATATAGTTGCATGTAATAACATTGAGTATAAATGTTATGCTTAGCCATAATAGATCATTAAAGGAAATACAAACATGAAACATCATTTTTATAATCTGCATGCTTATTAAGGTTTACTGAACATTATTTCCAAGATGCAGAGGTTCTGTCTACTTCTGGCTCTAATCATTTTTTAAATCAAGCTTGTATTAGAATCTCTTTTAAATATATTAGGTCAAATCATTATTTTTTGAGGAGCTCATTAAATATTCAAATATTTATATTCTAATATTTATGTAACACTTTTTCTTATCTGCATTGAATTTCATTTCCTATTCAAATAAAAACCCTAAATAGTAATCTAAACAAGTACTTCTCCCTTCAGTATATGTAGGAATATCAACATTTCAAGAAAATTCTCCTGCTTACAGAAAATGTTTTTTTTTTCTTATTTTTCTCAAAGTTCATAAATTCTTGTGGCATGTAAATCCCTGAGGTTAAAATTACATTTAAAGTTCAAATTTGAGTTTATAATAAATCTGCAAGCATGCTGCTTTAGATTTCATCAGAATATGAAATAAAAGGAATATATAACCTTTTACATTTAAAACATTACATGATATTTGTAATTAAGAACATCACTCTGAGTAAATGGCATATAGCAAGACAATTTTATAGCATCATTAATTTCAATAATAAATGTCAGGGTATCTAAATGTCAAAGTATTTTCTTTACTTTACTAGTACCCTGTTTATAAGAAGTGCTGTGACACCTGTGAATTAATAATAAAGTTGTTCTGGGATTTGGGAAGTGATTCTCAGGAAAAGTATGAAGGAGTAAATCATATCTTGTCCTACTCTCAAGCATTGGAAATTCACAATGAAGAGATTGCTGAATAAATACACATAGGAGAATTTTAATCCATCAACAAGGCTACTCTGGCAAGAGATCACACCCAAAGACCTACCTAGGTCAGTGTGATCTGGCTGGAGTGCAGACACATTTTAGTACCCACCTTTAATCCCAATGATGACATCTAATTAAGGGGCAGACAAAGCTATGAATCAGGGAAAGATTTGACAGAATGAGTTAGAGATAGGACTTGCCCAACTCTCTGGAGAACAGACAGGAAGAAGAGGCTACATAAAAGCAATGCAGAGAGAGAGAGAATTTGAGTGTGGTGTAGTTCAGTGAATACAGCTGAGTTCATTTCAGACTGTACAGTTCTGTTCCATTTGTGTAGTCAATGCAGTTCAGTTCATGTACTTCAAAGGCAGTTTTCCCAAGCAGAGAAATACAGTCAGAAGCTGAGGAAAGCTCAATTGAATCAATCATCTTGGAGAGGAGTTTGAGCCAGAACACCTGAATTGAGCCAGCCAGCCAGAGTTCAGAAAGAGCAAGAAAGGATGAGCTTATTCAGAAGTCTCAGAGGCTGAAAACATCTAGGCCTAGGCTAGCAGATGGAGGATGGAAGCTGAAGCCTCCAAGGTTCAGGTTTACAGATTAAATTGTCCAGAGGTTAGTAGCTTCAGAGTCTAGACCTAGGGATACATAGAACAGACAGAAACACTCTGGGCTGAGCTCAAGCTGTGTATTAGTAAAGCTTAGTATGGCTCTCATCTCATTCACTCATTTGAGGAAATAAAAACAACATTTACAAAAACAGGACAGACTTATGAATTGAGCATTTAGGAACTCATTGCTGTATATTGTTCCACTTCATTTCTAAAATTTTCTAAAATTTGGTTCGTGGAATGCAGTTGTATTGAAATTGTCCTGTGTATGTTATTTCTGCCATCTTTTGAACACGTTTAAAGAAAATACTACAGAATTGATATCCTTCCCGAGTTTAGAAAATTGTTCTTCCACTTGCACTTGACAACTTTGATATGGTTTTGACAGTCTTTCACAACATAGCACTTAATCGCTAAAATCAGAAGGACTTGTATACACACTGGTCCATTTCTCTCCCTTCATCCTTTCCTCCTTTCTTCTTTTCTTCCTTCCTTTCCTTGTCCATCTTTCTTTTAATGCTGTCACAATTTTAAAAAAAAAAGTAAAACTCTGTGAGTCACAGTGCTTGATAGTAAGAATATGGCACTAAATAAAATACAGTTTTATATTTGAGAAAGTTTTGCTAGCAAAAAGTAAATTGTTCAGTTAAGGTGCAGTCTCCCTCATTATTTGGTGATTACAATTTGATTCCTTTCATATATGTATATATATTAGGAAGATTCTTCTGTATTAGGTTTTCAGACTATCCAGAAATGGACATTAATTTAATTATCTCTCCTTGTATTTCCTTCCTAATAATCCCTCTTCTCTCCTCCTCTCCACTTAATGTTTTAGGCTTCCCTTCTATCCATCCACCATTATTTATTGTACTTTGCCTTCCTGGGGAGATCTTCTTATCCTCAATAGTTCCTTAGTCTTTATTTTTTTAGTTCTATGGATAGTAGCTTACTTACCATTGATTTATCAGCTAGTATGACAGCCTATTATAGTTACTTTCTAAGCTAATCAGAAATAAACCGGCAAGAGACAAGAAACCTCTGCTTACCCTAATATAAGAGATAGATAGGGCCTCTTCAAAAACCTTTCTTATAGGATGGAATCACTCAAACATGGAGGAAACAACCACGCAACACAAGTGCCTTTTGGTAAACCAATTAGTTTAATTATAGAGGCATGAGTGAGGTGTTACTTAAAAGGGTACAGGAAAGTAAAGAATTACTACATACCTGAAGAAAAATATCCCACTTCTGAACACTATATATCTTAATGAAAGGACAACACCTCTGGAGATCCTCCCTCAACCTTCACAACTGTTAACTGCCTCTATATTCTGAGGGTCGATGGGGTCTTATGTTCTCTAATCTACTGAATGATAGAATGTTGGTAGACCTCATCTTATACAGCCCTCCTACAAGTAATCACAGCTGATAGGGGTTAAAGAAGGCAACAGTAATGTCATGCCCAGAGAACAATGCTTCACAAGAGAAGTTCAATCACCCTACAATATTTCCTCATGTACTTCCCTACTGTAAACCTCTAGAAAGAATACATCTACTAATTCTTCTTAATGTAATCATTCAAATTTAATTCAAACTTTAACAATTTTTCAATTTAAATAGTAGTTAATGCTTCTCTATTTATATATTAGTTCTTAAATATTTTTGTTATTTTACCTTTTAATTATTTCAGTTAACACATAAGATCTATTAGCTTGTTATAATAATATAACGTAAATATTTTATAGCATCATTTGTTTTTTATAAATGTATTATTTATTATTTTGTATTAGTATAATTATATGTTAACCTCTAAGATATCATAAACGGTCTTTATCTCCTAATAATGTGGGCCTTATACAGAGGCCTCTAATTTTGAATATGGAGAATCTATCATCTCTAGTATGCTGTGGATTTGATGGTATTTTATTTGAAAAAAATAAAAATATGTACTTTATGATGCATCTTGGATGCATCATAAAACATAAAAAAAACCTCAAGAGATCTGCAGAATATGGCATTCAAAGATGTTTTCGTAACTTTAGATTTTTTTATATCAAGACATATCAACTTCTGACAGCACCCCCTATTCTCCTCCAAGTAGAAGATGAGCATCGAAGAATCTCCAGTGGGAGATGATTGAATTAGTCGCAAGCCTATCTCTTGGTAGGAAAAGCCCCTTGCTCCAACTGTAGACAGAATGCTGTCCAAAAAGGACAAAACCTGGAAGCAGGTAAGTCGACAGCCTAGCTCTGCCAAGACAGGGTAGGTAAGTCCTTCATAACCCCTGCTCTACAATCAATGTCTGTCAGAGAAACGGGGCCAAATGACTGAAGATCAATGCTGTAATGTATGGAGAGAAAATGGGAACTGTCCAGGCAACCACAGGTATGTCATTTCTTAGTTTGGGAAGCTGCAGGCCCTGTACTTCCTATAAAATCAGATATATTTATCCCTCTCAGGTCTCTGAGGTGGTTGAAGAACAGATATCTAGAGTCTCATAATTTAATTTTGAGTTGTTTAGGAGTCAAGAGAGTGTCATACATCTAAGAAGACACTTTTAAAATTGTGTTGCAATTAGTATGAATGTTGAGTCAGATATAGACCTTTAAACTCATGGAGATGGTTAGATAGTAGAATGTTAAAGTTAGGTACCAAATACATATGGACTGGTCATTGGGAATGTACGTTAAGCCATATAACCCTCATAACTGTGGCCTAATTACCTCTGTTGTACTGTACTGCATTTGTTATTATAAGAGAAAGAGCCATTTGTTGGACTGAAAGGGGAAAGTGTAGGGGGAAATAAGATATACCTTAAATTTAAAAGAAAAAAAAAAGGAAGAGGATGGGTGGTTGAGGGTGGGAGGGTGGGACTGGAGGGGAATAGGGAGGGGACTGTGATTGAGGTGTAACTTGAAGAAATAAAAAATAAAGGAAAAATAATAAAATTTATATTATATATAAAAAAAACTAGTATCTGAAAACAAAAAAAAAAATGCAAACCATAATTATCTTTCTGGGTCTTAGTTACCTAACTCAGGATGACTTTATCTTTATCTATCTGTTTACTTGTGAAATTGATGATTTCATTTTTTAAAATTTATTTATTTATTCAAGTTACATCTTGATTACAGCCCCTCCCCCTCCCACCTCACCCCATCCACTTATCCTCTTTCTGCTCTCCCTCCTCTTCTTCTCGGATGAGGGGAGCCCCCCATGCATTGACCCACCTCAGTTCATTAAATCTCAAGAAGGGTAAGAGCTTCTTCTTTCACTAGGACCCCACAAGGCAACCCAGCTAGGTCAAGGTTTTCCACTAAGATGCAACAGAGTCCATGCCAGAAACATGCCCCACACCCAGATCCACTTGCTAATAGATCTGCATAAAGACATAGCTGCCTGTCATATATGTGTATGGGTCCTAGATCCAGTATATGTATGCTTTTTATAGTTTTGGTTGGTGTTTCAGTCTCTGTAAGCCTCTAAGGGCCTAGACTGGTTGGTTGGTTCTGTTGGTCTTCATGTGCAGACCTTGTCCCCTCTCGATCCTTCCATTCTTCCTTTTCTCTTATACACGACTCCCAGAGCTCCTCCCAATTCATCACAGCCAATCATTAGGATGGTTTCACTTTTTAACAGTTGAGCAATATCAACTGGGTAAATTTAGAATATTTTCTTTATCCACTTTTTTCATACAGGAATATCTATGTTTCTTTCTGATTTCTGGCTATTATGTATAGAGCAGGAATTAACATGGTTGAACATGTCTCTTTGGTAGGGTGAACTGTCCTTTGGGTATATGCCAAGATACATAGCTGCACGTAGTGGTGCAGCAATTCTCATCTTCCTAAGGAGCCACCACACTGATTTCCACATTTGTTGTTCAAGTTTGCACTCCAACCAGCAGAGGATTGTGTCCCCTTTACTCCAAATGCTCACCTGAATGAGCTTTTTTCCGTTTTATTGATCTTAGCCATTCTGATGGATGTAAGATGAAATCTCAAAATAGTTTTTACTTGCATTTCCCTGAAGACTAAGGATGTTGAACATTGCTTTAAGTGTTTTTCAGTCACTCAAGTTTCTTCTTTTGAGGAAATGTTTAAATATGTATAGTTTTTTTTTTAACTGTTCTTTTCTTCTTGGTGTTCATTTTCTTTTTACTTCCTTATGTATTTTGGATATATACTTCTATCAGATGTGTAGTTGGTAAAAATCTTTTTCCATTCTCTAAATTTCTACTTCGTCCTAGTGATGAGTCTTTTATTGTGCAGAAGGCTTTCAGTGTCATGAGGTCATATGTATTAATTGTTGATCTTAATGTCTCTACATTGGGGTTCTGTACATAAAGTGTTTTCCTGTGCCAATAATTTCGAGATTTCCCACTTTCTCTCCTATCAGTTTCAGTGTATCTGGTCTCATGTTGGAAGTATCTGATTCATTTGGATTTGAGTAATATTCAGGGTGATCTATATCTGGATATATTTGGATTCTTCTACATGAAACCATCTAGTTTGACCAGCACCATTTGTTAAAGATGATGCCTATTTTCCATTGTGCATATATGGCTTGTTTATCCACATACCTAAGACATCTAATTAAATATATAATTAGATGTCATAGGTGGGTGGATTTGTCTGGGACTTCAATGTTATTCCATTGATTGATGGGCCAATGCCATATTGTTTCTATTATTGTCCTGGGAATACATTATATTTACTTGAGTCATTAGTCAAATGTTCACATGGGAACCTCCTATCAATCCATGCTGTTGCCAAGGCTATAGGGTGCTCTCCACAAACTCACAGCAAGGCCCTACTACTGAAGATAATATATACAGAACTCATTGAATATGAAAAAAATGAACTGGTGCCTACATAGAATCTTTACTCTCTTCTAGTGTCGTTGATGCATGCAGGAAGGTACTCTGTAAGTTATACCAAAGGAGAAACATAAAAACCAACCAATTACAAACCCTTAAGTCTACAACAGTGCTCTGCCTGCAGGACACACTAGCACAGGTGCAGTGCAAATCTTGTGTGAGTAATCAGCCAATATCTGATTTGACTTTAGGCATACTCTACCTTGTGGAACCCATACTTAATGCTGCTTCTTTGCCCAAGAATCTGCGACCACATAGTCCAGACACCTATGGACCTATGGTAAACGAAAATACTCCTGTTCTATTAAAGGTACAAAACAATAAAATGACTCCTAATGACATTCTTCTATAGTCATTTCCTTGCTCAGCCATTATCAGAGACACTTTCTCCTGCAGCAGAAAAAACAGAGATGCACATCCAGTAGATGTACAGACAGTGGAGGGACTTTGGAATCCTCAGCACTAAATGGATACCACCATCAGATCACTCTCCTCAAGACTCAGGTGAAGCTGTGGAAGAGGAGGCAATAGAATATAAGATCCAGAGGATATGGAAGACATTAAGGAAATAAGGCCTTCTAAACACAACAGGATCACACACATATGAACTCACAGAGACTGACCCAGCATGCACATGGCCTATAGAGGTATGAGCCAGATTGAGGTCCTAGGGTTGAAAGGAGAAGTGGACACATGTCCCCTTCCTAACGTAGAATCTATCTACATGGAATAAATACTTACAAATGAAAATTTAGCTTCCTTCTAAGGAGTATCACTGAAGGAACAAACTATTCTTAGGGTAAAGTCACATTCCTTGTCATGGATGGTCAACAGAAAATGAACTTACCTGTTTCTTCTGCGGTTCCATGTCTCATACTGTTGTGTCAGGGATTTTCTGTTTTTCAAATATTATTGTATTTTTTCTCCTTTTTTGTTTTTTTCCCTTTATTTTTTATTTCTTCAAGTTACATCTCAATAGCAGTCCCCTCCCTATTCCCCGAACCAGTCCCACCCTCCCACTCCCATCCCCCATCCTCTTCCCTTTTTTTTTTCTTTTAAGTTTAAGGTATATCTTATTTCCCCCTACAGTTTTCCCTTTCAGTCCAAAAAATGGCTCTTTCTCTTATAATAATAAATACAATACAAAACAACAGAGGTAATTAGGCCACAGTTATGAGGGTTATATGGCTTAGCGTACATTTCCAATGTCCAGTCCATATATATTTGGTACCTGACTTTAACATTCTACTATCTAACCATATCCATGAGTTTAAAGTTCTATATCTGACTCAACATTCATACTAACTTGCAACACAATTTTAAAAGCATCATCCTAGATCTATAACACTCTCTTGACTCCTAAACAACTCAAAATTTAATTATGAGACTCTATCTGTCTATTCTTCAACCACCTCAGAGACCTGAGAGGGATAAATATATCTGATTTTATAGGAAGTACAGGGCCTGCAGCTTCCCAAACTAAGAAATGACATACCAGTGGCTGCCTGGACAGTTCCCATTTTCTCTCCATATATTACCGCATCGATCTTCAGTCGTTTGGCCCCGTTTCTCTGACAGACATTGATTGTAGAGCAGGGGTTGTGAAGGACGTACCTACCCTGTCTTGGCAGAGCTAGGCTGTCGACTTACCTGCTTCCAGGTTTTGTCCTTTTTGGACAGCAGTCTGTCTACAGTTGGAGCAAGGGGCTTTTCCTACCAAGAGATAGGCTTGCGACTAATTCAATCATCCCCCACTGGAGATTCTTCGATGCTCATCTTCTACTTGGAGGAGAATGGGGGTACTGTGAGGAGTTGATATGTCTTGATATAAAAAAATCTAAAGTTACGAAAACATCTTTGAATTCCATATTCTGAAGATCTCTTGAGGTTTTTGAAGAAGCCCTATCTATCTCTTATAGTAGTATAAGCAGATGTTGCTTGTCTCTTAGCAGCTTTATTTCTGATTAGCTTAGAAAATAACTATAATAGGCTGTCATAGTACCTAACAGAATGACCAGCTTGCATAACCAGTAGTTTGCATTTCTTAATTATCCTAAACAGTTTATGACAATTAGTAGTAAAAGGCCGAAACATCACATTTCATTTTTTTTCTTTAGCTCCTAACCCTTCCATCCCATTTCTCTGGGGTGGGGTGTCCTTATATTTAATTATGCTTATTTCTTACTTTAAGTTACATCTCCATCACAGCCCTCTCCCTCTACCCTTCTCTATCCCACCACCCCACCCCTAATCGCTCTCCCCCCTATCCTATTCCTCCAATGTGGGATACTCCCACATCTCAGAGCCCCTAGTTTATCAGTCTTATCAGGGCTAAGAGATTCCTCTTACACTGGGGGCCTATATGGTAGATCCACTAGGGTAAAGTGTCCTAATAACAGGTAACAAAGTCCATGTTCCTGTTCCTTTGGGTCTGTTGATTGTAGGATAGTTATCCTGCACTATATGGCTAAAATCCAGTTAAAAGTGAATGCATGCCATGTGCATCCTTCTGAGTCTGGGTTAGCTCACACATGATGAGCTTTTGTAGTTCCATCCATTTGGCTGCAAATTGCATGATTTCCTTGTTTCTGATGGCTGAGTAGTATTCCAGTGTGCAAATGTACTACAGTTTTTTTTTTTTTAATCCATTCTTTGGTTGAGGGGCATTATTTTTTTTAAACATCTTTTTGTTCTCCTTCTCTCCTTTTACCATACATGTCCTTTGCTTATTTATTGTGGCTTCCAGACTTGTATTTTTATGGGTTTCCTAAGTGTGCAAAAGAGTGTTTCTCTATGTATGTATCTGCTTCTTTTGCCATTTTTTAGACTCCTTTCCTATGTCTGTTTGTTCTGTTTATTTTTATTGTGTTTATTTTTGTTTTAACTTATATTTTATTATTATCTTCTAGGAGCCTGTTTGTTTTCTAATAAGAGACAGAAAGTGGATGGATCCAGAAAGGAGGGAAGGTGGGGAGAAACAAGGAAGAAAGTAGGGAAGAAACAACATAATCAAGATAGTATATATGTATATATATATATATACACACACATAATATATAGAATATTATACATTATATATATTATATATCAGTAGCTGTGTCTGTTCGACATATATTTCATATCTGTTAAATGAAGTAGAGAAAAAAAATTAATATATACAACATGGATACTTATAGTCAATAAAGAATCAGCCTTCTTTAGCTGGGACAAACAATATTTTATTTAATTATTTTTATTATTTATAATGTGAAATATTCTAGACAATGAAGTTTGACTGTAGCATTACTGCAGCTCTGAACCCCCTTTTCCTCTCACAAGAATCTGTGGGATATCACAGACTGTGATAAACTAATTCTAGCATGTAGTCAAGTGGTCTTTTCTCCTAACATCTTGTTAATGATGTTTTGTATTTTTTCAGTCCTGAATCATATATTTTGTTTTTCCTTCTCAAATTATATACAATAAATGCCTCAAAAACAATATATCGAATGCATTTAAAATGAATTCCTAATTTAAAAAATGGATCCAAAGGCAGTATGGTGAATTTAAACCATTATATACTCTTGAAATGCTAGTTCAAATAGATACATATCATAAAAACTTGACAATAAACCCAATGAATTATAAAACACTTTCCTAGTAAAGATAATATGAAGAAGGTCGAAATAAAACAGCTAAAAACAAAATGAAACATTTCCCTTATAAGGTTATAATAGGGATTGAAAAACAAAAGCAATAACAGTATGAAATCAACTATTATATTAGCTATCTTATAAGTAAGCATCATTGTTTGCAATATTCAAATTATTAGTGTTCCTCTATTTAAAAAGTATTTAGACTCTGCTTTGTACATTATATTTTATTGTATATAGAATAAATCATAGAAATATGTTCCTCTGATCATGTTATAAAAAGGTAATATATTTAACACATATATTTACAGATTCTTCAACCTGGGATGATCCAGTTCATCTTTCCATTAAAGCATGGAATATCAGAAGCAAAATTAAACTAGTGTTTCAGATAACACTGGTGTTCAAAGAACATGTTTACATCTTATTTTCTGTCCAATTTCTGTTCCTGGAAACCCATGTGTTACTTGTTTAGTATGAATACATAAAGCTCATAAATTTCATAAAGTTCAGAAAACTTAAGAGATTTTTAAAATACCAGCGGAAAGAAGCTGCCTAAATCTTTGGGAAATGAGGTAGTCACTTAGAGTAGCAAAATATTAGTTCTTCACTATATATATATATATATTAAATATATATATAAGTTCTATACTTATATAATTAACCAATATATACATTTATATATTTTCTCTAAATTAATAGGCATTTTAATGATATACCATAACATTGTTCATTTAAGGAAAACAAAGCCTTTTATTAAAAAAACATTATCTCTTTGTTTCCTACCAAATAGTAAAGAAGTATGAACTTGAAATAGGTGCAGAGTATTCATAGACTATACAAAATTTCAAAATGATTCTGATAACATAATAAACAATTTGATATTTTGAAAAGTCAAAAAATTTAAAAACAGGTTAAAATGTAAAACTAAACTTCCATTTTTATTGCCCTTTGTTGATCGTTTGTCAGTGGGATAAAATCAGCTTATGCATATTATAATTAACAACATAACTATTAAAAACAAACTACACACACACACACACTCTCTCTCTTCATCTTCCCAATGATAAATGTGAATATCAGTTAAAGTTATATAATAGCTGAAATAAACGAAAACTTTAGCAAGCAGAATTCAACTCTACCATATACATATACAATTTAAACTGTATAACACAAAATGATATAAATATACTGAATAATAAAGGAGATGATATTGTATAAGAAAGAAAGGGCAATTTCTGTCCTACTTTCATTCTGTTGTGGAAAAAAAACACGGACAGAAAACTACTTATGGGGCAGTGTTACAGGTCCAGGTCGCAATGTATGATTGAGAAAAGTCAGAGGAGGAACTTAAGGCAGGATACTGGAGGCAGAAATTTTGGAGAAATTTTGCTTGATTGATTTACTCTCTGGAGCTATAGCTATTGGGTTATATCAACAGATCTAACTGGTGAAGACAATTATTTATTTGAGATTGTGTTTGGTGAATGATTTTAGGCTGTGTCAACTCAACAGTCAATGATGGATAGGATACTTGTAAAGCAAACTCGACTTACATATAAAGATTATCACAAATACAAGGATGTAAAAATCATAGTTAAATTAACCAAAAGATTACTTATATTAGCATCAAATGTTAATCTTAGAACATTAAAGTCTTTTTTAAATGGTTCTTTCTCTTATAATAATAGATACAATACAAAACAACAGAGGTCATTAGGACACAGTTATGAGGGTTATATGGCTTAGCATACATTCCCAATGTCCAGTCCATATGTATTTGGTACCTGACTTTAACATTCTACTATCTAACCATATCCATGAGTTTAAAGTTCTATATCTAAGTCAACATTCATACTAACTTGCAACACAATTTTAAAAGCATCATCCTAGATCTATAACACTCTCTTGACTCCTAAACAACTCAAAATGTAATTATGAGACTCTATCTGTCTATTCTTCAACCACCTCAGAGACCTGAGAGGGATAAATATATCTGATTTTATAGGAAGTACAGGACCTGCAGCTTCCCAAACTAAGAAATGACATACTAGTGGCTGCCTGGGCAGTTCCCATTTTCTCTCCATACATTACAGCATCGATCTTCAGTCATTTGGCCCCATTTCTCTGACAGACATTTATTGTAGAGCAGGGGTTATGAAGGACTTGCCTACTCTGTCTTGGAAGAGCTAGGCTGTCGACTTACCTGCTTCCAAGTTTTGTCCTTTTTGGACAGCAGTCTGTCTACAGTTGGAGCAAGGGGCTTTTCCTACCAAGAGATAGGCTTGTGACTACTTCAATCATCTCCCACTGGAGATTCTTCGATGCTCCTCTTCAATTTGGAGTAGAACAGGGGGTGTTGTCAGGAGTTGATATGTCTCGATATAAAAAAATCTAAAGTTAAGAAAACATCTTTAAATGCCATATTCTGCAGATCTCTTGAGGTTTTTGAAGAAGCCCTATCGATCTCTTATATTAGGATAAGCAGATGTTGCTTGTCTCTTAGCAGCTTTATTTCTGATTAGCTTAGAAAATAACTATAATAGACTGTCATAGTACCTAACACAATGACCGGCTTGCGTGACTATTAGTTTGCATTTCTTAATTATCCTAAACTGTTTATGACTATTAGTAGCAAAAGGCCGAAACTTCACATTTCATTTTCTTTCGTTACCCCCTAACCCTTCCATCCCATTTCTCTGGGGTGGGGTGTCCTTATATAACTGTCCGTCATCTCAGTTCAGAGGTCGTATGAGGGCAAAGAGCCTCCTCAGTCATTGGGGGTCTACAAGGCAGTACCATCAGTGAAAAGTGTCTCATTGCCTGAGACAGAACTAAAACACAAACAAACAAATAAGCAGACAAACAGATAAAACATTAAAGTGTTTAAGGATGAAAAGTTTTATAAAACCATACAAAATTGAGGACATATGAATTTTAATTTAAATAGGCATTTACCTAATAACAGCTTAAACATATTGTGACATCGAATACATTTAGAGAGATGGATAACGATATTAGAATTCAAATTTGACTCAATATAAACTTAATTTAAATTACTCTTCTCTCTGTAATACATTACACAAAGAAATATGTGTGTGTATCTTAATTGATTAAGTACAGAAGAAAATAGACTAAGTGGAGAATTCATAGGATGAATAACAACAATTGGAAACTGCACTTAGTTCAGCTATATCAATAGATAAAATAAATAAAATAGTGTAAGTACCTTTACTGTAAGGTAGATTACTTATATACACATATTAGAGAAACACAATGTCATTGTTTATAAGTACTTCAAATATAAACTAATATAATTATCTGAAAAATTAAAATGTTAATGAATAAAAGTCTTAGTAAAGATATTTTCTTTAAAGAACAGATTTAACTAAAAATCTACATTAACTATCTGGCAAATTACACAGTTTGAAAATAACATATTTTTCTAAGTAACATATAATGCAAAAAACAAGTACAGAGAAGACACTTAGAAATGTCATCCAAAACCAATTATTCATAGTATTAAAATCGATAAGATGTAAATAATCCCTGTGTAAGTGGGTGTTTAAAATATAGATTTTTATATTTTAAAGAATAAATAATTTCTATTAGTAATATATTTATCTAAACAAATGAGAAGTGGTGATACATGGAACTCAAAGAAAAACTGACTCACTACTTGAAAATAAGTTTTGTTATTAATTATATCAACAGTATAAAGGAGAAAAATGATGGTCTCAAAATACTTCATAAATTTTTTAGCAAAGTTTAGTATGTCTTAACTAGTTAAAACTTAGTAAGTTTAATATAGGAAAAATAGTTAATTTAATACTTAATAATAATTTTATTATTAATACTTAATAATAAAAGTTGAAAATTTCCTCAATTCTAGATGCACAATAGTAATATCCCCTTTAACATACCAATTCAACATTGTATTAGAATTTATATCTACTGCAACAATGTAAGATAAACTAAAAAGCCAAAGATTTCATATAATAACAATTATAGAAAACTGAAAGTGCCCAGTATTTGTTTCATAAACATGCATACAGCTATTATTTAAAGGATTGTATGCTTAGGCTTTCCTAATGTCCTGGATGTTGCACTAAGAATTGCAGAATATTTTAAAAGCAAACAAAAATTTCAAGAAAACTTTTCTATTTGTGTTAAAATCTAGTTTTTATTAAATTATATTGGAAACTGTATATTCTTATAATAAAAGATTCATAAAATTTCTTCTCAGACTCCTGGATAAAGAATTAAGCTCTAATTAAACCTATTGAATAATAATTACTTTAAAATATCCTATTTATCCTAAATAAGGTAAATGAGAGAGTGGACTATTACTGCTTTCCAAGCTGTCCAATAACAACTATTCACTTCCTCAGAACTTAGATATTATAAGTAATCTATTCTATCACCTGTCTCTGAAATTCAAATTTAATGTATGAGTTATAATGGGTTAATATCATTAATCTTTGACTAGGAGAGGAGAAAACACAAACATTCTTTAGAAAGAAAGTATATCAATGTCCAAGGGTCTAAGGTTATTTCCCTGACTAAGTCCATCTACAGTATCTGAGTCCTCAATCCAGGCTAGCCTCACACAAATGGTATGCTTTAAGTGACTATTTCTTTCTTAATCCTTTTATGTTCCAAGCTTTTCAAAGCTAGGATTTAGGATATATTGAGCAATATGGCTGCACTATGTTAGAGCTGGAAGGTGCTATGTAAGCAATATTTTCTTGAACACTCACGCAAGGTTATGTTAGCTACATAAGGTATTCTGAGTTACTTAGATTCATCTTATTACATCCACAAGAAAAAATTATGTCATAGATAGCACAGAATGAAGCATTAAATAACTTTTGCTCATGTTTCATTGTTTGGAGGCATAGAGAGAAGTCTACCCATATGTGTTTATTCACACTTTTATACTGAGTTTATTAAATATAGAATATATGTACAAACATTTTATCTATCAGATAGTTTTTCAGTTAATAAGCATTTATTTTACTAAAGGATAAATAAAAGGACAAAAATAATCTATCCTTTACTAGACAACTAATGCATATGAATAAACATGTAGTGCCCATCAAATGTTTTCTCTAAAGTGAAATGTGTCACAGTGCAGAAATGTTCTGTAAAGGCTGCTGAGGGAGTAAATTTATCAATAGTCTTCCTCAACAAAGAATTCTGTGAGCTATAGCAGCAACTGGCCAGATATTACCAATGGTATAGTAGTGACAGGATCCTTCCTGTTGCGGGTGATCAACAATAGTCTAATTGGGTTATCAGCCCATTTACTAGGAGAAAATTCATGCCTAGAACTGTAAATATTACCAAAAAAAAAAAAACCTGTAAATGGTGTGGCCATAAACCCCAAGGAAGAATAAATTACTATATTTTTATTAAATATTGCCTCCGACTGCCTTGTATATATTTAGTGTTATAGATGAGCACTCCTTCCGCACTTTATCAGAGATGCTTCTGTTAGTAGTGGATAGAAATTAACAGAGAGCCTCAAATGGTTAAAGTACAGAGAATAGGCAACTATGCCGCACTCATTCCCAAACAAGACATCTGTCTATATCACACACTCCGCACAAGCCTGAGGGAACACCGTGGAAGAGGGATGCAGAGATTGTTAAGGGGAGGGGGGGGATTCGGAGGACTTCCGTAAATTAATGTCTTCTGCACATGGTCGGACATAGTGCATTTCAACAGCTTTCTAGACTGTGTAAGATCTACATGAGATCAATACAGTCAATATTCCAGCGTGGTTGTGGAGGGGGCTTACAAGTCTACACTACTGGTTGAGGAGTTATATTCTTTATAGACCTGGAAAAAGCAATTCTCAACTTCATATGGAATAACAAAAACAAACAAACAAAACGAAATAGCTAAGTCAATCCTGTACAAAAAAAAAAAAAAAAAAAAAATCTGGAGGTATTACCATTCCAGATTTCAAGCTGTACTACAGAGCAATAGTATTAAAAACAGCATGGTACTGGTATAGAAACCGACCAGTGGATCAATGGAATCGAATTGAAGCTCCAGAAATGAGCCCACACACCTATGGTCACTTAATTTTTGACAAAGAAGTCAAAACCGTACAATGGAAAAAGGACAATTGTGGTACTTTCACACAGTGGAGTACTACTCAGCTATCAGAAACAAGGAAATCATGCAATTCACAGCCAAATGGATGGAAGTTAAGAAGCTCATCCTGAGTGAGCTAACCCAGACTCAGAAAGATGCACATGGCATCTACTCATTTATAATTGGATTTTAGCCATATAGTACAGGATAACTATCCTACAACTAACACACCATAAGGATCAGGAATATAGACTTCGTTACCTATTAATGGGACAATTTGCCTTAGGGGTGCTACCATGTAAGCCCCCTGTGCATGAGAAAGCTTTTATCCCTTATATGATTGTTGAACTGAGAGGGGCTGATGTCTAGGGACACTCCACATCAAAGGAGCCAACAGGTGGGAGAGGGAGGAGAGGATAGGAGGGTGGAACTGGGTGGGGGATGGAAGGAGGGCACTGTGATGGAGATGTAACTTGAAATAATAAATAAGCAAAAATATAAAAAAGTAAAAAAGAAAAGAACAATGCTGAGAAAGGCCACAGAATATACTCCCTCCCCTCTCCACCCATCTGAAAACTTCCTGTCACCAGGGGGCCAAACTTCTCATCCCTGGTACTGGGTTCCTATTCCTTAGACAGTACCTCTCAATTAAAAGACAGAAATGTTACCTTACAGAAGCTTGCCGAATGTACTGCTGCTGATTCTACCTTGCTGAAACCAGTAAGATCTGAAATGAGATTCTTCTCAGGGCCATGCCTCCCTCCCCTTGCATAGGGATTCTGTAAGTGCCAACCCCAGAGTCTGGTAAATAAATCTCTTGCTTTTGCATCAAAAAAGAAAGACAGAGAGAGAGAGAGAGAGAGAGAGAGAGAGAGAGAGAGAGAAGGAAAGGAAAGGAAAGAAGGGAAGGAAGGAAGGAAGGAAGGAAGGAAGGAAGGAAGGAAGGAAGGAAGTTAAGAAGGAAGGAAGGAAGGGAGAAAAGAAGGAAAGAACAAGGAAATCATGCAATTTGAAACAAAATGGATGGAACTAGAAAAATCTCAACTGAGTGAGCTAACCCAGCCCCGAAGATACACATGGCATGTAGCCATATAGTACAGGATAAGTATTCTAAAACCCACATACCCAAAGGAACAGGAAGCTAGCATAACTATCCTATTATTCCACCCAGCAGCAGATCAAAACAAATGCTGAGACACACAGTCAGCCATTAGGTGGAGCTCTGGGAGTCCTATAGAAGAGAGGTTGGAAGAATAGAAAGACTAGGAGGGGAAAAGAACAACACATGAAGATCAACAAAACCAACAAACCTAGGCCCCTAGAGGCTTACAGAGATTGAAACACTAACCAAAAGAAGAAGAAAAAAGCTTAGACTTGACCTAGACCTCCCTACACAAATATAGATGATAGGCAACTTGGTCTTCATACAGATCCATTAGCAAGTGTGGGGGGGTAGTCTCAGTCACAGACTTTGTTACCTGTTAGGGGGACACTTTACCCTAGCTGAACAGCCATGTCGGGCCCCAGAGCAAAAGGAAGCTCTTAAACTTCATGTAACTAATGAACTGAGAGGGTCTGATATGTGGGCCCCCCTCATCTGAAGAAAAGAATAAGAGGAAGAGGGTGGGAGAGTGGAAGGAGGAGAGGAGGGAGGGAGCTGTGATTGAGATGCAACTTGAATTAATAAACAAATAAATGTTTTAAAAAAGAATAGTAAATGCTAGATCTAATATTGTGCTAATTTGTGTATTACACAAATTGGAATACAAATTAACCAAAAACTAAAATGACAGCACATGCTGGCAAGGTTGTGGAGAAAGGAGAACACTCCTCCGTTGCTTTTAGAAGTGCAAACTTGTACAACCACTATGGAAAACAGTGAGGCAATATCTTAGAAAACTCAGAATAGCTCTACCTTATGACCCAGTCATACCGCTCCTAGGTATACATCCAAATGGTTCCTCACTAAACCATAAGGACATCTCGGCAACTACGTTCATAGTTTTATAGCTTTATTTGTAATAGCTAGAAACTGAAAACAACCCAGATGTCCTTCAACCAAAGAATGGACAAAAAAATATTGTGGTTCATATTTATAATATGGACTACTACTCAGCCATCTGAAACAAGGAAATCATGCACTTTACTGAAAAATGGATGGAACTAGAAAAGCTCATCTTCAGTAAGATAACCAGACCCAGAAAGATGCACATTGCATGTATTCACTTATAACTGGAGTTTAGCCAATACAGTATAGGATAACCATCCTATAATCAATAGGCCCAAAAGAGCAGGAACAGGGACTTGATTACCTGTTAGTGGGATAGTTCACCCTAGTGGAATTGCCATGTAGGCCCCTAGTCCAAGAGGAAGCTCTTAGCCCTCGTGTGACTGATGAACTGAGGGGGGGCTGATTTGTGGTGGCACCCCATGCTGGATGAGTAAGGTATGTGGGAGAGGGGGTAGATGGTGAGAGGCTAGGACCAGGAGGGGTGGAAGGAGGGGGCTGAAATGGGCGTATAACTTGAATTAATAATTAATAAATAATGGAAAATAGAATAGTAAATGCTAGATTCTAATATTGTACCAATTTGTGTATTATATATGGACCGTGAAAGAGTATTGTTCTCTTTGTCCAAAATATCTAATATTCATATTAGCTAACATATTTTTATATGATTCATGTATCTATTTTATTAAAAGGATTATGAATTATTATAGGCCATCATATTCTATCTATCTTTTTTACTACTCAATATTCAATATAATCTATTTCTAATCTTCCTTATTTACCTTGTACATATCAATTTGTATGGAAATTATTTCTGTACATAACTTGTCACTGAAAATTCAAGAGTAACATTAGACTTAAAACATACCCAGTTATCAATAAAGGAAACTTCATCAAAACACTTCTATGTCTAGTTGTATAGTTTAAAATCATTTTTAATAGTTGTTGATGTTGATATCATAAAGACATTTGTTTTTTACTAATATTTGTTCAGATGAGTTCTAAAGTGTATAATAATAAAAGAACATTAGGAAACATTCTAATATAAATTCAATGAAACTTGAAAATTGAGAATTAAGAAAGTGTATTTTCAAGTCATTTGCAAATAATTTGCTTTTATTTATACTTTTCACAGCATTTTTACAAGGTATATTAATGTGAAACCTCAACCTTGTTAACAAAGATGTTTATTAATAACTATAAACTGTTACATTCAGCCAGTAGGGCAGCCGGTGGTGGCCTGGTGGGAAGCCTATAGGCCTGGAGGGCCTAACTCTGCTTAACTAGTGGACTGACCTGTCCTGGCGATAAAGCCCTGGGCCAAGGGTGGCCTAAACAAAAACTCTGTTAACTAATATATTTAATAATAATTATAAACTGTTGTATTAGGCTGGTGGAGCAGCTGGTGGATGTTAAATGGTCTTGTTAAGCAAGATATAGGAGATTAGATTCAAGGACATTTCTATTTTTTTTCTTTTCTCTATCCTTTCTCTCTTATATAGGGGGAAAAGACTTGAAAAGAAAAAGAGGAGGATATATGTATATAATAAGGAAATGATAAGATATAAGGATAGATTATTGAATCTTCTCTGAAACTCAAAACTTTTATTATTCTTTAAATAAGGTTAGCTTTTGATACATTGGTATATTTTGTATATTGATACAAAAATAAGATTAAGTTTGATTCATTAGTATAGAATTTTATATTTTGACACATAGTAAGTTTATTTCAAACTTTTTTTACTTTATTTTTTATTTCTTCAAGTTACATCTCAATCGCAATCCCCTCTCTACTCCCCCCTCCAGTCCCACCCTCCCACTCTCAACCACCCATCCTCTTCCTTTTTTTTTTTAAAGTTTAAGGTATATCTTATTTCCCCCAACAACTCTCCCTTTCAGTTCAACACATGGCTCTTTCTCTATTTTTTTTCTTTTTTTTTTTTTTGACTTTTTATTTTTTATTTATTTGTTTATTTTTTTAATAATTTATTTTTTATTTCTTCAAGTTACATCTCAATCACAACCTCCTCCCTACTCCCGCCTACAGTCCTATCCTTCCACCCTCTTCCCCCTCAACCCCCCATCCTCTACTC
>CAJQZJ010018033.1:6914639-6935194 GCA_907164525.1 Lophiomys imhausi
TTTTAGTTTAAGGTATTTCTTTTTACCCCCAACAGCTCTCCCTTTCAGTCCAACAAATGGTTCTTTTTCTTATAACTATAAATACAATACAAAACAACAGAATAGGTCACAATTATGAGAGTTATATGGCTTAGCATACATTCCCAATGTCCAGTCCATATGTATTTGGCACCTGACTTAACATTCTACTATCTAACCATCTCCATGAGTTTAAAGTTCTATATCTAACTCAGCTTTCATACTAACTTGTCTCACAATTTTAAAAATATCTTCTTAGATCCAGAACACCCTCTTGATTCCTAAACAACTCAAAATTTAAATATGAGACTCTAGCTATCTAGTCTTCAACCACCTCAGAGACCTGAGAGGGATAAATATATCTGATTATATAGGAAGTGCAGAGTCTGCAGCTTCCAAAACTAAGAAATGACATACCAGTGGCTGCCTGGACAGTTCCCATTTTCTCTCCATACATTACTGCATCAATCTTCAGCCATTTGGACCCATTTCTCTGGCAGACATTGATTGTAGAGCAGGAATTATGAAGGACTTACCTACCCTGTCTTGGCAGAGCTAGGCTGTTGACTTACCTGCTTCCAAGTTTTGTCCGTTTTGGACAGCAGTCTGTTTACAGTTGAAACAAGGGTTTTTTCTTGCCAAGAGAAAGGCTTACCACCAATTCAATCATCTCCCACTGGAGATTCTTCGATGCTCATCTTCTACTTGGAGTAGAATAGGGTGTGCTGTCAGGAGCTGACATGTCTCGATATCAAAAAATCTTAAGTTAAGAAAACATCTTTGAATACCATATTCTGCAGATCTCTTGAGGTTTTTGAAGATGCCCTATCTATCTTTTATATTTAGAGAAGCAAATATTGCTTAGCAACTTGATTTCTGAGTAGCTTAGAAGATAACTGTGATAGACTGTCATAGTAACTAACAAAATGACATGTTTGCATGACTATTAGTTTCCATTCCTCAATTATCCTGAAGAGTTTATGGTGGTTGGTAGCAAGAGGCCAAAACTTTACATTTCATTTATTAGCATTACTAGGAACAATACAGTTAAGAAGCATTACCCTTAATTTTGTATCAATATACAAAGATCAATACCAATGTGGCCAAATATAATCTTAATTTTGTATCAGTATAAAAAGATCAATACCGATGTAGCCCAATACAATCTTAATTTTACATCAATATACAAGGGTCAACACCATTGTGGCCAAATATAATCTTAATTTTGTATCAATATACAAAGATCAATACCGATGTAGCCCAATACAATCTTAATTTTGCATTAATATACAATGATCACTACCAATTTAGCCAAATATAATATTTTGCACACTCTTAGTCCCATCATTGGAGAAGAATACACCCTTAATCCCAACACACTAGAGACAGAAACAGGCAGATCTCAGAGCTCAAGGTCAGTCTGATACAAAACAAGCCCTTAACAGAGAAAAACTTTGATCTAGGGTGGAGGAGCTCATCTTTAATCCAAAATATAAAAGATAGATAGAGAACACATGTCTTTGATCCCAAAACTTAGAATGCAGAGACAGGCACATAGGATTTGGAAGGATTTAAGTTTAAAAGCTACTTACAAAAGGCAGGCTGCAATTCAAACAAATTGTCCTTTGAGATCTTAAAATATATACACTAAAAGTTTGTTTAGCTTCAAAATATCAAAATAATTTCTTCTTTAATCCGGATTGAAAGGTAATACTTTATATATTGTCAAAAAACCAAATTTGCTCCAGGAAAAATATTACCTGACCCCCACCCCCCCAAAAAAAAGGTAATTGTCCCAGAGTTAGGATTAGGGCAGGGCTCTGTTCTTCTCTTTCCAAGAGATTTAAAGCATCCATTCAAGAAATCCAGGGACAACTGGACAACGGAAACCTCAGCAGAAAACAGATCAAACAACAAAGAAAACGAGTGGCCCAGATGATCCAGCCTTGTAGACTTCCTCAACAGAAGTTTCCTCAAAAGTCTACAACCATAGCAACTCAAAATAGCTAAGACTGCTCAGCTCCACAGCCAGAAATTCAGTAAAGCTCTGAAGATCATCTTCTGTCTATGAACTTCTTAGGACATCTAAATAACTGAGCACAAAAGGACTGAACATCAAATGATTCTATTAACATTTTTAACTATTTTTCCATTATTATTTGGGCCCCAAACAGGTTTATTACATCCCAAATCAGCAGGAAGTCATTTTAAGAGAACAACGTCCCTTCCCCATAAAGTAGGGAGGGTGTTTCCCCCCTTTGGTTATTTGATGGATAATAGAAAATTTTGTTATTTAGGGGAAAAGACTACAAGCTCTTAAATGGTCTTGTTAAATGGGTTTTGGAGGTTAGACCCAGGGACTTCTCTCTTTTTCTTTTCTGTATCCTTCTTTCTCTCCTATGTAGGAGTGAACAGATGAGAAAAATGGGACATAGACATAGTATAGGAAAGATCAAGAAAAATGACAGATTATTGAATATGGCCTTATACTTTTGTATATTGATACAAAATTAATATTATATTTGGCTCTTTCTCTTATAGTAATAAATAAAATATAAAACAACAGAGGTAGTTAGGCCACAGTTATGAGGGATATATGGCTTAGCGTACATTCCCAATGTCCAGTCCATATGTATTTGGCACCTGACTTTAACATTCTACTAACTATACATCTCCATGACTTTAAAGTTCTATATCTAACTCAACTTTCATACTAACTTGCAACACAATTTTAAAAACATCTTCTTACATCCATAATACTATCTTGATTCCTAAGCAACTCAAAATTTAATTATGAGACTCTAGCTATCTATTCTTCAACCACCTCAGAGACCTGAGAGGGATAATTATATCTGATTAAATAGGAAGTACAGAGCCTGCAGCTTCCAAAACTAAGAAATGACATACCAGTGGCTGCCTGGCCATTCCCATTTTCTCTCCATACATCACAGCATCGATCTTCAGTCTTTTGGCCCCATTTCTCTGACAGACATTGATTGTAGAGCAGGTGTTATGAAGGACTTGCCTACCCTGTCTTGGCAGAGCTAGGCTGTTGACTTACCTGCTTCCAAGTTTTGTCCTTTTTGGACAGCATTCTGTCTACAGTTGGAGCAAGGGGTTTTTCCTGCCAAGAATAGGCTTGAAACTAATTCAATCATCTCCCAGTGGAGATTATTCGATGCTCATCTTCTACTTGGAGTAGAATAGGGGGTACTGTCAGGAGTTGATATGTGTCGATATAAAAAGATTCTAAAGTTAAGAAAACATCTTTGAATGCCATATTCTGCAGATCTCTTGAGGTTTTTGAAGAGGCCCTATCTATCGTGGACCCCCAATGTATGAGGAGGCTCTTGGCCCTCATACAACCTCTGAACTGAGGTGAGGGACTGTTATATAGGGGCTCTCCACTCCAGAGAAATGGGATGGAAGTGTTAGGGGGTAAGAAAAAAAATGAAATATGAAGTTTCAGCCTTTTGCTACTAATTGTCCTAAACTGTTTAGGATAATTAAGAAATGCAAACTAATAGTTGTGCAAGCCTGTCATTGTATTAGGTATTATGACAGTCTATTATAGTTATTTTCTAAGCTAATCAGAAATAAAGTTGCTAAGAGACAAGCAACATCTGCTTATCCTATTTCAACTCTTATATGAGGTATTGTGCCTATACAAATCATTTAAAAGTGTAGGTATACTTCCAATCCTTTTATGGGTTGCTATTGAAATCTATTTAGGAGTCTGGGTAATACAGGTTGATTGCTGGCCGGTCAAGCTTCCAGTCATGTCAAATACTAATTTTAATTTATCACAAAATAGACTTAATAGGTTAAACAGATAGTAAATGGTTAAAAATATACAGTTTGTTCATAGACAGATAGAAGATAGATGATAGATAGATAGATTTATAAATAAAATAGTTGTTGCAAAACCCTCAAAGGCATACAGAAAATGGCATTTAAAGATGTTTTTATTATTTTACGAATTGTTTGACTTAAGACAGTCAGGTCCTGACAGCTCCCATTTGACTTGAAGAAGAAAATGAGCATCAAAAAGAAATCTCCCATCAGGAGATAATCCTCAAAAAGAAATCTCCCATAAGGAGATAATTCCTATTGTGCAAAAATGCCCTGCTCTCTCAACAGACTATATAAAGTCCAAAGATGGACCAGAGCTAAATGCAGGTAAATTGATGTCCTGATTCTGCAGATTGGGAAAATCCTTATTTCCTGTGACACAATTTAGTCTGTGAAAAATGCTTTGCCAGAAGGCTGAAGATGATGCTCCAATGATACCAAGAAATATTTGGGACTGTCTAGGCAACAAACTGTCATATTTCTTTTTGGAAGCTTCTCTCCTATGCTTTCTACTCACTCAAATAATAACTTTATCCCTTCTTATGTCTTTGATGGGGTTGAAGGAATAATAGTTATAAAATTTCAATTGAACTTGAGTTCTTTACTATTTAAAAGGATATTTTCAAGTCTAAATAAAATATTTAGGTTTATAAATATAGGCTATGATAGAAATCATTAGGTTCAGAACTTTAGACACACCAAGATAGATAGATGATTTTTTTCTTCTTCAAGATTGCCTGATACAAATAAACTAAACATTATATGTGTAACTTTTATATATGGTTTTCTTGATTATTTCATATTTGGTCTTATTGTTTTTACTATATGAATTTAAAAATTTAGCCTTTTTATTAGACAAAAGGAGGAAATTGTTGGGGTAGTATTAAGCATTGTAAATGTTAATTAATTGGTTCTGTTTGCTCTCTGTTACTTATATTGACTCTTATTGGTTAAATAAAATGCTGAGGCCTGAGATTGGGCAAAGACAGAGAAAAGTCGGACTTCCTGAGATTAGAACAGGAAGCCTGTGCTTTAGACAGAGGATTTAAGCATTCCAGCCAGCAGCAGGAAGAAGGATGCATACACCATGGGTTAGAAAAAAGAACCTCATTCCACATCGCATATCGTGGAGAATGGCAGTCCAAGGGGACATATGTATATATGGGGTCATATTTGGGTAATAGAATTATGAGCTAACTTAGATGGGCCAGGATTGCACAACTCAGGTCTAGGCTTGTTAAGATCCACATGGTGTCTGTGTGTGCTTATTTATAATGGCGGCTTAAAGATTAATGGCTGCCAATCAATTAACAATAAGATAAATGCTAATGAATAGTTTAATTAGCCATTTTTTTTGACAAGTGGAAGCCTAGCAGGAGGGCCTGTAGCCCTGCCTTAGTTGGTGGCCTGAGTCCCTTGGCGGCCTTTACCAATAAATAAATACACCAAGTCCTTTTAATGTTTCAATCCTTAGGCCTTAGCTGACTCTCAATTAGCCAATCTAAATTAATCCAACCAACTATTCTCAACCTGCCATGTTGCTTCCTGTACCTTCAGAGCTCACAGAACTCTCACCCAGATGTTCTCTTGCTTCAGAGTCTTGGCAGGAAGAGAAGGCCTCCTCTGTTTCTTCCCAGGGTTCCTTAATTAGTCCCAGGAAGTTCCTCCTTCCTATTCTCTCTCTGACCAGCTAAAAGTCCATCAGTAACTTTTGTTATCCAATTAGAGAATAGTGCCTCAGAAAGGGTGGTACAAGACCTTCTTCCAAGATTAATATTTTTTTAAATATTAGTTTTAAAGATAATGAAGTAATGTTTTAGTTCTTTCTGTGAAAACAGATTATCTTTTATGCCATACATAAATAAACATCTTTAATCTTCTACTAGCCTCTAATATTTAGTTTTTAATCCTATTTTTTGTGTCACTGTCATGTGCTTATAGAAAACACATTTGTCTTTCTACACTCTTCCTCAGTCCTCTCTTTCTCTAGGGAGATTTGACAACAGCATAGTATCTAATAAGGAAACAATATATTCCTTTTTCCTTTCTTTGGGAATTGCTTTGTTTTCCTGTAGAGGCAGGAGAAAGGAATGCTGACAAGATGAGATTGAGTTAGTCAGTCTATCTGGATCACTAATTTCTGTGCCAAATAACATCTCCATGTTTGACTTGAAAACAAAGCTATTTATTTTGAAATCCTAGTGTCAGTCTCTTTAATAATGTATTCCCTTTTCATCATCATCATCATCATCACATCAGTGTTGCAGAAATATGCTAAGAAGTTCTAAATTTCATGTTGCCTTTTTCAGTCTTGTATCTAGAGAGGCATATTTAATCAAAATAATTATAATTAAGCTCAAGAGATAATACCTCTAAAACTTTACAATAGCTTCTTTGAATAAAGTCCCCATCACTAGGGTTTATAATTAATTATTTTTATTCATTCAGGATTTAAGCTATTTAATCTGAATTTAGTTAAGCTTGGAAGACAACTGGAAATATTTTTGAGAGTTATAATTATAATGCTCAAATTAAGTCTTCTATTCTCTCCAGTGGCTCTTTTAAGATTTAATTTTCTTAATTATTTATTATCAGCTTAGGATATACATATATGAAATTTAAAATCCATTAATTTCACATAAAATTATTTATTTTTATTTTGGCATATAAAATGGTTTACACACTTGGAAAAATGTATTGATCTGTTTGGCAATACACCAAATTGCATCTCAACCATCATGCCAAGGTTTTAATCCTTTGGCACATGTGGTGCTCTCTTTTAATTTGTTATAACAGCTGGAACAACTCTATTAGCCTCTTCTGGTTCTCCATATTCTACCCAACCAAAGAGTCCTGAGTATTGACTCATGAATAGTATACCTCTGGCCTTTCATCCTCCCAAGAAGATAACAGATTACTATCTCCAAAGATGCTTTTGATAGCAAATAAAAAATAATGTTTTTTCTTCCCTTAAGAGATAATACAAATAGATATTCATCATCTGGACATGAATAAATTCCTCAAAAAATATCTGTCCCAGACACCTTAGAGAATATCAGTAAGTCTACCTAAACATGTAGGTCAACACAACCATCCTTCTGCCTATTGTCTACTTTCTTTCTGCATATTTCCTCTACAATGGTCACTTTGGCTATCACTCCTCATCTCTCTTAATGGTGCCCCACTTTACTATGCCATCAATTCTGTCTATATTCTATATTATATACTTTATAATATTTCTGTGAAGCAGAGATCATAATAAATAAGGAGCTGACAAGAAGTCATAGTGTAATAATTATAGAACTAGAAAACAAAAGTAGGATGTTGAAGAACACAGTCTCTACTTTTCTGGTTGCCTAAGGAATATGCACACAAGATACAAAGTTGTTGAAAGTGATCATGCTATTTAAAAAATATCCTGGAAAGAGAAATAATGAAAAATATTTAATTTTTTCTTTAAGAATATGTTTTAATAATTCCAAGTGTTAGGGGTTGTCATTTAGAATTAATGCAATAAAATGTGTTGTCTATTCTTGTGTTTTTGGTTCAAAAATATTTAAAAACAGACAGAGATTGGAAATTCACTACAGCATATTGCAGGCAGAAAGAGAAAACATCAAGGAAGGCCAGGTGAAGATTGTAGAAACTTCAGGAATGAGGGAGTTGAAAATGAAACAAAGAAATTATACTTCTAAAACATCTACAATTAAAGAAGTTCCCTGAAATGTAAATGGGAACATTGGAAAAGGTGAAAGAACTTAGTGTACATGACTTTGTACTGTGCAGACTCTATTAACAGAAGATAAAACTTGTTATCTTCCTAGGGTGGAATGGGCCTTGTGTACAAAAATCAGACTCCATCCTTTCTACCCAACCAAGGAGACAGTATTAGCTGTTATGTTTGATTTAATCGTGTAGTCAACTAAGAGGGTTCTATGTAGACCAGAATCCAGGATGAGCTTAGTGTGGTAAGGAATAGCTCATTGTAGTCATACATGTCAATTTATGCTTCGGTGTTGCTACATTTGAGGCATGGAGTAAAAATTGGCAACTTCGATTTCTGCTGGTTCACACTTTAGTTTTAGAATGTTAGCTTTGGTCAGGAAGGAAGAATGGCTTGAATTACCATCATCAGTTTATTCTTTAATTATGGATCCTACTTGATGCCAGTTTCATTTCCTCTTCTTTAACTTTACAATTAGTTATGTGTAGTTTATGGGTCTTTAGAACTCATGAAAAGGCCTTGGCCTGTTTTGTTAGTTTCATGATGGAGGATGTCTCCTGAAAATGAGTTCTGAGAAGCTTTAATTTAAGATTGTCTTTTACACAACTTGGAATCTGACTCCTAATTTTTCTTTAAACCACTTTGCCTATCAGAGTATCACTGATCAAGCCATTTCTATCAGAGAAGATCCCATGCTGATTCATGCATTGAAAATGGAGGCAGGGAAGTGGGTATATGCAATGGATCTCCTTATTCCCTTCCTCCTATCTAACACTCCTTCTAGGCATGTGTTCTAAAAGAACCTAGAAAATTTCATGTTGGCAGAAAGTATGTCTTCCATAGCTATGGTTACAGTGGATTTAAATCTGTTTTCTGGCATGTTAGTTGTCTCTTAGGCATTTAGAGAGGATTAACAGGATTAGGATTCAACCCCTGAAGTGCAGTGGATGGGGAAGAGCAAAGGTTTTGGCTGTTATCATAACCTGGTTAGTTTTCTGTTGCTCTTTTTAAACAATATGATTTCAAGGTAAATTTCTGAAACTGACTAGCAGTTTTACTATGGTAAAAGGAGCTATGATAGTTTAGCTTTCATTGGAGTATGATGACTAATTCACATAGGCAACTCAGTAAAAATATTTGATTGTAGTTAGAGGTGATGTGATTTGGGCAACATTCTTTAATTTGTTTTTGAGAATTTCATATATGAGTACTGTATTTCCACTATTTCCACCTATTACATTTCCTCTCCAAATCTTTCTTGGTCTACCTGACTCCTTTTCAAGTACATGAAAATAAATCTTTGATTATTATTAATTTTATTTACTTTTTATATTAAATTAACTGAAAATTTCAAAGCTTATACAATGTATCCTGGTTACTATCACCCTCTATCCTTTCTTCATTCCCTCCCACCCCTGACAATACTTCCTTTCTTCTTACCTATCTCAGTCTTCTACCTATGTGTCATCGTTTAGTTTATTTGTAACTGTCTGTATCATTATGGAAACTATCTTTGGGAGTCTGATGGGTCACACATAATTGCACATCTGAAGACAATGACTCCCCTTTTCCTTGATTCTGTCTATAAGAAATAGTTCTGCAGAGAAGTATAGCCCACTGTATTCCTCTTCCATTCTTGCCTGACTGTTAATGTGTCTTTTCTTTTTCAGACTCAGTGCAGTCATCTATAGTTACTGAGGGCTCATGACATTGCTCAGAAGATCTCAGCTTAAAAAAAAAAAAAAAGAATCTTGTTTTTCCAGGGATAAGTGAGGAAGGCAAACACCTCATTATGTACATGATACTAAAGACTAGTGACAGTTGAGTGCTTAACCTTACAGAAAGAATTTATACCGTCTACTCCAAGGTTAAGAGAACAATGGTGACAAGTGCATAAATATATTGTAAGAGCCAGAATATAGGAGAATGGCTGTAGAGTATTATTATATGTGTAATCTTAAGTTCTATGAAATTATAATATCTACTTATATTAAGGTAAAATGAGAATTCTAATATGGAAGATTACCTAAGAGGTTTCTTGAATTAAATAATTTACCACTAATGCCAAAGCTCCTTTAGTCTGGGTGAATATGCATATATGTCCAGTATGGACATTTATACATATCCAATATCCTCATTTACACTTCATTAATATTAAAACAGTGTAATCAATACCAAAGATTTATATAGCACTATAAATGTGCCTATTCTCTAAAGCTACAGTAACTTAAAAAATTTTTTCAGTATTGATTCTTTTTCAGGAAAAGTAACATATATAGCCCCATATAATTTCCCATGTATAATTACTATTTATATAAAAGTTAGTGATCCATGATACAAAGACCAGGTTATTTCAATCTATACACATATCTGTTTGTGGCATGCTACCATAAATAGTGTATCCTCATCCCTTCTAGCCTCATATACACCATTAAATTAAATATATCTACCCAGCATAGCAAGGAGTTAAGATATATTGGCATTCTATAAAAGTGAGAACAAATTAATAAAGCATGCATCAATATATGTAAATGAATGATTTTTCGGCCACTTAATATAGCTACATAGAAGAGCAATACTTAAGAAAAGAAAGTACTTAAGAAACAAAGTTAACTACAATTCCCTGAACATTTCACTGCCAGGGCTGGAGTGATGTCTATACCATTAACACCGCTTAGATAAGATCAGAATTTGGTTCTCAACATCCATGTTCTATTCCTAGCATCCATGCCTAGTCAGTGACCGACTCTTCTAACTTTAACTCTAGGGGATCTTATGCCCTCTTTTGGTTGTTTTCAAGTGTTCCTGCATGTATGTGATATACCTAAACCTATACAAAACATATATACACACACAAATAGCGATTTAAAAAAACAAACAATTTAAAGAACAAATGTGTGTACTCTTCAGAGTACAAGGGTTTGTTCTCACAACCCACATGGTATATCACAGCCATCTGCAAATCCAGTTCCTAAAAATTATATTTCTATTCTCTGGAGGCAACAGACATGCAAGTGGTTCATGGATATACATGAAAGCAAAAAGCCCATACACTTGAAACCAAAAGAAAAATAAAGATACTATAGTCCAGAGACACAGATGTATCCTGGAACAGGAGGAATACAGAATTTCAATATGGCTAGAATTCTGCTGAGAAAGTATCTGAGATGGCAGCATGAACTACACAGTTTCAAAGAACTCTTGTGGCTAATTCATCTAGTTGTTGGTCTACTCTTGAGTGTGAGAACACCAGGTGCTAAAGGAAGAATGTTGGCAAGACAGCAAAGGAAAAATTGTTCTGAGTTCAGGGAAGATTGGAAAAGTCTGCCTTGCCATGAGCCAAAACGGAAGGCCATGTAATCCATGGAGCATCAGCGGTGCTCATTAGGACTGCAAAGCTGTCCATGTGATTCATGCAAATATTACAATGTAGAAAAACATTTAGGTAGTAAAGCATAATGTAACTGCAGTGAAAACAAGAAAACATACCCACAACCAGATTTTAATAACCTTTTCAATAATTTACCAACCAAGTAAACTGAAAAGTAGCAAAGAAGAGATTTTAACATGATTTTTGAGCACATAAGCTAACACTTCCTTAAGGAACTTTGAATCTATATCCATGAAAAATGTTATTGTATAGATTTTTGTGCCAGTTTTTTGTTTCCTTTTCATGTCAAAATAATTCTGGCTTCATAAAATAAATTAGGAATTGTTTCTTCTTTTTACTATGGAAGAAATAATATAGATTTATTTTTTGGAAGTCATATAGAATTGTCTCCTGAAACCATTTTGATCTGTGTTTACTTTTGTTTTTAATTTTCTAAAAGCAAACTCCATTTCCTTCACAGTATTAGATAGTAATTAAAGTTTCCTATTTTCTAGTGGTAATTTAAATATTCTGTTTTTCAAGGTATTCTATCCATCTTGTTTGGGGATTGTTTGGAGAATTTCTGCACTCTCTTATATAAAACTTGCACAGAAAATGAATTTTGGCAGTTCAGGCATCTGGGAAATAATTATGATCAGTGCAATGAGAATATCTTTCACACCCAAGAGCTACTTCCGTAAATATTATATCCTCATTCTTTCGTCCCTCAGCTATCTGGAATAATTTGCTTCATGACACATGGATTAATTTACATATTCTAGAACTTAATTTATTTTTAAACTTTTTATTGATTCTTTGTAAATTTCACATTAGGCACCCCAATCCCACTTAGCTCCTCATCCTTACATATCTACCCTCTACCCTTGAACCTCCCCCCAAAAGAAAATAAAGTAAAATGGAATAAAACAAAAAAAAACAAACAAACAAAACCCTTGTCGTGTGAAGCTGTAGTGTATCACAGTAACCCATTTGTCCACACATCTTTATTTGAAAATGTTCATTGCTATGTGTTATGGTCTGGTTCGAGGCCTCTGGCTTCTACTACACTATCAATATTGAATCCTCACCAAGACTCCTATCAGATATCCTGCTGTTGTCATGTGTCATGGAGATCCTACATTGGATTTGCAGGACCAACTATTTCTTCACACATTCCAGCAGTTCATAGATGGGATACATGTTGGTATGGGCCAACTCAAAGCCCTGGATCTGGGCCTGAGAGGTAGCTGAATTAGTCAGGCCCCAATTCTCCTGCACACTCACTACCTGTTTGAGCTCTCCAGCACTGTCCCTGCTAGCTCACCCAATAAAACAGTCAACCAGGGGTAGGGGGAGTTTTCCTTCTCTTATGCCTTTTGGGCCAGCTCACCTGTACCTTCACTACCAGTGCCTTCTCTACTGTGCTTCCCATGAGAAGCACATGCCTCAGTCTCTCAAGTGCTACAGCTGGTATGGGACAGGGCCAGCTCTTCCACTCTCATGACCTTGGGACCAGCCCTCCTACCTTCCCTGGATGCTGAGGGGTAAGGGAGAAGAATGACATCTCTTCTTAGCCCATCCTACTACACAGCTCCTGTTCCTCCGCTAACAGGATCAGCTCTACTATGTTGCTCAGGCAAGTGCAGGACCAGCTTAGCATAGTGCCTCAGGCAGCAGTATAGACCAGGGACATCTGCGTGGTCTTTGGTGGTAACATGTGAGTGGGACATCATTAGCCCAGACCTCAGCTGCCATAGGACGATGGATCCAGGCATGGGGCCCACCCAGCAGCAGCACAGATCCAGATGTCCCCATGGCCTCAGTTGGCAGTGCATGTCACACAGATCAATGTTATCTTCCCACAGCATCACGACCCTCAGACATCCACATGATCTCTTCTGGCAGCCCAGACCATGGACATTCACTAGGCTTCGGTGGTAACTTAGGACACAGACTCCAGCTACAGCAGACCCAAAGGCCCAGACATGGCCCTAGGGAGCAGCTCAGGCCGAGACCTCACCATGGCTTCTCATATTTACCACTGTCAAGTCTCCAGCTCCATCTTCCTCACCCATCTCTTCATAAAACATTCACCCATCATAGTGGCGCCACCTGTGGAGGGCAGTTGAGTATCCTTGTTCTGGCTACCCTTAATTCTTTTTTTTTTTAAGTTGTATTTCATTGTATGAATATGCCACAATTTACTTCCCATTATCTTTCTGGTGGATATTTGGATTGCCACCGAGATTTAAACAACTGGAAATAAATGTGCTGTGAACATCCCTGTATAACTTCTGTTATACGGGGTTTTCTGTTGTGGAATAGTGAGGTAATTACATAAGGTTTATGTTTAAATTTTAAAATGAAAACATAGTTTTCTGTGTTTATTTTTTTAACATTCCCAATAGATCAAATGAGAATGTCAGTTGATGCACAGCTTAGCCAGTAGTTAGTGAAGTTGGTGAGTTGGTGATGTTTATTTTTCTTACATGTATTATATATACTATATTAATATATTACATATTAATATATTAACTTACATATGTTAATATTTCATGCATGGATACAATGCCTCTTGATTCTATCCACCTCTGACTTTCTTCTCCTAGATACCCATAAGCCCTAAACACATATTATTCCCTGATTCATGTTTTATGTTTTTTTCTTTACCTTCTTTTTTCTTTCTTTACTTTTTCTTTCTTTCTTACTGTCTTTTGTTTTTCTTTCTTTGTTTCTTTAATATAACCCATGGACTTTGATTACTACTGCTCATATGTAAACAGATACTGAACCTAGCAATTGATCATAAGAACTTTGAAGACAAAATCATAGGAAAAAATGACTCTTCTCTTTCCTGAGTAGACATTAACTGCCA
Organism: Lophiomys imhausi; assembly: GCA_907164525.1. NCBI lineage: Eukaryota > Metazoa > Chordata > Mammalia > Rodentia > Muridae > Lophiomys > Lophiomys imhausi. The sequence goes on from CAJQZJ010018033.1 coordinate 6,928,479, forward strand.
CTGACATCTCAGCTATTGATGGAGCCTTTGGAGCCCCTCACCCACCCTTGCTGTAATTGTAATTGGCTTCACCTTATACAAGTTGTATATAGATAAGTCCAGCTATTGTGAGTTTCCATGTGCAATAGGTATGTCATATACAGATAGTAACAGTTGTTAGTACTCCTCATTTCCCAGATTTTACATTTTTTTTTTTTTTTTGGTTTTTTCGAGACAGGGTTTCTCTGAATATCTCTGGCTGTCCTGGACTCGCTTTGTAGACCAGGCTGGCCTCGAACTCACAAAGATCCGCCTGCCTCTGCCTCCCAAGTGCTGGGATTAAAGGCGTGCGCCACCACCGCCCGGCAAAGATTTTACATTTTTTATCATCCATTCTTTAGAAATGTTCCCTAAACCTTGGAGTGAATAAAGCTGATATATACATATATGTCCAATTTATGACTGATCACTCATGTAGAAGTATATTAATGCATATACATGTATACATGTAACAAAAGCTCAACAAAATAGAGCAATTAATTTGAAAGAATATAAGGAAAGATATAGAGGAGAATTTGGAAGGAGGAAAGTGAATGGAGAAATAATGCAATTATATTTTAGTCTCAAAATAATAAAATAGCTTATTGAATTATAAACATACTAATTTAAATTTGGAATTGTTTTACAACCTCTAATATATTGCATGGATATGTGTTTATTCTGCTATTTTAGGGTGAAGTAACTGATAAATGCAAACCTAATAGTCATTCAAACTTTTCATTTTTGTTAGGTAGTAGCATAGTGTATCACAAATGTTTTCTAAGTTAATCACAAATCAAGTTGTTAAGAAGCAAGCAACATTTGCTTATCCAAATATGCAGAGATAAATAGGTGATCTTCAAAATCCTCAAGACGTGTAGAATTAAAGATGTTTCCTTAACTTAAGAATGTTTGATGTTGTCAGAGAAACAGGGCCAAACGACTGAAGATCGACGCTGTAATGTATGGAGAGAAAATGGGAACTGTCCAGGCAGCCACTGGTATGTCATTTCTTAGTTTTAGAAGCTGGAGGCCCTGTACTTCCTATAAAATCAGATATATTTATCCCTCTCAGGTCTTTGAGGTGGTTGAAGAACAGATAGCTAGAGTCTCATAATTAAATTTTGAGTTGTTTAGGAGTCAAGAGAGTGTTATAGATCTAAGAAGATGCTTTTAAAATTGTGTTGCAAGTTAGTATGAATGTTGAGTTAGATATAGAACTTTAGACTCACGGAGATGGTTAGATATGTTAAAGTCAGGTGCCAAATACATATGGACTGGACATTGGGAATGTACGCTAAGCCATATAACCCTCCTAACTGTGGCCTAATTACCTGTGTTGTTTTGTATTGTATTTATTATTATAAGAGAAAGAGCCATTTGTTGGTCTGAAAGGGGAAACTGTAGGGGGAAATAAGAAATACCTTAAGCTAAAAAAAAAAAAAAAAAAGGGAAGGGATGGGGGTTGAGGGTGGGAGGGTGGGACTGGAGGGGGAATAGGGTGGGGACTGCTATTGAGATGTAACTTAAATAAAAAATAAAGGAAAAAAATCTTTAAAAAAATAAACAAAGAAAAGTAAAACAAAAAAAGAGAGAGAGCCTTATCTTAAATATGTCAATTAGCTAGAGGTCTTGTAGGCTATTTCTATTCAAACAATTTCTTATCTCAAGATGGTTGATGTTTTCTTTACTTCTCCCTGTTTTTAGGCTGAGGGAAAGGATGCACTCCTAGTACCCAGCTGCTGCCCTTCAATCTACACGGGGAGAACTCACTAGAGGAAGAGTTTTGACTTAGAAACAAGCTGGATGCAGGCAGGATAACAGCTGGAGCTTCCACTAGGCTGGCTACTATTGACATGGGCCAAAGCATTGGGAATGTGAGTGAAAGGTTGAAAGATGGGTGACAAGGGAAAGGTCAGTGAAGCTGAAGGTGGATAGGCGCTTGGAGCTGCCAGGGTAAGGAGGAAAAGCTTTCTCCCCAGTGTTAGTGGTGTGAAGAACTCTCCTCTCTTCACTTCAAGCAGTGTGTTTGCTCTCTCTGGTACCTGATTGGCCTATGATTAGCCAGGATGAGCTGTCAATTTTTTTCCCACCCAAATAAATCCTAACTGCAACTTTTAAATTTTACTTTTTAATAATGCAAGATGTTCCTATCAGACTTGAGTCAAATTCTATTTGGGTCTTTTGCATGTTGTGTTTTGCTTTGAGGTGGGTGTTGTTTTATTTGTTTGCTTGCTTGTTAATAAATGTTTGCTCACAGCCTTGGAAAATAAAAAAAAAAGAATGTTTGATGTTGAGACATGTCAGCTCCTGACAGCACTCCCCATTCTATTCCAAATAGATGATGAGCATCAAAGAATCTCCATTTGGAGATGGTTGCATTAGTGGCAAGCTAGCCACTGGGCCAGAAAAAGCCCTTGCCTCAACTGTAGCACAGACTGCTGTCCAAAAAGGACACAACATGGAAGCAGGTAAGTCGACAGCTTATTTCTACCAAGACAGTGTAGGAAAGTCCTTCATAATTCCTGCTTTAAAACCAATGTCTGTCTGAGATACTGGGCCAAAAGACTGAAGATAGATGTCCCAATGTTATAGAGAGAAATTGGCAACTGTCCAGGCAGCTAGTTGCTTGTCATTTCTTAGTTTTGGAAGCTGCTTGCTGTGACTTCCTGTTTATTCACATATATTTAACCTTTTCAGGTCTCTGATGTGGTTGAAGACTAGATAGTCATAGTCTCACAGTTAAGTTTTAAGTTGTTTAGGAATTAAAAGAATGTTCTAGGTCTAAGAAGATGTTTTTAAGTTGGTAATGCAAATTAGGATAGAAACTGAGTTAGGTACAGAACTTGGACTATTCAGAAACAACTTCTTGCTGGCATAGGTGGGAGTCCAGATAGTATTTCCAAAAGATTCACTGTGTAACTGCCTTTGTTCATCAGGTAGCAGTGAGAGTCCTGGTACTCCCAAGTCTTTTAATGTTAAAACCCAAGTAAGAAGGCTAGTTTCTTATTGCTGCTGGCCTCAGAGGCAACCATTACAGAGATCACATTTGTGGCATACACAACCAGACACAAAGAAAGAAAATCTTATTGCTTTACTTGACATTACCAGATACAGTACTTGGAAAATTGTAAATTGTCTTGTTACAGAAATTTTAGCTTCTTACTTATCTTTTTTTGGACAGGACTCCCTCCCCCCTTCAAACATTCAGTAAGGCTTCTACAACAGCATTCCAAATTAATATATTCAGGTTAATATTCTTCCAAATATGCTGCACTGCTTAACCTTCAGGACATGCTACAAGGCATCTTTTATGTTCTCACTAAGCAATGTGTTCAATGAGTTCTCTCTATTCAGAGGTTGTTATTTCCTAAATGCTTACAATTTACCTTATTTCTTCAAATTAGATCTCAATCATAGTCCTCTCCCTCCTACCCCTTCTAGTCCCAACCTCCTATCCTCTTCCCCCTCACCCTTCTATCTGCTTTTTTTAAAAAAAAAAATTAAGGTATATTTTCCCCCTCAACAGATCCCCCTTTTAGTTCAATAGAAGGCTCTTTTCTTATAACAATAAATATAATACACAACAGTAAGAATAATTAGGCCACAATTATGAAAATTATAAGGTATAACATACATTCCCAATGTCCAGTCCATATGTATTTGGCAACTGATATTAGTATTCTATTATCTATCTGTCTCAATGAGTTTAAAGTTCTGTACCTAACTCAGTTTCCATCCTAACTTGCATTACAAACTTAAAAACATCTTCTTAGACCTAGAACATTCTTTTAATTCCTAAACAATTTAAAATTTAATGTGAGACTATAATTATCTAGTCTTCAACCTTGTCAGAGACCTGAGAAGGATAAATATATGTGAATAAACAGGAAATGCAGAGCCAGCAGCTTCCAAAACTAAGAAATGACAGACAACTGGCTGCGTGGACAGTCGCCAATTTCTCTCAATACATTAGAACATCTATCTCCAGCCTTTTGGCCCAGTATCTCTGTCAGAGATTAGTTGTGAAGCAGGAATTATGAAGGACTTGCATACTCTGTCTTGGCAGAGCTAGGTTGTTGACTTATCTGCTTCCAAGTTTTGTCCTTTTTGGACAGCATTCTACAGTCCAAACTACAGTTGAAGTAAAGGATTTTTCTAGCCCAGTGCTAATCTTACCAGTAATGCAATGATCTCCAAATGGAGATTCTTCAATGCTCATCCTCCACTTGGAGTAGAATAGGGGGTGCTGTCAGGAGCTGACATGTCTCAATATCAAAAAAATATTAAGAAAATTTCTTTAAATGCCATATTCTACAGATCTCTTGAGGTTTTTGAAGACCAGCTATCTATCTCCATATATATGGATAAACAAATACTGCTTATCTCTTAGCAACTTGATTTCTGATTAATTTAGAAAACATCTGTGATACACTACCCTAGTACCTAACAAAATGACATGTTTGAATGACTATTAGTTTGAATTTCTTAATTATCCTAAACAGTTTGTGACAGTTGGTATGAAAAGGTCAAAACTTCACATTGTGGTTTTAATGGTTACATAGGTACAGTACCTTAAAAAGAGTTAACCTTAATTTTGTATCAATATATAAAGATCAATACCAATAAAGTCAAATATAATCTTAATTTTTGTCAGTATACAAAGATTAATACAGATGTAGCCAAATATAATCTTAATTTCGTATCAATATACAAAGATATAAAAGCATATGCAATAATCTGTCCTTTTTCTTTATCATTCCTATATTATGTCTATATGCCATTTTTTTCAAGTCTTCTCCCCCCTATATAGGAGAGAAAGAAGGATAGAGAAAAGAAAAAGAGAGAAATCCCTGGGTCTAACCTCCAAAACCTATTTAATAAGACCAATTAACAACTTGTCCAATCCCATTAAATAACAACAAAATATCTATAACCCATCAAATGACCAAAGTGGGGGGATTATCCACCCTACCTTCTGGGAATGAGATGACTTTTATTATTATTAACAATATAATATCAAGAATTGGTTAGCTTCACTTTCTTGAATTTTTTCTCAACAACAATACAATGTGTGGTACTCTTTTGTATTTATCAAATTTTCTTGAACACTGATTTCTAAAGGAAACAAAGAGAAAGCTATTTCCTCTTTGTGGTATACTTGGATGTGTTACTGCAATTCATTTGATCTTTAAATTGTCCTACCTCCTAAGTATCGGCCTCTTTTATATTATTTATTTACTTACTTACTTGAGAGTGTACATACCACCACCATGATGATCAGTAATCAGTTATCTCCTTCTCCCATGTGTATTCTGGGACTGAAGGTTAGATTTCTGGTCTTGGCTCAATTTACCTCTCAATTCTCCTCACTTGTCTCTTTCTATGTACATTTTTTTTTTCATGAAAAAATGTGTTTCTGGTAATAGTCAACTATAAATTTATTTTTTTTCCTTGTAAAGTCTTTCTTCTTTATATACCTCTGGGAAAGATTAGGCACTATGATATGTTATAGGAATGCTCAATTCTCTGTATTTCTATGCATTTTTATGATGTACTGTATTTTCTTTTAATTGAAGGCAAGTATAAAACACTGTTTATGTGAAACTAAGCAAACAATAAATATTTTGCTTCAGGACATGCTTGATTCACTGAGATAGCCTATTATATACCTACACCATTTCTTTACCCAGACTATAGTTTCTTTACAATCACTGTTATAATAAAATTGTAGTCCATCAGGACTTGCCTAAAACTGTCGGCTTACAAGCCTCCCTTTTTATTTAAAGCTATTATATTGTAAATCTTTTCCACTCATAAAACTCACAAAACAATGAATGTCTGTTTTATATTTACTGAACTCCAAACATATAACTTAATTATATTTGATCCCTTTAAATGTAACTAATTATGAAAGTATGTTCATTAATTTAATATTCTTAGTTACTGTTTTTTACATACAATTTTATTAAATAATCTGATTTTTTTCTGTTCAATTTAGCTTTGTCTCAAATGTCTAAACTGTCATTTCTTTGTGGTCTTGGTGACATTATTGCTGCTAATTTGTGAGGTAACTGGTTCCATTCTAAATATAAAATAAAATAATAAAACCAGGCCAGCCTCAAGCAGAAAATGAAATGACTAGTATTTATGAAGATGAAATTTCTAAATTAGCACCATTTTACACATATTTGGATGTGGTTCTTTACTGTTGTTATGTAATCTGGATATTTATTATCTTGATGGATTTATATACATTGTTCTGTAATTGCTTTGTGCAGATGTGTATGTGCCTTTTTATATCAGTGGGTATACAGGTCTGAAGATACATATGGATCTATGTACACAAGCATGTAGAGATCAAAGGTCAGACTTGGATGTGGTATCTCAGGAACCATTCATCTTCGAATTTTTTTTACAACAGGGTCTCTCATTAGTGTGGAAGTTTTCCAGAATGATATACTGTCTCACTAGGGAGTCCCAGAGATTTACCTTGCCCCACCCCTTCAACACTGGAAATACAAAGTGTTTGCTACCATGGCTAGCTTTTGCAATGTGGATCCTGGAAATTGAACTCAGACTCACTTGTTTGTGCTACAAGCACTTTCCTCTCAGAGCTTTCTGACAAGCCTTCTTCTCCAACATAGCTGTGTGTGTGTGTGTGTGTGTGTGTGTGTGTGTGTGTGTGTGTGTGTGTG
>CAJQZJ010018033.1:6935204-6991924 GCA_907164525.1 Lophiomys imhausi
GTGTGTGTGTGTGTGTGTGTGTGTGTGTGTGTGTGTGTGTGTGTGTGCTACATAGCTATTTCTTCCACACTGAAAATAATTTTGTGATGGAAGTTCACAGAGACTCATAACACACAGGTTTAAAAAAAAAAAAAAAGAGGTTACAAGACTTAGAATGTAAAAGAAAAACATCGCGGGAAGGTCTTAAAAATTACTGTCTCTTCTTAAGGTTTAAAAAATTATGAACAATTTTGAGGAACAGGAAGCTCTTCAATCAGCCGAGCTGCCTACAAATTTCACTGGAAGTTCCAAGCATGCGCATTGCATAAGTCAACACTGCAGAGTAACCTTTTCTGCGACGCAGCCTACTTTAAATCACATGAATTCATTTGTTCATTAAGGTAGACTTCAAAATTCATCTGATCTGTCATTAATACTTCATCTACAGGATACACTCTACAACTGAGAAAATCACAGTTTTTCAACTTTTGGTGGTGAGGCAGAATAACTCTTAGAAATGAAGGGAAGAAATTTTTCCCAAAATTTTCAAGGGGAACCATTAAGCTTATTTTCAATATGTATCTGTCCCTTGAGTTTCCATTTACAAAGATGTCTAAAACATGGCCAAGCCCCAATATCAACAAAAGCTGACATAATTAGTAAGAATGGCAAGAAACTCTGTTTGGTATCTTAGTAACTTTTTCTGTTACAAGACAATCTCTCACTCATGTTCCCAAAGCCTTGTGTCCTAGGTGATTCTAAATGCTATCAAGTTGGCATTATTATTATAAAATGAATAATAAGAATTAAGTATAGGGAAATAATAGCTTTGACATACTTTTGCTCTTTGTCTTGAAATGTTTTTTCTCACTTATACTTTCTTAGCGAAAGTGTTTTAGGATGATATTTTGCTATTCCAATGTCTGGAAAGATGGGTACACAGGAGTAGAATATTTTGACAAGTTCATGTTCATGCAATTTGAAATGTGACAATTTAAGAATAAGACCTTGCAATTGCTCTTAGATCCCATGTTACAAGTTTGTATGACTTTAAAACATATTTCCATTTAGATATTTTGTGCTCTTGGAAGAATTTCTATAGTATTTAGATGGTCTTATAGTGTTGGGAGCTTTCAAGATCAGTTGAGTGCTAAATAGATCATCAGACTCACAAAAAGAACTCTATCTAGTGGCTGTTACTGTGAAAACTAAAATTTAAATTTACCTGCAGTGCAATTCCATTATTATTGATGATGTTTCCTACAGAAGGTATAGCTTTTCATTATGCTATTTCTGATTTTCATTTGACTCTGAAGAGGAACATTTGAAATTTGAGACATCAAATTATAACACTTCATTAGTTATGAACTAGAGTAATTCAAAGGTATCAGATTTGAAATGAATGAAATAGGAAAGGATAAATACAGATATAGTAGACATTTTTAGAAAGTATTAAACAGATGATCTATTAATAAAAGTACTCAACTAAAATTATATATTTATAGATATTGACACAACCTTGCTTGGTTTTTTTCAGAGAAATGTGGTGTTCCTATTACTAAATCATTGTCGAGTTTTATTCCTCATTTTACATCTCTTAAGCATGCTTGATATTTCTTTCTGTGGACACATCTAAACTTCATGGCATCTTGAAAAACATGACAGAAATAAAACAAAGCATCTCTGAAGATCTCTCAAAATCAGAAAATATCTTGCCACTTGCATCAGATCCTAATGATTTTCCTATTAGCAAACCGATGACTTAAACATGTGTTCCATAGTACAGTTTAAAAATAATCAGCAGTGCTCTATGATGATTTTTTAGACTGCTATCAATTTTCTCCACCTCATCATTTCATGTTACCAGTCTATTGCTAACCAAAATATACTTCCCTTTAAAATAATTGAACATGCTTATAAATCCACCCCAATTTATTTTATCTGTATTACCGTGAGTGTTTCAAATCCTACCTAATCAAGCCAAGGATTACAAAGTAAAGTCATTGGGGGGCTGGAGAGATGGTTCACCAGTTTAGAGCACTGGTTCCTCTCCTAGTGGACATGAGCTCAATTCCCAGCACCACATGGCAGCTAACAATTGTCTACAGCTAGATGTACATGCAAACAAAACACCACAATATACATAAAGAAAAACTAAATAAATTATTTAAAAAATAAAGTGACCTAGAGCCCAAGTTCCATGAATGACAAATAATCCAGAATTGCTCTAAATTACTAGAATTTGCATTGCTTTTTGGGTAGACAAATATCTCTGCTGTGATAAGGGGGTCTATTTCTTACTCTCATAGGAAGGATCTGGCATTCATGTTCTAGAATAATGGTAGAAAATCTCCTTAAAGAAAAAAATTATAAATGTTAGACAACTACTCTATTGAATTGATTTTAGATCATATGAAAAAATCAACTTGGGAATGGGTAAAAGTAAATATTAAAGAACCAAGAATATCAAATTCATAAAACAATTCCAAAATATATTCACATACTGTAATCAAATGATCAAATTAATTCTCATGTAATAAACATTTATAAACACCAAGATGAATTGCAGTAATTATTTATTTACATGTATAAATATCACTATCAGTTTTTCTTTTTGTTTGTTTGTTTTTTTTATTTTTGTTCCTTTTTTTACACTTTATTTTTTTATTTCTTCAAGTTACATCTCAGTAACAAACCCTTCCCTACTGCCCCCTCCTGTCCCACCCTTCCACCCTCTTCTCCCCAACAGCTCTGCCTTTCAGTCCAACAAATGGTTCCTTCTCTTATAACAGTAAATACTATACAAAACAACAGAAATAAATATGCCACAATTTTGAGAGTTATATGGCTTAGCATACATTCCCAAAGTCCAGTCCATACGTATTTGGCCTCTGACTTTAACATTCTATTATCTAACTGTCTCCATGAGTTTAAAGTTCTATATCTGACTCAGCTTTTATACTAACTTGCATCACAATTTTAACAACATCTTAGATCCAGAACACCCTCTTGATTCCTAAACAACTCAAAATTTAACTATGAGACTCTAGCTATCTGTTCTTCAACCACCTCATAGACCTGAGAGGAATAAATATATCTGGTTATGTAGGAAGTGCACGGCCTGCATCTTCCAAAACTAAGAAATGACATATCAGTGGCTGTCTGGACAGTTCCTGTTTTCTCTCCATACGTTACAGCATCAATCTTCAGCCTTTTGGTCCCGTTTCTCTGACAGACATTGATTGTAGAGCAGGAATTATGAAGGACTTACCTACCCTGTCTTGGCAGAGCTAGGCTGTCGACTTCACTGCTACCAAGTTTTGTCCTTTTTTGGACAGCAGTCTGTCTACAGTTGAAGCAAGTGGTTTTTCATACCAAGAGATAGACTTGCCACTAATTCAATCATCTCACACTGGAGATTCTTCGATGCTCTTCTTCTACTTGGAGGAGAATAGGGGGTGCTGTCAGCAGTTGATATGTCTTGATATAAAAAAATCTAAAGTTATGAAAACATCTTTGAATGCCATATTCTGCAGATCTCTTGAGGTTTTTGAAGAGGCCCTATCTATCTCTTATATTAGGGTAAGCAGATGTTGCTTGTCTCTTAGCAGCTTTATTTCTGATTAGCTTAGAAAATAACTATAATAGGCTATCATAGTACCTAACAGAATGACTGGCTTGCATAATCATTAGTTTGCATTTCTTAATTATCCTAAACAGTTTATGACAATTAGTAGTAAAAGGTCGAAACATCACATTTCAATTTTTTTTTTAACCTCCTAACCCTTCCATCCCATTTCTCTGGGGTGGGGTGTCCTTAAATAACAGTCCCTCATCTCAGTTGAGAAGTCATATGAGGGCCAAGAACTTTAAACTCATGGAGATGGTTAGATGGTAGAATGTTAAAGTCAGGGGCCAAATATGTATGAACTGGACATTGGGAATGTATACTGCGCCATTTAACTCTCATAAATGTGCCATATTTATTTCTGTTGTTTTGTATAGTATTTACTGTTATAAGAGAAGGAACCATTTGTTGGATTGAAAGGGGAAGCTGTTGAGGGGAAGAGGGTGGAAGGGTGGGACAGGAAGGGGGAATAGGGAAGGGTTTGTGACTGAGATGTAACTTGAAGAAAAAAAATAAAGTATTTAAAAAAAAAACCTGTGGTACACTTACACAATGGAATACTACTTAGCTATCAAAAACAAAGAAATCATTCAATTTGCTGTCATATGGATGGAACTAGAAAAGCTCATCCTGAATGAATTATTATAAAGACAGATTTAGTGTATCAGCTAAGAAGCCCTAGTAATCATTTGAGTTCATGCGATCCTTTAAAAAATATTTTTGTTTGATTCACATGTATTCATATATCACTTAATAATACTAAATTTGCTAAAATTGCTTTAACATAAGAATGTATTAATTACCCTTTCCTGTATTTTGTGGTAGAAAATATTCACAGTATTATCAATATTTCTTAGTAATGATGGTTACTATGTACATTGAAAATTTCATGGTTTTAGGAGTAATTTATTCATTTAAATGTTCTTTTTTTTAATTATACTGATGACAGAAGAAAAAAAAGAATCCAATTTTCAGGTATTTTTCATCTAAGTAATATACCATGTTCCAGAATTGCCAATTAAATAAATGAAAAAAAAAAGAAACTTAAAAAGGAAAGCAAATTTACACATATAAAATCACTCAATGTTATTGTATTCAGAAGAAGAGAGCACCTCATTTCTATATGCAAGTGTTGACTTACATACATTTAAAGGGAATGTGTGGTGAGCATGTCTTGCCAGCACAAATATCATTTGGCTTGCTCTCCACAATCTCTGATGGTATAGCTTACAGCTATGTGATTGTTAGATTGTTTCTAATGATGCACACTACTTATTTAAATGAGAAATATGTCTGTATACCAAAATAGATGCTGGGTTCCCTCTCACAAAGAATGAGAGCACAACTTTAGATACTGTCTTGATTAATTAATAAATCAGTCTCCCTTGAATTACTTTTATTTTTCTTTATTATATTTATATTATTTATATATGTATGTATGTATATATAGGTATATATATATAAACTTACACATATATATACACACTTGCACACAAACAATTATGCACATATATTATTACTGAGTATTTATGCTTTAATATATCTTAAAGAGTTATAAATACAATTTCTAGTTCAGCTACAAACCCCACTCTGCTAATTAACAATGAAAATGACATTTGAAATTCCTGGTTAATTCTCAATTAGAAGTAAATTCTCTCTGTATTGTAGAGTGAATTCTAATTGTATTCTAGATGGCTTTAAAGACACTTTCTTCATGAGAAGAATATTTTTGGCAATACCTAGCCCTGATGATAAATTTTAATAGTTCATAAATTAGCACTTGTCTCTGCTTTGAGCTCTATCATTTATTTTTATTGCATTAAAAAATTGGCTTGTTGGTTTAGGCCATTAAACATTTACACACTTAACTTTCTCACCACTAAAATCTATGACTCTTTGGCAGCACCTCAGCAGACTGTATAGTACTTAATATTTTGTCCTCATAAATTGGAATATAATTCAGTAATATAAATTACTTATTTAAAATTGATCTCACTCTGGAAGTTTACAAATTACTCACCTCGTTTAAATGAGTTACTGCCTAATATGTCAGGAAAATCCATTCGTTTTCATGGTGTAATTACATCAATCAGTTGCATCTGATAATTTTTTAAAGGATGCTGGTGATGTATCATAAATATATGAAGAATAAAATTTCATCAATCATGAAGACCAATCCTACAAGCTGCTGTCAGTGCTGCTTTGCTTAATGTATAATTGATATTCTATCTAAGTTTGCCAATTTATGGTTAATTTTGAGGACCTTAGGTAACACTACAAGCACAGCCATTAAAACATTATCTAGAGATAACTTCGCATTTTTAAATTTTGGGTTTTTCTTTTTAACAGACCAATAGATTTTATTGGAATATGTCTTGGTATTTGGAAGTGAAATAAAATTAAACAGTTGTGAAAGTGGAATATATAACTTTGTTGGCTTTCATTTGAACACTTTATTTTCATTCTCTGCATTTTTTTTTTAGTGAATGTTGACAGTGTTTAGTGTATCTGCATTTTTTTCTGGCTTTCATTGCTAAACAAAGACTAACAAAAGCAAGGCTACAGAAAGAATGTTGGAAACTTAGAAGGAACCCTCACTGACTCAATTTCAGTAAATTTACTGGTAATTTTCTTGGAAGTCCTCATGATATTGTTGATTTTAATAATGTACAGTTTCCTACTTTTCTTATTTATCTGTTCATTAGTTATTAATAAGTTGATTTTATGGTTCAACAACTAGATTCTAAACTGTGTATTTGGAAAGATGATTTTATTTGATCTTATTATTACAACAGTTTCTCAATAGGATGATTACTAGAATACCCACTTAATTTGAAAACATACCTTGCAAATATACATATCTTCTTTTTCTCCCTTTTATAAACTAGAAATATCACATTAAAAATTTTTAACATCAATATTCCTCCTATTTCATTGTGCATAGTTTATTACTCCATTGTTTTTTCTGTAGATTAAAAATACTTCCAACCCTACCATAAACAGTCAAAGTAGAAGGAAATAAGGCAGAAATACCACTTCGTCTCATCATTTCAAAAGGTGACATTTTCAGGTTTCAAATAACTATGATTGTTCTAACAGGTAGATGAAATAACTTCATGCTAAATTTTAAAATTCATGAGTATTAGAAAAAGTGTTAAATGATACCAAGGAAGTTTTAAATTACTCTTATTGAGTAGAGTTTATGAGTGGTATTTTTAGGATATATCATTAGTTTGTTTGTTTGTTTGTTTTTTCTGAATGTGAGCTTAAATTAAAAACTTTATCATCAAATTTGATGGTTCATTGGGTAAAGGTATTTATTCACAATTCTGAATTCTTAAGTTTGCTCCTGAAATTCACATGGTAGAAAGATAAAATGAAGTACTGCAAATTGATTATTTTTAATCTAATGTGTGTATACACAAGCACACAGAGCTAGAGTAATTAAATATATTTTTTAATTAAAAATTCTGAATTTGGATGAAAGTGGTAATGTACTAAACAATTTATTGTATACATAACTTAGAAGAGTTAGAGACTACGTAGAGGCTCTCTTTCGTATTAAGATTATACTCCTACCTACACTATCAAATGATATATATGAACTTCTCAATAGTGAACATTCTAGGAACTTGAATACTTTTTTTCTATCACAAATCATATCCCTTAATTGTGATTCAAATATCACCCTACACATCTCACTCTTTCCTTAACATGGTAGTTTAAATAATATTTCTTACATCATGAAATCGATTAGATATAATCATTCCCCCATTGGAGTTGCTTTAGAAGAGATATTAGGAATGCAAAATCACATAATAGCATTAATAGTGATTTTTTGTGAAATTCAAATATTATTTTTCCACTTTTGCGTTGTACTTTAACCATGGAGATACACATAGTATGACAAGTCTTGCTTATATGGAATACTACATAACTCATTAGGTAAAATGTCCTGAATTCATATGTAGAAGACTCTATTATTTGAAAATACATACCAGAGATTATTCATTGGGTGATATTTATCATAGAAAGAATGGGACTAGAGATATGAAACATAACTATATATAATTCTGATTAGCTTATTTAAAGTAAAGAAGTATTTTTTCCACTCAAAAGCATCCTAGTATCCAGTGATCAATATATATCAAAAAGCTTGAGTTAATGGAAAAAAAAATCAAGACTCAATCTCATACTGAATATTACATATTTCATTCTGAGTCATACTTTAAAAGCACAAACATTTTGTAAGGTTATTGGAATGAAATTGAGGTTTTAGTTTAATTAATAGCAAAGAGGTTTTAGAAGTGTGGTGGTTAGAATGAAAATTGTCCCCAGGAACTCATAGGGAGTGCCATTATTGGAAGTGAGGCCTTATCAGGGGGAAGTGTGTCACTAGGGGTGAGCTTTGAGGTTTTAGAAGTAGAACTCTCAGTAACCTCTCCAGCCCCATATCTGCCTGTATGCCAGCATGCTTCTTATCATAATGATAATGCACTAAACCTCTAAATTGTAAGCCAGGTCCAATTAAAGGTTTTCCTTTATATGAGCTGCCATAAAATAGATGTCTAGTTACTGCAAAAGAATTATTATGATACACTGATACAACTAGAAGAGACAATCTGCAAATTTTAATTCCTTCATATATATATACTTATATATGTATTATAAATATATTCTATTTATACAAAAATGACAAAACTTAGAAGCAGGTAAGGTGACAGCCTAGCTCTCCAAGGACAGGGTGGGCAAGTCATTTATTTATAATTCCTGTTTTACAATTAATGTCTGTCAGAGATACTGGATGCAATGTCTGAAGATAGGTGCTCTAACATTAGAGAGAGAAATTGGGGGCTGTCCAGTCAACCAGTTGTCTGTCATTTCTTAGTTTTGGAAGCTTCTTGCTCTGCATTTCCTCTTTATTCATATATATATATATATATATATATATATATACACACACACATATATATATATGATGAATGATTCACATTTCTCTGATATGGTTGAAGACTAGATAGTCATAGTCTCACAGTTAAGTTTTAAGTTGTTTAGGAATTAAAAGGATGTTCTAGGTCTAAGAAGATGTTTTTAAGATGGTAATGCAAGTTAAGATGGAAACTGAATTAGGTATAAAACTTTAAATTCATTGAGATAGATAGAATATTATTATTAGTTAGCAAATATGTATGGACTGGACATTGGGAATGTATGTTATACCTTATAAATTTTATAATTGTTGCCTAATTATTCTTATTGTTTTGTATTATAATTATTGTTACAAGAGCCTTTCACTGGACTAAAAAGGGGAGCACTTGGGGTGGAGGATACACCATAAATTGAAAAAAAAAAAAAGCAGATAGGAGGGAAAGGGAGAAGAAGGTAAGAGGGTGGGACTGGGAGAGAGTGGAGGGAGCGGACTATGATTGAGATGCAACTTGAAGAAATAAATAAATGTTGGAAAAATAGATTAATTGACTGTACAGAGGGCTATAATTTTAACTTGTCCACATACATCCTTTAAGCCTAAAGGGATGGACCACTCATAGTCTCTATTTAGCAATAACCACTCTTATTTTAATTCCTTCTGTTTTAATAATTTATATTGATAAATGTTGCAAGGTCTATTTTGCCAGTTCATTTACTTTGCCCTCTTACCTGTAAAACAATTTCTATCTATCTATCTATCTATCTATATATATATATTATTATATTCTGTCCTATATATATATCTCTTTTCATAATATCTGTGATCTTCAATTTACTTTTCTCCATCAAACTCATATTCTTCCTTTTGTTTTTATCCAACTTTGTGCCTTTATTACATCATCTAGTTATTATGTATACTACAGAGTTAATAGAAGACAAACTAAATTGATGCACATCTAATTTTTAATGGTAAATCCTGACATGCATTTTATTGGCTTGATCCACATTTACTCTTTCAGATTTTACCAGACTGATCAATTCACCACTAATTTCATCCCATTTTCAATGTTATGAATTTCTTCTTTTTAATACAGTAGAAAGGGACTAATCCTCTAGAAAACCTAGAAACATTCCTTTAGGAAATATTTCAAATTTGTGAATTCCCCTCTCTGATTTTATATATATATATTTCAAATTAGAGGTGAATCTCCCTCTATTGCAGTTCTTACATATTATACCTAGTTTCTATTCCTAAAACTCTCTCTCTTGCAAAGAATATTGCAAAGGTATTTGAGTTAACTCACGTTTTCTCTAAATCATATTGTATAATGATATAGCTTATTAGGCATTTCACTGATTCATTCACTCAGTAATAAATATTACATCCACATGCTCATAAATTGTCCTTTATCCTATTTATCTCTACACAAGTTAAAAGTGTCTTCTTGACCATAGAAGGAAACATATCCAGATGTTTCCTGCCATCCAATCTTTCCTAATGTGCTTGTTACTCTCTAAGAGAAGTCACTATCTGCCATATTCTGTTTCTATTACCCAAATTTTATTGGATTTCAAACTATTTGAATGCTTATGTTTCTGAATAACCACTCAGCTTTTTCAACATTTCCATGTCTTTACATTATACAGAACTTTGTCTTATTTATACTTCATTTTAACCTGTCTGATTCTGTGTTCCCAAGAAAATCACGGTATATAATTATATATGCCACCCTCTGTATTACCTGTTTTAGTTTTCTTACTATTACTGTAATAAGAAGCTGACCAAAAAAAAATAAACTTATGGATAAAAATGTTTACTCTTTCCAATCATATCACATTATTTAAGGAAATAAGGACAGGAACACAAGGAAGTAAAATGGAGATAGATTCCTAAATAAAGACCACAAAGGAACTGGCTTGCTCTCTGTGGCTTGCAAAGTCTACATTCTTCCACTTACCATGACTAACCATCCTGGTGCAGCACTGGTCCCTTTCCCCTGGACCCAGCAGCATCAATTGTTAATCAAGTAAATGCACTACAAGCAATGGCAAATGGGAAGTCTGCATGGGGTATTTCCTTTCTTTATTATTTCTTTTATTTTAATTAATTCAGGTTCCTTCTTACTTGGTGAATTTACCAGTGTTAAGTTCACAAAACAAAAAAAACTAACCAGCACATTGTCTTCATCCAATAATATTCTTTTGATATAGGTAAATATTTAAGTTTTTGAATTGAATGAACAAATAAATAACTTGAATAAAGTGCTAAATATACTTTAATAATAAATACCTAATTTGTGTTTACTCTTAAAACATCTTTTGTTTTATTATCAATGGATATAATAAAGGAACTATCCACTTATTAAAGACTATAAAAATTTCAGGAGGACTGTAAGGAAAATGACAAAACTATTGATGTGCTTTGACTTCCTGCAAAATAGGGTAATAAAAGGTTTATTATTATGTCAATTACTTCCAAACGATGAGCATTGCTTTCTTGAACTGGTTTATGTGTACCTCATGACTTCTAACACAATCTGACACTAAGTAGCAGTAAATGACAGAATAAACTAACATTAGGAAAGGACAACATGTTGCTGTTGACCTGTACACTGAAACTGGCTTACAAATACAAAGCAAACCCCAGAAATCATTTTCTCTAATGTAACATATAATATTATTACTACTTTTGACATATAGGGGAAATTTTTCTGTGAGACAATATAGAGCTGTATGATATAAGAGCAGCAGTATATATGAAGGGAATGAAAATTATTAAAAGACCCCCTAAGTCTGCAATAGAGCGAGGCCAGCCGCCAGGTGGTTCCCGGAAGTTAGCTGACCATAAAAGGGTGGAACCAAGAATGTAGGTCATACGGGTCATGAGCCCCTCGCTCCAGGAACTAGCTGGCCACAAAGCAGATGACTATCATGGGCCCCCAGGGTTTCAGGAACCAGCTGACCACAAAGCCGATGGTGAAGTAAGATTAAATTAATTCCTGAGAAAAACAAGTGTAGGATGTTTCCTGCTGACTAACTAATGGGCTGGTACATTGTACCTGCAATCCCCCTCACCCTCTTCAGTTATGGTAAACAATGGGCTGGTACATTCCACCTGTATTTCACCTCCCCCCTTGGGTTGTGGTAAACAATGGGCTGGGCTGGTACTTTCCACTTGTATTTCCCCTCACCCCTTTGGGTTGTAGTTTAAAGACTCTACTCTCCCCCAAATTGTTGTCGCTGCTCCTCTACCTCTACCCCTGCGTGGGATATGAGTTGCACCCTCAGTGCACTGACCCCCCCCCCGAAATAAACCTCTTGCGATTGCAAGATGGCCTCTTGCGAGTTTTTGGGTGTTCGTGATATCCTGAGTGTCGGGTGAGGAACTTCCCTTCCCTGGGTCTTTCATATACATGTATGCATGTGCCTGTGTGTATATTCAATCCAACTCATTTACCAAAGTGACACACACTTAAAAGCCCCCTTTAAAAAATTTATTATCATATTTTTCTTCACACAACGAATTCATGTGCCATTGTTAGTTTTAAAGATCTTTTTCTTTTTTTTTAAGATTTATTATGTATACAGCGTTCTGTCTGCAGGTATATCTACAGGCCAGAAGAGGGCACCAGATTTCATTATGGATGGTTGTGAGCCACCATGTGGTTGCTGGGAATTGAACTCATGACCTCTGGAAGAGCAGCCAGTGCTCTTAACCGCTGAGCCATCTCTCCAGCACCATTGTTAGTTTTATTGATGTATATTTATGCGGGATTTCTTAGAACATATCATGTACCCATATTATCTGAGCTTCTGCACTAATCTGACATTTCTGAGACAGACTCAGGGATCTGAATGTTAATGTGACCCTGTAGTATGCTTCCATTAACTGGCAGCTAATAGTAGGGCTGCTGACCTAAAGACTATACTTTGAGAATAAAACAAACACTTAAAAGAATAATTGGTTTAAAATCCTTACAAAACAAAATAAAAATAAGAAATCACACAGAAAACAACAAAATCCCTTAAATTATCACTAGAAATAGAATAAATTGAGATAAAGTTTGCTGAATACCCAGAAAAATAATATACCTCATATTCTGAAGACAGTGTGACATTTTCCCAGATTAGAAGGAAAAATACTCTAATTAACAGAATGATTCTTAACTCAGGCTACACTGCTATAGTTTATAAATGCATGGCAGATGTCAAATATATATATTCTTAAATAGAGACTGGTTGTATCATTTCATATTAGCTAGATATTTTATGAAAAATATTAAGCAAAATAATAGTTATTGCAGAATTCCTTTAGAATTAGAGCTCTGATAATCATCAAAAAGAATATTGACTGATCCAAGGACACAGATAATTGTGGTAGGTTTAGAGTTAGCATATAATAGCATAGGGAACTTGGAATAAGTCTGAACTTTAAGATAAAAGACTTACTTCCAAAGTGACATATCCTTGAGAACTTGCCAAGGACCAGGACTTCTTTGATATTAGGGCTAGGGGCAGGTGATTCCCCCTGAGGTACCCATCCTCTGGAGGTCTGCTGTCATTTCACAGCTCTCTGTGAAAAGCATCTGAATGACAGGCCCTGAGCACCTGCCCACATCTGGACTGCCTGTGAATTCTTTTTTGAAGAAGAATTCACAGTATTTTGCCCCTCTGCAAAAAGCTTTTTTGAAAAAGACTGAATCCAGGGACATAACTGTAAAAGTGCACAAAAGCTTCTGCTGACAGGTGAAGATATGTCAGGCAGGATTCACGTGAACGCTGGGCTGTCTTTCTCTCATGTTCCTGACTCACTCAACATTTTCCTCCACCAGAGGAAAAACAGGCATCACAATCTCATGGGAAAATTTCACCCCCTGATAATGACCCTTTCGGGTCTGGAGAGGAGGCAGATTCTCCC
The DNA here is from genome assembly GCA_907164525.1 of Lophiomys imhausi. Taxonomy (NCBI): domain Eukaryota; kingdom Metazoa; phylum Chordata; class Mammalia; order Rodentia; family Muridae; genus Lophiomys; species Lophiomys imhausi. Next base: position 6,948,659 of record CAJQZJ010018033.1, read on the forward strand.
TGAGATTAGGAAGTGCTTAGAAGATGAGCTCCAGGACTTCAGGCATTTGCAGGCCATAAGCATCTGAATAGGTGAGCCCCCTGGGAAACTTCCATATGTTAATTGGTCTTAAGACCACAAAGGCAACTAACAAAATTCAGAGACTTTAAGAGACTTTAAAACTGAAAATAGTATGAAGACCAGCCATCCATCAGGACCCACGCTCAGAGAAAATATCCTTTTGAGATACCTTTGGTTAATGTTAAATGTTTGTATTATAGATACAAAAATTTTAGGTGCTAGGTTTTATAGTTAGGGTTTGGGTTTAGGATTTAGGAATTGTATAGACAATTGTTAGGTAATTGTTAAGTATTAATAAATATATGTGTGATAAATAAAAATTTGCTGTTACAGATAATTGTGCTAGAAGTCTTCTTGAATGAAAGTTGTTTGCAATAATTCTTAATTAAAAAGATATCTACACAAACTGCTTCAGAGATCTGTCTTCCGGGCCCATGCCCAGGACTCTTGGGGGCGGGGATGAGCTGGCGGGGAATCAAGACCCAGATTCTGGGAGTTCAGTAAGAGGCAAAAGCAGACTCCAGATTCGTTTATTTCCTAAAGAGGGTGTTCCCTTTATAACCTCCACCCAGAGTCCCATAGGCTCCCGAACTGCAGGCTGCTGCTGATCTTCCTCCTTGGCTCCTGTCACACTACCCGATGTGGCTTCATCTATCTCCACTCAGGTCTCAAGCCCAGCATGTTAGGGCAGGTCTCTCAGGTCAGCTGCATGTGGAAGCCCAGCCACACATGTACTATTTAACAGCAGGCCTTCTTTCTGCTCAATGTCAGACCTTATTTCTCCTACAGTTGGGCTGCAAAATGAGATGCATGTATGTAAGATGTAAGACTTAACCACGCTTTCAATTATCAGGCTAGAGTTGTATCTTCCTGTCAAAAAGTTGAGACAATTCTAGAGTACCACACTTTATTAATGGATTTTAATTTCCCATAACTAAAAGTTTTACAATGCATATTTTAGGAACTATCTCCAAACAAACAAAATCAAAACAAAACAACAACAACCAAAAAAAAACAAACACCACTCAAGCTAATGTCACAAATGATAAAATAATAAATGAGTAATTCTCATAGTTACTATGTCTATTTCAAGAATAAGTTTCAAACATATTATGAAGATATAGACAGTAAAAGATTTTATACAATAGTTCAATTCTGAAAGGCACAGGTAATATAAATTGACTGAACACTCATGTTTGTATAGATTCAAGCAATTACTATAAAAATTAAATAACACTTAAAATAATAAGTGGCTTGATGGTGATAATTGGAAGCCGAAAAACATTTAACAGCAATTGCCTATAGAAGCAGCACCGAAGGAAACAATAATTGATTGAAAGACTAAAGAGACAATGAAAGAACAAGTAGGAAATGTAGGACTTAATTTATAAGACATCTTTATCAGTTTACATTGAGAAATATGTACCACTTTATAAATATAAATATGCCATAGAAACTTGACAATGGATAAATCATACAATGCTAGTAAAATATTATTTCAAATTATAGAAATACACGGAGGTAAAATATTTAAAAATGAAGAAAAAAATGGCCTTCCAAACATTGTAGGCTGACTCCCTAGACTGACATATCATGTTTTCATAGTAAAGTAACTCTCAAATAGCTTCTCTTAAATTAGTATTTGAAGACCCCCCATGCTCAGTTTACACAATCGCTCTCCAAAAGTGTATTGAGAGAAAAAAACAAGCAGATTTAGGAATATCAAACTAAAATAAATATTTTAATTGTCCTGTGAAAGAAAATTAAAATCATTAATACTATAATCTCTTATGTGTATTTTTTTTCAAACACTTGCTATGATAACCTTAATATATTTTTGTTTCATTTTATTAAGTTGAGTGGACCTGGATACATTTTTAAATACCATATTATCAGCAGTTAATATTATTGCTAACTTCAAAATTCATGGTTGAACACAAGACCTCTCACATATTAATAAAACACTCAGTTACAATGGTGATGTATTCAAAGTTAGTATATTAGCTTCATTTACTTGTTTTTGTTTTTATACTCTGACAAAATATTAATTTTTATGGGACTCAAGTATTCAGGTTGGAGAATTTTTGATTCATGTGCTTTTCTTCTAGCTCTTTTCATTCTGTTGGTTTAATATTGATGTGATAGTTTTGTTTTATGTTATTACTTTTTATTTTATTACATTTTTTACCAAAAAAATGAATGAATAAATGGATGAACAACCATTAGGGTAAAGGTTAACAACTGGTCACTTAAGCCTGCAGGGAGAGGGAAAATCAAATTTTTCCAATAGAGTAACACGACGTATATCAACTGCTCCAGGATAGACCTCATGATCAATAGTATTTGACCAACACATAATGGACTCCACAGTTATTTTTGTGATTAATTTGGTTTTAATGTGAAGGGTTTTGTTTGTCTGCATTTTATTTGTCTTTTTGGGTTTGATTTTATTTTGTTTCCTTGGTTTCAAGAGTTTGTAGTTATATTGGGTTTTGTTTGTTTTTTTTTTTTTGAGAAATGAATTAAAACTGGGTAGCAGGGAGGGAGAGTAGGTCTAGAAAGACTTAGGGGAGGGGAAGATCAAAATATATTTATACTTTAAAATTGTTGCAAATATTTAAAAATAATTAATACCATTTTAAAATATGTATAATAATAGATTTAAAATATAAAGGCATTTTCTTTATATACAAATTGTATACTCTTTTAATTTCATAAACCTTTAATTTAAGAAGTAGTATTCACAAAATGAGTTTTCTCGTTTAAATGTATATTTGACACAAGGTTGAATCTTACAAAGATAGGCTCCAAATTTGTATTTAGTATTGTCACCTTTAAAAAACATTTTTATTTCTTTAAAGATAGCAAGTATTTAAATGCTGTCATTGCTGTAACAAGGTGAAAATTGTGCGTCCTCAATATAATAAGAAATATAATATAATGGAAATACTTATTCTCAATTGTTCTAAATTTTATTCTGAGAAGCACACATGTATTCTTATTGTAGACTATTTTGCACTTTTTCTATATGGTTTTCTGGTCTTTATATATTCATTTTTAATTATATATGAATGTGTGGATATGCACACCTATGAATGTAGATGTCTTCTCAGTCAAGAGGAAGAAATATATTTCCTAAATTTAAAGAAGCAGTTATAAGCTGCCCAGTGTGGGTGCTGAGATCCAAACTCAGGTCCCTTGCAAAAGTGGTATCCACTTTTAAGTGCTGAGTCATGTTTCAAGACCCATTACCTTTTTTTACTTAGATTTTTTTTTTTACATTGTATAGTTACAGCAACCAAATCAGAATATTAAATACCAGCAACATATTTCATTCAACACCTAAAATACAGCTTATAACTGTGTTACCTGGTCTTATGTTAACTTTACACACAAACTAGAATTATCTAAAAGGAGGGAACTTTAATTGAGAAAATGCCTCCATTACAGTAGGCTGTACAGCATTTTCTTAGTTAATGATGCCTGAGAGAGGCCCAGATCATTGTGGGTGGTTCCATCCCTGGGCTGGTGGTCCTGGATTCTAGAAGAAAGCAGGCTGAGAAAGCCACGGTGGTCCAAGCCAGGAAGCAGCAGTCCTCCTTGGCCTCTGCATCAGTTTCTGCCTCCAGGTTCCTTCCCTATTTGAACCTATCCTGACTTCCTTCAAGTGTGAACAGCAATATGGAAATATAATCTGAAATAAACCTTTTCCTCCTGAACCTGGTTTTGGTCATGGTGTTTCAGTGCAGTAATAGAGACCCTAACTAAGACCTGGTGTTAAGAGTTATTGAATAAAAATATTTCAGTTTACATCACTTTATACTTGCAACTCATTGAGTGGGTGGCACACAATGGGAGTATATTCCCTAGTGGCTGTAAGCAATTGGAAGCATGTGCTGTTCACCACTATGCTAACAAGAATTCTTTTCATACCTTGACATAAAATAATAAAATATCTTAAGTTCAAGGAAGAAAAAAAGGTAGAAATTAAATTTCAATTTAAGACTAAAGAACTTTTATTGCATGCTTTCTTCTTGGAGAGAGAGTAGCTTCCAACTATACATTGAGAAAAAATAGTCAATTTTACAGTTTAAAATGTACATATAAGTTATATTTTATCATTTCCATTCTGTGACTTGATGAATATAAATTTAAAAATAAATTGACTAAGTTGACCTATTTTTAGAAATTGAGCTCCAGCAGTTTCTTTTCCAATGAAGGATGCATTTAAAAAATTTTTCACAATACTGAGCTCTGCTGTTCTATATGTCATGTTTGATTTCATTTCTGGTTCCTATCTCCTGCACTGCCTTTATCTATCCAGACTTGTTGCAGGCGAGCAGCCCTGACATTTAAAGTAGAACTCAAGTACATAAATTGACATTCAAAATTTAATTTTCCAGCTTGAGATTCCTAACCCTAACATCTTTCTAACCATTAAACAATTTACTTAGAAAATCATAAAAATGTATTTAAGTTATTTATATATTGTTTTCTTATGGTGTGCAATATGTACGAAAACATATATTTTATAGATTGATATATTTAAACACGTTTTTTTTTCTTTTTAAATTTTCTTAAACATTTAGTTATTACTTCAAGTTACATCTCCATTACCAACAACTCCATCCACTCCCTTCTGGTCCCACCCTCCCACCCACTACCCCCTCTCCGACCCATCCCATCCCTCTGGTGTGGGGCGCCTCCATGTATCACGGACGTGTAGTTCTGAAAAAACACATATTCTGTTTTCATTTAAAATGATGTCTATAGACTGGTCATTTTGAATGGTCACTTAACCCTCTCAAAATTAAGACTCATTCTTATTTTTGCCAGCATTTGATCATATACATATTGTCCCATAATTTTACAAGTAATATTTAATGCTGTAGTATTTGATATGAAAAACTATTTAAAGATATAATTCTGAAGAAATAAGAATTATATCTATGCTCAGATGAGAGCTGACAGTAGTATTAATCTAATGTATATAATGACACATTTTAGAAGGTAGTTTGATACCCTGCCTATAGTACATTCTCCCTTAGGAGACTAGACATTCTTGACCTGATTTACAGTACCAGATTTGAGTTAATTCCAATAAAGAACACCTTAATTCCACTGGAAAATTGGATGGTTACTTATAATATCCATATCACTACTTCACCAATGGTCATATATCTGGCAAAGCTAATCAATATTGTACCACCAGGGATCAAAACTGGAAAAGGCTGTTAACTTTTCTCCATCAGAAACTTATGTAGCATTTTCAAGCACCATGAAAACTACCAAATAGGGAAGAAATTTCCATGGTTGTTATAGTTTGTTTCCTCCCTGTCCTTTTACAGACTTGTAAAAGTAGGAGAACTTTGCCATCTGATTCTAGTGCCTATGCAAGAGAAGTATCACTTTCATTATTGCTATAAGCTAGAAAGGAGGGTGCATGCGGGGACCTTCTCAATGGATAGGGTAGGGACCCATGAAATCACCTGCTGCCTATGGAGGTACTAACAGTTGTTGGCTGCTGGGTGAGGGAGAATCAGTTCTATTCAGAAATTTGCCTCTGGTAAGTTGTCCATTCTCCTGAAGAAGAGGCTATATTCAACATACATAGAAATTGAAAATACTATTTTCAATTAAAAAATAATTGATTGGGTTAATTTTTTAAAGGACATGAAGAGAGAAGGGGACATGGTGGAAAACGCCTTGAGTGGAGTAGTGGAGTGAATAGACAAGGTACACATGTATAAAATTCTCAAAGATAAAATAAAATATATTGAACCAAAATAATCATGCTCAATAGATAAACACATTTTCACAATTTATTCATCATATCTTAGTTTGTGAGCAATCTACAATCATTAAAAATCTTTCCTTTAAAAAAATCTAAGATTTAAACTAAATACAACAACAACAAAAAAGTTTTTTTTTTCATCAGTCCTATCCCTTTTTTGTTGTTGTTGTTGTTGTGTAATGGACACTTCAAATATAGGAAATCATATGGCTACACTATTTTATTTTTCTACTTCTGGTAACATATGTTTTAAATATCTCCAAGAATTCAAGCAAATGTTTCTGTCTAATTTAGAGAAATTATGGTTAATCAGATCACTTTACAAATTGAGAACAATTGAAGGTTTTATTATGTGTAACAGTAAATTTTTATTTATCACACATATATTTATTAATACTTAACAATTACCTAACATTGTCTATAAAATTCCTAAATCCTAAACCTAAACCCTAACTCTGAAACCTACCATCTAAACCTTCTTAGTATCTATAATACAAACATTTAACATTAACCTAAGGTTTCTCAAAAGGATATTTTCTCTGAGCGTGGGCCCTGATGGATGGCTGGTCTTTATACAATTTTCAGTTTTAAAGTCTCTTAAAGTCTCTAAATTTCTTTCATCATTTTGTGGTCTTAAGTCCAATTAACATATGAAGGTTTCCCAGGCAGTTCAGCTATTCAGATGATTAAGGCCTGCAAAGGCCCTGAGCTCCGCATGTAAGCATTCAGGAATCTCAGGGAGAATCCATCTCCTCTACAGACCCAAAAGGGTCAACATTAGAGGGTGAAACTTTCTCATGAGATTGTGATGCATTTTTCTCCACCAGTCAAGGAAAATATTGTTGAGTGAGTCAGGAACAGGAGAGAGAGCCCACCTGCGTCCACGTGAATCCTGCTTTTATATCTTCACCTGTCAGCAGAAGCTTTTGTGCACTTTTAAAGTTAGGTCCCTGGGCTTAGTCTTTTTCAAAAAAGCTTTTTGCAGAGGGGTGTGAATTCACAGGTGGTCTGCAGATGTGGGCAGGTGCCTCAGGGCCTGTCATTCAGATGCTTTTCACAGAGAGCTGTGAAAAGACAGCAGACTTCCAGAGGATGGACATCTCAGGGAGCATGTCCTGCCCCTAGCCCTAATATCAAAGAGGTCCTGGTCCTTGGCCAAGTCCCAAGGACCTGTCACTTCCGATGTAAGTCTTTTATCTTAAAAGTCCAGCCTTATTCCAAGTTCCCTATGCTATATATGCTAACACTAAACCTACCACAATTATGTAACAAATAGCATTATATCACATAATTTTATTTATTTAAAACGTTTTAAAACATAATAATGATGGTCAGCACTCTGATGTGTATCAATATGCATATGAATTTTGCCTATGTAGTGGTCTATAAAGGGAGTTTCATTGGCCAGCTGCTTTGGTTCACTTTAGTAGTAGTTGGAGAAACTACTGTTCAGGTTTTTAATGATCGCAATTCATGATATCTAAAATTCATGATATCTAATGAGAGCCATTATCTTAGTGGCTTGTCCAAACTTGAATCAACAGAACACATGTGCCACTCCCTAGTAGGCTATGAATTTGATGAAAATCAAAAGCATAAATTTGCTGAAAGCATTGTAATAGTTTTGTATTTATTTTGGAACTAATCTGCCCATTTATCAAGGTTGATCTCCATAAATGAAGATTTAAGTGACAATGTAAAAAGATTAGATGCATCTCATACATTATGCAAGAGATTTTTAACCTATTTTCCTGTCAAAAATTATAAATGCAGTAAAATCCTCCTTAATTTTCTTTTGATTTAATTAATTAATAATTAATTAATTTGTTTATTTCTTCAAGTTACATCTCAATCACAATCCCCTCCCTACTCCCTCATCCAGTCACATCTTTCCACCATCTTTCTCCTCACCTCCATCCCATCCACATCCTTTTTTTTTTGGTAATATTTATTTATTACTTCAGGTTACATCTCCATGTGTGTGTGGGTCCATTTCTGCATCTTCAATTAAATTCCATTGATCCACTGGTCTGTTTCTATACCAGTACCATGCTGTTTTTACTACTATTGCTCTGTAGTAGTACAGCTTGAAATCTGGGATGGTGATACCTCCAGATTTTTTTTATTGTACAGGACTGATTTAGTTATTATGGGTTTTTTGTTATTCCATATGAAGTTGAGAATTGCTTTTTCCAGGTCTATAAAGAATTGCGGTGGTATATTGATAGGGATTGCATTGAATATGTATATTGCTTTTGGCAGGATGGCCATTTTTATTATGTTGATCCTACCTATCCATCAACATGGGAGATCTTTCCATTTTCTGATACCTCTTCAATTTCTTTTTCCAATGACTTGAAGTTCTTGACTTACAGATTGGTTAGAGTTACCCCCAGGTATTCTATATTGTTTATGGCTATTGTCAAGGGTGTTGTTTCCCTAATTTCTTTCTCAGCCCATTTATTTTTTATATAAAGAAGGACTTATGATTTTTTTGAATTAATTTTGTATCTGCTACCTTGCTGAAGGTGTTTATCAGCTGTAAGAGTTCTCTGGTGGAATTTTTGGGGTTGCTCATGTGTACTATCATATCATCTGCAAATGCTGATGATTTGATTTCTTTGTTTCCAATTTATATCCCCTTGATCGCCTTTATCTGTCTTATTGCTATAGAAAGAACTTCAAGTACTATGTTGAAGAGATATGGTGAAAGTGGACATCCTTGTCTTGTCCCTGAGTTTAGAGGAAATGCTTCCAGTTTCTCTCCATTTAATTTGATGTTGGCTACTGGCTTGCTGTATATCACTTGTATTGTGGGTATGGTCCTTGTATGCCCATTCTCTTTATGACTTTTAGCATGAAGGGGTGTTGGATTGTGTCAAATGTTTTTCCAGCATCTAGGGAGATTATTATGTGTTTTATTTTTTTCTTTCAGCTTGTTTATATGATGAATTATGTTGATGGATTTTCGTATGTTGAACCATCCCTGCATTCCTGGAATGAAGCTTACTTGATCATGGTGCATGATACTTTTGATGTGTTCTTGGATTCAGTTTGACAGCATTTTATTAAGTATATTTGCATCTATGTTCATGAGGGAGATTGGTTTGAAGTTCTCCTTCTTTGCTGGGTCTTTGTGTAGTTTAGGAATCAGGGTGACTATGGCCTCATAGAATGAGTTTGGCAGTGTTCTTTCTGATTCTATTTTGTAGAAGAGTTTCAAGAGTATTGGTATTAGCTCATCTTTGAAGGTCTGGTAGAATTCTGTGCTGAAACCATCTGGCCCTGGACTTTTTATGGTTGGGATATTTTTAATGACTGTTTCTATTTCCTTTGGGGTTACAGGGTTTTTTAATCTGTTAACATGATCTTGATTTAGCTTTGGAAGGTGGAATCTATCAAGAAAATTGTCCATTTGACTTAGGTTTTCAAATTTCGCGCAGTATAGATTTTTAAAGTAAGACCTAAAGATTCTCTGGATTTTCTCAATATTTGTTGTTATTTCTCCCTTTTTATTTCTGATTTTGTTGATTTGGGTTTTTTTCCTCTGCCTTTTAGTTAATTTGGCTAAGGTTTTGTCTATTTTGTTGATTTTCTCAAAGAACCAACTCTTGGTTTCATTGATTCTTTGATCCTTCTTTTTTGTTTCTAAGTTGTTGATTTCAGACCTAAGTTTGAGTATTTCCTGCCTTCTTCTCTCTTGTGAGTGTTTGCTTCTTTTTTTTTCTTCTAGTTCTTCCAGTTCTGCTATTAATTCACTAATATGAGCTGTTACAATTTTCTTTTTAAAAGGACTTAGTGCTATGAACTTTCCTTGTAGTACTGCTTTCATTGTGTCTCATAGGTTTGGGTATGTTGTGCCTTCATTTCCCTTGGATCTTAAGAAGTTTTTGATTTCCTTCTTTATTTCTTCCCTGACATAGTAGTCATCCAGTAAAGAGTTGTTCAGTTTCCATGAGTGTGTAGGCTTTCTGTTATTTCTGCTATTGTTGAAGTCCAGCTTTATTCCATGGTGGTCTGATAAGATACAAGGGGTTATTTCAATTTTCTTCTGTCTGTTGAGGCTATCTTTTTTCCGACTACATAGTCAATTTTGGAGAAGGTTCTGTGAAGTGCTGAGAAGAAGGTGTATTCTTTTGTGTTTGGGTGAAACGTTCTGTGGATGTCCGTTAGGTCCGTTTGTTTCATGACCTCTGTTAGACTCATTATTTCTATGTTTGGTTTCTGTCTCCATGACCTTTCCATTGTTGTGAGTGGGCTATTGAAGTCTCCCACTACTAATGTGTGGGGATCGATGTGTGGTTTCAGATTTAGTAGAGGTTTTTTTTTTTTTTTTTTTTTACAAATGTAGGTGCTCTTGAATTTGGGCATAGATATTCAATATTGAGATGTCATCTTGATGAATATTTCCTTTAGCGAATATCTAGTGCCCTTCTCTATCTTTTTTAATTAGCTTCAGTTGAAAGTCTATTTTATTTGATATTAGGATGGCTACTCCAGTTTTCTTCCTGGGTCCATTTGCTTGGAAAACCTTTTCTCTGTCCTTTATTCTGAGGTGGCATCTATCTTTGTTAGTGAGATGTGATTCTTGTACGCAGCAAAATGATGGATCCTGTTTATGGATCCATTCTATAAACCCATGTCTTTTTATTGGGGAGTTGAGTCCATTGATGTTGATGGATATTAATGACCAAAAGTTGTTATTTCCTATTATTTTGGTGTAGGTGGTGGTGGTGTGTTTCCTTTGGTTTAGTTGCAGTGGAATTTTTTGTTTCCTCTGGGTTGGAATTTTCCTTCTAAAATCTTGTGTAGGGCTGGATTTGTGGGTAGATACTGTTTAAATTTTATTTTGTCATGGAATATCTTGTTTCTCCATCTATGTTGATAGAGAGTTTTGCTGGGTATAGTAGTCTGACTAGGAACCCATGTTCTCTCAGGGGTGTAGGACGTCTGCCCAGGCCCTTCTGGCTTTTAAAGTTTCTGAGGAGAAGTCAAGTGTAATTCCACGGGTCTGCCATTATATGTTACTTGACCATTTTCTCTTACAGTTTTTAATATTCTTATCTTGTTCTGTAAATGTGGGGTTTCTTTTCTGATCTAATCTGATTGGTGTTCTGTATGCCTCTTAGAATTTTATTGGCATCTCTTTATGTTTGGGAAGTTTTCTTCTATGATTTTGTTGAACATGTTTCCTGGACCTAGGAGTTGGGAGTCTTCTCTTTCCTCTATGACTATAATTCTTAGGTTTTATCTTTTCATTGAGTCCTTGATTTCTTGGATGTTATGGGTAAGAACGTTTTTTAGATTTCTCATTTTGTGTGGTTGTTGTACTGATTTCTTCCATAGTGTCTTCTTCCACACCCAAGATTCTGTCTTCCATCTCTTGTATCCTATTTTTGGTACTCATGTCTGAGTTCCTGTTCTCTTTCCTTGATTCTCCACCTCCAAGATTAACTCTGATTGTGTTTTCTTTATTGCTTCTAGTTCCAATTTCAAGTCTTGAACCATTTTATTCATTTTATACATTTCCTGTTCTAATTTGATTGTCTTTGTGTGCAAATCTTTCAAATCTTTTGAATCTTTCATTGCCTTGTCTCTTTCCTGTTCATGTTGGGCTGCATTGGCTTGGAGGTCTCTAATGGTATTCTCATGTGCTTTTATTTGTAAAATTGAGGATTCTTTGTATTCTTTCAGTGATTTCATTTCTTTTTGAAAGGACTCCATCATTTACCTAAGTATAGATTTGTCATCATTTTCCTGTGTTTCAGCTGTGGTGGGTAGTTCAGGGCTTGCTATGCTAATGTCACTAAATTTTGCTGGAGTCATATATCCCTGATTTTGTCAATTTTGTTCTTTCACTGACCTTTAGTCATCTGGTTTCCCTAAGCTGATTGTTTCTGATGTCTTCTGGACCGTTTTAGTGGCACTGCCGGTCCTCTTTAGCATGTAGCTGGGAGGTACCTCTATCTGAGAGTTGGGGATACTTCCCAAGACTCTGCAGTGATTGATCAGACCTGCGGGAGTCTGTACTGGTGCAAGAAGAGCAGCCTTCTGCCCTGTCTGAGCACAATGTTCTTCCAAATGATTGTATATCCAGTAGAGGGATCTTTATGTCCAACACCTTTCTGCGTAGGCCCAGATATGCTTGTGCCTCCCTGCCAGCCACTTCAAGGCTTTTGCCCACTTCTGCTGCAGGGTCCGCACTGGACTCTGCTCTGGGTCCCAGGCCTATGCCCTGCGCCAGTGGCCTCTGTTCTGTACCCCGGACTTCTGCCCCATGCCGCTGGTCTCTGCTTTGGACCCCAAGTCTGTGTCCCTTGCCACTAACCTCCACTTTGGGCCCTGAGACTGTGTCCCAAGCAGTTGAATTTTGTTATGGACCCTGAGCCTGTGTCCCATGCTACTGATCTCTGCTTTGAGCCTGAGCCTGTCCACTCAGTGGGTTTTTGAGTGGCTCTTGCCCACTTCCAGTGCTCACTCCTTGGCCTGGGTTCTGCACCACACCTGATGCTGCACCCCACTGCCTGTGTCCATGCCACATTGTGCCCAACTGCCTGTGTCCCCACTGGGTTCTTTGTTGTGCTGCGCCCTGCGGCCTGTGTTCCGCCACTCCTTGCTTCCTGGGATACCCACCATGCTGTGCCTCAGCCACAGCCTGGGTAGGTCTGTTTACCTGGGTGTCTGAGGTTCCCACGAGGGACCCCTACTAGTCCCTGGGTTCGCAGGGTGTGAATCTGGGGGTTCACGCTTCTCAGGATGTTGCTCAGCTTGAGCTTGCTTATACTTCTGCAATGTTGTAGAGGTCCCTCCACCCCCATCCCAGCTCAAAATGTGTCCCTGCCAACTGCCGCCATCTTGGATCTCCCTCCTTAACTTTCTACAACATATGGCTTCTCAAATTATGGTTTATCTTTTTTAAGAAATAAAATTGAAAGATATTAATTATCCCAAATTATTTATTTGTGTACATTATTTACTATATGATAGATTTGAATCTATATGGTTGTGACTCAGGACAGTGCTACAGGATCATTCTGTATGCATGTTACAGTGTGAGGACAACTTTTTCCTTATTTTTATGGTCACAGAATCTCTACCAGTAATGATTCTTACTATATTCACTTTAAATTCTTTCAGTACTGATTTCTAAAAAAGATAGAAAGATGACAATGGTATGAGAGGCTTCTAAACTAAATATATTTTACAAATGCTTAGACAATATGTTCAATACATGACCATTGTTTCCTTTTTTATTTTCCTAACTTATAATCACTTCATCTTTTGAATACTTAGTACTATAAATTGACTATCCTGAGAATATTTTTCTATGACATTTCCATGCTTACATTTAATGTACATTGTCTAAGTTTACCCCTTCTGTTTACTAGCTTTCAACATTCTGCTAAGATCAGTGTAATTTTTTTTTTCCAGTAAGTTATGGCTTACTGTAATTAGAAGTTTAAATCCATTTTCAAAAAAAAAATTGTAGTTTTACATTCAGCGGCTCAAATTAATATAAACCTGCCCTCAATTATCTTCTTCCAAATATGTTGCATTTCCTCAAATGCCTTTATCTCATCCAATTATACTTGTCAGTGAACACAATTTTGTTTGATGTCTTTTGCTTTTCAGAGGCAGTGCAAAGAACCTGCAAGCAGGGCACATCATTAACTTTTGTACTTACTTTGTGTAAGGCTTCAGAGGCAAAACGCACTTATTAACAACCGAATACATCATGTCATCTGTACAAGGTTTTCTTTACCTTGGGAAACACCAAAACAAACACTTCTCTTAGATATTTTGATTACTGCATTCACTTAGTTAGACATTAAAATGGTGTACAAATCCTAATATACGTGTTTATTTTTGTCTCAGAAATTAAGTTTATTTGTTCTCTTAGTAGCATGACCCAGACTATCTTTTGGACCACTGTTTACAGTTTAGTAACTCAAAAGGATTAACTTAACACATAAATGTTGTTTTCTGTTTAGTATTCTACTTAAACCAATAAAAATTGTTAGTAAAATTCTTTATCAGCTATTAACTGTACATAAATGCACTTATTGTACAATTTTTGAAGTAATCATTTTGTACACGTGTTGAACTATTCTGTAAGCTGCTAGACTTTCTTTAAGTGTAACTCTTTTCACTACATGCTAGTAGGCTGTGAGAGTGAATCTTCATTATAATTTGAGTGTATTAAAATCATAAGGGAGACAACTAGAATGTTTTTGAGTGCATTTTCAGAAAGCATTAGCCTAGGAAGAAAGACCACCCTTTGTAAATGGAGCATCCTTGTCAGGGCTGGAGTTCTAGACTGAATCAAAAGGTTTAGTTAAAAGGAAACATGAGCTGAGATGCAGAGTTCATCTCTCCCTGGTACCAGACTGTAGATGCAAAGTGATCAGCAAATTCATGTTACCTTGGGCACAGCTTTAGCAGTTCTTACTTCCCAACCTCCCTACCATGGTAAGATTAAACTCTAAGACTGTGACATCAAATAAACACTACCTCCTTTAAAATGTTTTTATTTGTTAACAAATATAGAAAATTGGCGATGAGGAAAAGGAATGCTGTTGTGGGTAAGTCAACCATGTTGTATTTAGACCTTAGGAACAGTGTTATGATTTTTTTTGGGGGGGTGGGGGTTTGAGACAGGGTTTCTCTTTGTAGCCCTGGCTGTCCTGGACTCACTTTGTAGATCAGGCTGGCCTTGAACTCGCAGAGATCCACCTGCCTCTGCCTCCTGAGTGCTCAGATTAAAGGTGTGTGTCACCACGCCTGGCACAGTGCTATGATTAAGTCAACTACTATGCTATCTGTAGATCTTTGGAATTTGTTCTGCACAAAATATAAGAAAGTGCAGGGTAGAGAGTTCCTAGAATGCTGTAAGCAGAGAGTAATGGGCCATTATGGATATATGAATAGAACAGAATGATAAGAGATACATAGAGACTGGTAATTGAGCTAGAAGCTATTCATACTGAAGTCTAACATTATACATATATATGCCTGCTGTCTTCCCTGAAAATCTGAATGAAGAAAATTATGAACATAATAAATTAATTTGTTTTGTAGAAGAAAATTGGAAACCACAGAGCATTCAGGCTATGACATGCTCATTGGTATTTGTCTTATTTGTGTATTCACTACGATAGAGCAGTAACTTATGCAGAAAGATGAAAAAATCCAGTTTGTCAGAGGAATGAGTTCAAAGTTACAGACAAGGGAGTTGCAAACAGTGTATCAGTAATTGATTAATAGTAGCACAATTAAGGAGAATCTAATATTCTTCAAAGAATACTAGAAAAGGTGCCCTAAAAGTTAGGCATCACCCAAAAGAGGCTCAAATTTGTAGAAGCACAAATTTATTTGCAGGAAACAGTCTAAATTGGAAATACCACTGAAGGGCTGTCTCCATGAGCAAAAACAACTGTTTTCAGAATATTTTCCCAGATTCAGATAGTAAGTACACAGAGACTACTGCAGAAGTGGCAGAATGAGACCAGGGTTTATCTTCATCTGTAAGCAATGTTTGACAACATCGTTCACAGTGTTTTTCAGATCTGTGAAATGTAAAATTTGTAAGATCACAGATTTTTAGTATGTTTCATGAAAGAGAGGTTAGGCAGTACATGTCAAGGTCTGATTTCCTTCAGGGAGGCACAAAGCAATCATTTAATGAAGCACTATGAAATCCAAACATGAAGTTTAAACATAAAATTCCTAGGATGTTTGATATGTGATGACTGTGGATGATTGCCAAGGAAAAATGAAGACATGGGATGCTTTTTAATAAGATCTGTTTCATCTCCTTGAGGTATACTCTTAATATGTAATTGTCTACTTTTTCAGTATTCTCTTGTATTTAATAAAGGAAATATACCTAATACCAATAAATGATATTAGAAAATATGAGAATGATTTATTGAATCGTATCATCAAGAATTTAGTATTTCTGTAGTTTTAAAATAATCCTGTAAGTGAGACAGTGAGTTTGGGAAGAGAGAACAAGGAGGAATTGATGAAGAGAGGCAGGTGTGAGAGTAGATGTAGGCATAGTCCTCATGTATCAAGTTCTCATTTAAAAAATTATGACTGCCAGGTGTAGTGGTGCATGCCTTTAATCCCAGCACTTGGGAGGCAGAGGCAGGCAGATCTCTGTGAGTTCGAAGCCACCTTGCTCTACAAAGTGAGTTCAGGACAGCCAGGGCTCCATTACACAAAGAAACCCTGTCTCAAAAAACCAACAACCAAAAAAAAATTTTTTGACCTTTCAATGGAAAATAAAGAAAGAATGTCCCCTTTTCTAAGTGTGACAGCAAAGCTGTATCCATTGCTTATAAAACATACAATAAGCAGTTTTCCATTGTATGGTTTACTCAGAAAACTGAACTCACTTATCAAACATAAAAGGGAAATAAAAACAAAACAATAAATTTTTTTATAATGTTAAAACTTGAAGAAGCTATCTTTATATCTTCCTTCAAAATTCTTCTCCTTTTACTTACACCGCATACTTCTTTGTGACCTAATATTGTCCTCTCTTGGTCTCCATTCTAAATTGTAGAGAATTTTTCCACTTACACCTTTTTAGCTATAAACCTGAAAATATTATATGGTACGATCACATATGAGGAAGAATATGGGGGTTTTATCTTTCTCAGTTTGAATCATTTCATTAATATACTCTCTACATACATCAATTTTCAGAAAATTTTTTTAATTTTCCAAAAATTTTGTTACTTTTCCTTATAACTGAATAATATTCTAGGTTGTAAATCTACCACACTTTTGTTATCTATTCATCTCTTGATGGGCCATGTGGAAGGAACAACAGAACAGCTTTAGAATTCAAAAAAATGGGGCCTGCTGGTTAGCACAACCATTATGGGTAAGCCTGAGAGAGGCAGAGCCCCAAGAACTACATGTCTTGGGGACTCCATGTTGTGGAGTTTTGCTCTGCTCGCTGCATTCACTTTGCATCCCTTACAATCTATCAGTTGTGTGAAAACTCTCAGGTTGCTTCAAGCCCCTCACTGGGCAGTATCGTTGGCACTCACAATAATGATTGATCTCCTGGCATGGCTGCTGAAGCAGACTATGAGTCTATCACCACCCATGAAAGAACTTAGAGATGTAGATTGCAAGCAATGACCACCACCTTTAGAACAAATTTGGAAAAATACACTGTTTGGTAAGGTCAGGTTGAGATGTTTTTGCTAGTAGCTCTGATGTAGAAAATCTTAAGGAACAATTTAAAGTTCAGAAAGGCACACTGTTAATAGTTGAACTAGGGGTTTTTTGTGGTTATAAAACAAGAACAATAGCAGCCTGATTGGTACTGGATGATGTGTCTCTCTCATGCTAAAGTTGTGTTGATGATCAGGGTGATGGATGATTCTTTGTACCCATTTTTTCCTCAACTTCCTGATATGATTTCATAAAGTTTTTAATGAGTTAGATATGCGATTTGAGGATTTAAAGTAGAAATAACTGGTTATCTTTTCATAAATAAAAGTTTAGATTTTGTGATTCTTTTATGATTCTATGACTGGCTTTTAAGATAAATATTAAGATAGTTAATGTTTTCTTTGTAACCGCAAATTGTAGCCTGACAGTAAGAGGAACTGGCTGAGAAAATACTTTGTTTGGTTACTTTGTTAATCCATAACAAATTGTTTAGTTACGAATGTATGTGGCTTCTTGGGGATAATTTGTTTTTCACATTAGTATTTCACCCATAATACATAAAACTTTTGATCATGTGAGGGTATTGAGGAATGTGTGTTTCTCTTCATATACTCATTGTAATTGTTCACTTAAAGAAAAACCGAATGTAACCATATTGTGATTTTGTACTGCTTGAAAGATTTTGCTGGAATATATAAGCTATGGGAGAAAGAGTAAAGTTGGAGTTAGAATTGGAGCATTTTCCATACATCAATCATGTGTATATGTGTAAATGTTTGTGTGTATATGTGTATGGGCATATAAGTATATGTGCATATATATATGTACATATGTATACATATATTGTATATAAATGCATATGTGAATATATGATATATGTGATATATATGAGAGTGTCTATATGTGTATATACATGTATGTGTGTATATTTGTGTATGTGTTTATGTATATATGTATTTATGTATATATGTATATATGAATGTATTTAAATTGGTTGGAGTTTTGCTCCATCCATGTGAATGGATATGTAACTGTATGTCTCTATGTCTGTCTTTTTTTCTATATACATGTATGTTTGTATATATGTATTAATGTGTATGTGTGAAATTATTGTAGCTTATCTTGATTCATTATCTAGTGTAAGTGTATGTGCATGTGGTCCCTTTTCTCCTATCTTATTTTGATGCTAGCTACCATTTGTAGCACTCTCCACCAGGAACCATCAAGCTGTGGTCCTCTGCTTCCCACCATCAGTGGAAGCCCCATTGGTAATAGTCAGTTTCCACCTGGTGAATTAACACTCACCACCTCAGTTTACTCTGTCCTGTCAGGGTGGTTAATGCTGGTCTTTGACAAACATCTATACTTATTCTATATCCTTCTTCTGGAAATCAAGCAGCAGTGAATATAGATGTGTAAATATTTCTGGGAAAGAATATAGTCAAGCATGGCGGTGCATGCCTTTAATCTCAGCACTGGGGGAGGTAGATCTCTGTGAGTTGGAGGCCAGCCTGGTCTACAAATTGAGTCCAGGACAACTAAGGCTATTACCTAGAGAAACTCATCTTGAAAAAAACAAACAAACAAAAGAATATGTAAGATTTTAATTTATGCCCAAGAGTGGTCTATATAGGTCATATACTAGTTTTATTTTTAATTTTTTGAGGAACCTCCACATTAATGTTAAAAGTGGCTACATTAATTTGCAATTCTACCAGTAATGAATAGTGATTTATTTGTGATAACTCAACCTTGATGCTCCAGGATGAAATCAACTTGGACACGATGTCCAATCATCTTAATGTCTTCTAAATTAGGTTTTCAAATACTTTGTTGAGAATGTTGACACCTATGTTCCTCATAGAAGGTTGTTAGCAGTATTCTTTATTTCACTTTTACCCATTTGGTGCAACACTAGCAATATAGGATGAATTTGATACTGAACCGTTACATTGTATTGTACAGAAAAAATTAAGAAGTATAGATATTAGATCCACCTTGAAGGTTTGACATAAGAATTTGATTATAACTTTCATTGCATTTATTGTAGGTCTGTTTACATTATGTATAATTTTAGCTGTAATTTTTTGTAAGTCACTTCATTTACAAATTCAACTATTTTTCTCGGTTTTTCAACCCTTGTTGGCCTCAATTTTCTCTATTGCTTGAGCACACCTTGAATTTTTCATTTGTCTGCCTCATCCTTGTGAATAGCTGGGATTACAGGCCTACAACACCACTCCGGCCTTATCTGTAGACATTAATCTGTAGCTTATATTCTTCTATAGTGCATGCTTCTGAATTGATTATATAACTCGTTATGTACTGATTATTAACTTTGTCATGATTTTTTAACAATGATTTCAATTTGTTTAATCCCATTTAAGTGTAAACATAAAAAAGCATAGCTATCTATCCACTGTCAAAGCAATTTCTGAAGCATATCATTCTATAGAAACCTAAATTTTTTTAAATGATCCAAATTGAGGATTTTTATATCGAAAAGAACAAATAAAAGAACTTTTTTTTTTAATTACAAGTAGCTATCATTTGATTGATCTTCTTTCATCTGGGAATTGACAAAAAATCAAGAAAATAAAATCAGCATTTCCAAGCAAAAGGTACCTACTGATATCTAATCAGCTTTGTTTTATTTGCAGATAAGATTAAGTTATGACATGGAAACTAAATGGGAGAGTATTAATCTTAGGAAAATATAACTTTATGAATTCAATTTGCAACCAATATCTTTAAGTTTAGATATTAGTGTTATGTTCTATAATTTGAATTTAAGATCTCAGAACTAAAATGCAACATTCATTTAAAGCACATTAACTTATCATTAATTTATCATCATTCAGCATGTGTGGTTCTTTAGCCTGGTATGTGTGTATGTGCTAAATCATTATATATTTATATACATATATATTTATTATATATATGCTTATTTTATAATATATATTATATATACATATATTGCAAATATATATGAAAATATATTGTATATATTATAAATATTTACAATATATTATATATATATGTATATATATCTTTTATCTAAAATATATTGATATTATATGTATGTTTCTGTGAGCATAATGTGTATGTAGAGTTTTATCTGTGCTATGGCATACATGTGGAAGTCATAGAACCACTTTTTGGAGTCAGTTCTCTCCTTACACTTTTTAAAAAAATTTATTTAAGGTATATATTTGTTTCCCCCCCAACATCTCCCCCTTTTAGTCCAATAGAAGGCTCTTATAACAATAAATACAATACAAAACAAGAATAATTAGAACAATTATGAAAATTATAAGGTATGACACACATTCCCAAAGTCCAATACATATCTATTTGGCAACTAATAATAATATTCTATTATCTATCTATCTCAATGAATTTAAAATTCTATACCTAACTTAGTTTCTATAGTAACTTGCATTACTAACTTAAAGACATCTTATTAGACCTAGAACATCCTCTTAATTCCCAAACAACTTAAAACTTAAGTGTGAGGCTATAGCTGTCTAGTCTTCAAACACATAACAGACCTGTGAAGGATAAATATATCTGAATAAACAGGAAGTTCACAGCAAGCAGCTTTCAAAACTAAGAAATGACAGACAACTGGCTGCCTGGACAGTCCCCAGTTTCTCTCTAGAACATTAAAGCATCTGTCTTCAGCCATTTGGCCCAGTATTTCTGACGACATTAATTGTAAAGCAGGAATTATAAAGGACTTGCCTACCCTGTCTTGGCAGAGCTAGACTGTGGACTTACCTGCTTCCAAGTTTTGTCCTTTTTGGACAGCGTTCTGTCTACTGTTGAAGTAAGGACTTTTTCTTGCTCAATGGCTAACTTGCCACTTATGCAATCATCTCCAAATGTAGATTTTTTGATGTTCATCATCTACTTGAAGTAGAATGGGTTGTGCTGTCAAGAGATGACATGTTTCAACATAAAAAATTCTTAAGTTAAGAAAGCATCTTTAAATGCCATATTCTACAGAACTCTTGAGGTTTTTGAAGACTGTAGAAAAAAATTCATTAAATTGTGCTAGGTGACATTTGTAGAAATAATTAAATTATTTATTAGTATGTATATTATCATTAATTGGTAGGCAGCTCTTAATCCTTAACCAGACATTATAAATGAACACAAAGAAACCATGTGGATTTTATCAAGCCTTGGCCTGAATTGAGCAATCTTGACCCATCTAAGATAGCTCTTAATTATATTTCTGAATAAAGCCCGGTATAATATACATACATCCCCTGGGCTGTTTTTCTCCATGCTATGTCAATGTTCCAGGTCACATGGCATGAGGTTCTGTTCTCTGACCCATGGCATGTGTCTTCGTTCCTACTCTTTGTTTCTTTCTGGTGCAAAGAGCTAATCCTCTGTGAAAAAACCGCAGGGTTCCTGTTCTAATCTCAGGAAGTCCTGCCTTCCTATACTCTTTCTGCTCAGCTAATTGGCTATCAGTCACTTTTATTAACCAATCAAGAGAATGTCTCAGAAGGGGCGGTAACCAGATCTCAGCACTAAGAGGAGCCTATCAGAAGCAATGTTATTAAATCTTCCCCAACAGAAGACCAGCTATCTATCTCTGTATATTTGAATAAGAAAATATTGCTTGTCTCTTAGCAACTTGATTTCTTATTAATTAGAAAACATCTGTGACACACTAAACTACTACTTAATAAAATGACAAATTTGAATGACTATTAGTTTGCATTTGTTAATTATCCCAAACAGTTTTTGATAGTTGCTACCAAAAGGCCTAGAACTGCACATTGCATTTTTAAGAATTACATAGGTACAATACCTCAAAAATGGACATGTCAGCTCCTGACAGCACCCCTCATTCTACTCCAAGTAGATGATGAGTATATTAACTTTAATATGTATTTTTTATTATGTTTTATTATTACTTCAAGTTACATCTCCATCACAGCATACTCCCTCCACCTTTCTTTGTCCCACTCTTCCACCCTCTACCTCCTCTTCAACATACTGTATTCCTCTAGTGTAGGTTTCCCACACATCTCAGCACCTCTCAGTTCATCAGTCATATGGGGGCTAAGAGCTTCCTCTTGCACTGGGGCCTACATGGTAGTTCTACTAGGAAAAAGTGTCTCACTAACAGATAACAAAGTCCATGTCCTTGGTCCTTTCAGTCTATTGGTTGTAGGATAGTTATCCTGTCCTATTTGACTAACATCCAATTATAAATGAATATAGGCACGTGCATCTTTCTAGGTCTGGGGTAGCTCACTCAGGATGAGTTTTTTAGTTCCATCCATTTGGCTGCAAATTGCATGATTTCTATGTTTCTGATAGCTGAGTAGTATTCCATTGTGTAAATATATCAAAGTTTTCTTATCCATTATTTAGTGGAGGGACACGTGAGTTGTTTCCAGTTTCTAGCTATTATAAGTAAAGCTGCTAGGATCATAGTTGAAGAGATGTCCTTGTGATTTTGTGAGGAATATTCTGGAAGTGAGCCCAGGAGTGGTATGTCTGAGTCTTGAGGTAGAGCTATTCCAAGTTATCTAAGATATTGCCAGATTGATTTGCATAGTGGTTGTACAAGTTTGCACTCCCCCAGGAATGGACAAGTGTTCCCCTTTCTCCACAACCTTGCCAGCATGTACTGTCGATTTTGATCTTAGTTATTCTAAAATGTGTGAGATGGAATCTCAGAGTCGTCTTGAGTTGCATTTCTCTGATTAAAGACGTTTAGTATTTCTTCAAGTGTCTCTTGGCCATTAGAGATTCCTCTTTGTGAATTCTCAGTTTAACTCTGCACCCCATTTTTTATTGGATTATTTGGTTTCTTGGAGTTTAATTTCTTGAGTTCTTTATAAATTTTTGATATTACCCCTAGGTCAGATATGGGGTTGGTAAAGATCTTTTCCCAATCTGTAGAGTGTATCTATCATAGTGTACATAAATGATGCCAAAAATTCCATCAAAGAAGTCTTACAACTGGTAATCACTTTCAGCAAGGTGGCTAGATACAAAATTAATTTAAAAAAATGGTAGTCCTTCCTGATACAAAAGATAAATGGTCTGAGAAAGAAATTATGGAAACAAAACTTTCACAATAGCCACAAACAATATGAAATACCTTGGGGTAACTCTAACCAAACAAGGGAAAGACCTGTATGACAAGAACTTCAAGTCCTTGAAGAAAGACATTGAAGAGGACATCAGAAGATGGAAAGATCTCCCACGCTCATGGATAGGTAGGATCAACATAATAAAAATGGCTATACTACCAAAAACAATATACAGATTCAATATAATTACTATCCAAATGCCAACACAATTCTTAGAGACCTTAAAAGAACAATTCTCAATTTCATATGGAATAACAAAAAAAAAGTATAGCTATATCAATCCTGTACAACAACAACAACAACAAAACATCTAGAGGTATCACCATCTCCTATTTTAAGGTATACTTGTTGAAAAAAGTGCCATACACTACAGAGCAATATTAATAAAATCAGCATGGCACTGGTATACAAACAGACCAGTTCATCAATGAAGTTCAATCTAAGACACAGAAATAAATCCACACACCTATGGTCACTTAAATTTTTGACAAAGAAGTCAAAACTATACAACAGAAAATAGAAAGCATCTTCAACAATTGGTGCTGGTCTAATTGGATGTCAACGTGTAAAAGAATGCAAATAGACCCATATTTATCACCTTGCACAAAACTTAAGTCCAAATGGATCAAAGTCCTTAACATAAAGCTGGACACCCAAAATCTAGTAGAAGAGAAAGTGGGGAAAAGCCTTGAACTCATTGGCACAGGTTACATCTTTTTGAACAGAACACCAATAGCTCAGGCTCTAAAACCAACAGTCAATAAATGGGACCTCATGAAACTGAAAAGCTTCTGTAAGGCAAAGGACACTGTCATTAGAACAAAACGGCAGTCTCCTTATACCTTTATATAGGTTCTGGGGATGCATCCTAAGTCTCAAGGCTTGAGAAGCAACTGACTTTACTTTTTGTGGAAGAGAGACATTTGTTTATTTATTTATTTATTTATTTATTTATTTATTCTTTTTACATCCCCTCATAGCACCTTCCCTCTCCTCCTCTGGGTCCCATCCTCCTTCCCCTTCCCCCATATCCCCTCACTTTCTCCTCAAAAAAGGGAATCCCCAGTACTGTCCCATCCCAGCACATCGAATAGCATCAGGACTGAGAGCTTCCTCTTCCTTTGAGGCAGCCAAGCACCACAGTCCCATTAGGGGGGAAGTGAACAAAAAGCAGGCATCAGAGTCTATGTAAGAGATAGCCCTCTGCCACCAGCTCCATGCACCACTTGTTAGGGGACCCAAAACCAAGCTGCCCATTGGTTACAAATGTGTAGGGGTACCTAAGTCTATCTAGTTCATGCATGCTCTTTGATTGGTATTTCCGTCTCTGTGAGCCTTCATGGGCCTAGGTTGGTTGTCATTGTTGGTGTTCTTGTCCCTTCCTGGTCTTTCTATCCTTTCCTTATTCTTCTACAAGACAGCCCATGTTCTGCCTAATGTTTGCCAGTGAATCTCAGCCTATATTTAAAAACTCTGCAGGATGAAGTTTCTCAGAGGACAGTTATGTTATGCTCCTGTCTGTAAGCATAGCAGATTATCGTTAATAGTGATAGGGATTGACTCTCTCCCTCACAGTTGGTCTCAGGGGTCTAACCTGTATGATCCTGCAGGTCTCCTTAGGAAGGGAGGTGAAGCTGTGGACCAGAGGCAGGAACCATGGGTCCCTGGATCCCAGAGGTCCCGCCTCTCATGAGGTGGTCCTTTAGGATTCAGTAGTTGGCAGCTCATTCATTTTTCAGTTACTGACTCCTGCTACCTGGTCACTGTGCACAGTGTGCTCTTCCATCTTGGAATCTCCCATGCATACTCTCCCCAAGGAAGAGGTGACAGTGGGCAGGGAACTGTGCAACCCTGAAACCTGAAAGTCATCCATTGGTGAGCAGCAAGAGGTAGAGGAGTGGAGACTGGATTTATATGCATTGGTTGCTGTCATCTTGGAATCTAGTTGAGGGACATTTGTTATACATAACATTTTTATTTATTGTTTGGGAATTTCACAGCATGAACCACAATCACAGTCACTTCCCAGTCTTCCTAGGTCCATTTTCTGACCCTTGTGAATATCCACCACCTTCAAAAAAGAAGGAGGAGAAAGATGAAGAGGGAGAGGAGAAGGAAAAGGAGAACAAGAAGAGGAGAAGGAGGAGGAAGAAAAAGCAAGTCCAATTTGTGCTGCCCATATACATGCTGGAGAATGGTTAAACTCTCAGTGGCCAACCCCTTAAAGAAAACTGAGTCTTCCCTGACCTGCTCGCCTACCGGAAGTCATCAGTTATGGAGAACTACACCTCCTTATCCTTATCACAATTTTTAAGGTTGTTCTTCAAAGGTTTTCTGTCTAGCTTGTTACTTTTGGGAGGAGGGAAGGATAGGGGTTGTCGCAGAAGCCTACTATGATCCTTTTTCTCAACTGGGAATCTCTAGTCATCTCTAACATGTCAGAGTAGCTTCCTTGTCCTTCACAGTCAGCAAGAAGTCCACAGATCTTGGACTTCCATGTGGTTTTGGCATCAGCTCATGTCAGGATCCTCAGTGTGGTCCCTGGTAGCAGTACACACCACAGACACCAACTGTGCTACAGCATGGGCCACTGGCACCATTATAGCCAACCCTCCATGGGAGTACAGACCACAGCCACCACTAAAACCGTGACTGCAGTAGGACCACAGACATGGCCCTCAGCAACAGCATGGATCACAGATACCAACTTTGCCTCACCTGACACTATAGGCCACATCAACATGGCCCTTTGCAACATCTGTCACCTCATTGACCACTAGGGTTGATTTGGCTCATCTGGTTGAGGAGGCAGGTGTCCCTTTCCTTCCTCACAGTTTCATCTCTATCTCTTCCAAAGCTACTTGCTCAGTCAAAAAGGATATCCTTCCGTGAATAGAGAGGGACCCAGTATACAAATAGCTGTTCTCCCCTCCTAGAACTACTAAACAAGCTCTCAAGGTCCATTTATTTTTTATTCTTTTGGAAGTGATTAATGTCTCTTATTACTTCTTCTTGTTGCTTAGAGAAAATCACTGTATCTTAAGTCTCTACAATAATCTATAATTAATTTCACACTTTCAAATTTAGTTTCATTAACTTCTTTAAGTTTGTAAAATATATTTCTATTTATTCACCCATAACATTCAATTATTACTCTTTTAGAAACGTTTGTGCCTAGAGTGTATTTCATTCCAGATGCTAATACAGGCCACACCTCCAACACGTAGCAGTAAGAACGTGTAGTATACTTTTCTACTGTACAGGTTAGAGACATCACAATAAATTCCCTACTACAAATATTTCTGAAATTAAAAGTCATATGACTTCTGCTTGATTTTTGTTACCAGTATAATCATTATCATATTTTTGGAAGTTAAGTGTTTTTGCTACTAGACAACCAGTCTTCTGGAAATTGATAACATTTAAATTCAGCAGCCCTTTTAAAATACTAGCATATATTAATTTTTATATGAATGAGTTTCATTATAACATGTTTATACAAAAGTATGATGAATGCACATTGATCACATTCCCTCCCAGCTTTTTCCCTTTCCTAATACCACCAATTATTTAGATTTTCATAATTTGTGTACACTCATCAGTGTACCTCCATGGCTTGGTGATAAAAATAGCATCATTGCATACTATGAAAATGTGGCTTATAGTCACATTTTAAAAGGAAGCTTCAGATGGACAAAAAACATCATCTCTCACACCCCTTTTTCTTGCTTTTGGAACTGTTATACTACATGCTATAATTTTTTTAACAGTTTAAACATAAATTGAGCAACCTCACAGCAAAATCTGTTGTAATGATTTAAAAAATGATTGAAATGTCAGTATCTATATTGGATGGTTCTTCCTTAACTTGTCAGGTATGGTGTATATTTGCTAAAACATTTAAGTTGAAACATAGCATGATAAGTCATTTTAGAGAGTATCACAGAATAATGATGGTAAGGTCCAGCATGTAAAGCAAGAGTGCCCTTGAAAACATTTGCAGTCATTTGCAAATATAAATGACAGATTTTTCAATTTCTATTTTTGTTCTGTCATTATATAAACCTCTCTTCTGAATATGTATCCTGTAAACTGTTATATGGATTGCTTTAAATTATTTTTAATTTAAAGTCAGACATATTAATGTGTTTATTATATTATGTATATATAATATATACTCACAAATGTTAATTTATGTTCATAAGAAGCACTGATGTATGCAAGAACCATAATTAGAGTATAACACATTTAATTACATTATCATTATATTAATTTCTTCACATGGCTGTCATTGGGTTTTTTGTGAGCAAGTTAAAATGCATTAAAAACAGTTTCATTGGAGTTAAAAGAAGGTTTAGTAAACAGAATTATGTACAAATTCTATGAATAAAACTCTAAGGAATACCACAAACTGAATGACTCTAAATAACAGTAGCTCGTTTGTATAGGTTTCAAGTTCACACTTCCAAATTTCAAGGATGATCATTTAGGAACATAAGGAATCTACTCCAGGCTTCCTCTGACTTTCAGGTTATATTTTATCCTAATGCCAATTATATCTACTGCTTCAGGACAAAGTGATATTGTCTTACTCACTTACACTATTACACTGTGATTTATGATACTATTTACACTCATCTATTTTGATGTGTACTTTTAATTTATTTTTAACAATGCATGTTTTAGAGGCAGGTAGAGAGAGAGAGAGAGAGAGAGAGAGAGAGAGAGAGGGAATTGCATTCTCTGAAGCAAAAGTGACAAGCAGTGGTACACCATCTGATACAGGGACTCAGAACTGAACTCAGTTTCTCAGTGTGAACAGGAAGTATTCTTAATTGCATAGCCATCTTCCAAATCTCCTCATGTACTTTTATAAATATACATAATCTACTCAAATAAAAGTTTTTTGTGTATGTCCAAGAACAGAGCATACAGTTGGTGTTGTCTGTTTTTGTGGCTTAAGAATATTTTAATTTTAAATATACTCATAAAAAAGATATACAAAGCCAGGCACAGTGGTGAACTGGCTTTAATCTCAGGATTTGGGAGCCAGAGACAGATGGATCTCTATGAATTTGAGGCCAGTCTGGTATGCAAAGCAAGTTCCAGGACAGCCAGTACTGTTACATAGAGAAGCCCTGTCTGAGATTTGTCTCGATTTGAGACTACATCCTCTCATTGCCAAGTGTGATGTATCCAGGGCTACACAGAAAAACCCTGTCTTGAGAAACCTAAAAAAGTGTACAAATATTTTATATATATATAAATATAGTTTTAATAATAAATATAACATTTAGATAGATGGACCATTGGCAGAAACATAAAATAGGATTATATGAACTCTGATTGAATTAAATTTATAGTATTTAGAATATTTGCAATGAATGTCCTGTGTATTTAAAGGTATTAAAATAATGTTGGTTTGAAAGAACAAAAACTCCAGTCTCTCATCCTGGCCTGTCCAAGTTCTTATACACACCCACCCCTCTGCTGTAACAAGCTCATAAAAGTAAAATAAAGCCTGAAAACCTAGCTTTCCCTCACTCAGAAGCCTTAAATGACCATCTGGACAGAACCATAGATAATGAAGGGCTCTCAAAAGGACTTCTTTGTTAACTGGGAGTTTCCCCTTGTCTCCTGAGGACAAGTTTACCAGACGACTCTCTGAGCTCATCTTACAAGGCCAAATGTGATTCTGTATGTTACATACACCTCCCTAACTGCCCACCCCCTCCCTTGCCTACCCCTTAAGAGCCTCAAACTTTCCAGGTTCTGGGCCATTCACAGACTCCCTGCATGGAGAGCATGTGATGGATTTGTCATGGCTCGAACCCCCAATTAAAGATCCTTTTGTTTTTGCATTGAGTTGGAGTCTTCCTGCCTTGTCTTATGGTTTTGTCAACTGGGTATTACAGGTTGAATATAAGAAGTAATACATGGCTATAATATCTGATAAAGACTAAGACAACTTTGATATTCTATAGAATATTGATATTCATATAGCTATGTTTTGCTACACAGCATGTCTCTCCAAAAGACAGAACTGAGAAAAAGCTGTGGGATTTATAAGGTCTCTGAGATGTGAGCTATTATTTATATACCTCACTGTACAATCTTTCTGTTATTAACATTAACTAACATAGCATTGTGTTAATAGCTTTAATTGTCAACATGACCCAACCAAGAATCATTTAGGAACAGTCTCAATAAGGGATTGTGTACAGTGTTCTCAGGGGACTATTTTCATTAAGTTACTTGAGATGAGATCAAACAAGTTGGAAGGAACCATTATGACATAAGAGAACCAATCTGGACTGCATAGAAATACAAGGAGTCTTAACAGCTGATAAACACCTTCAGCAAGGTGGCTGGATACAAAATATATTTAAAAAAAATCAGAAGCCCTTCTTTATACAACAAACAAATGGCCTGAGAAAGAAATAAGGGGAACAACCCCCTTCACAATAGTCACAAATAATATTAAATACCTGGGGGTAATTCTAACCCAGCAAGTAAAGGACATGTACAACAAGAACTTCAAACCCTTGAAGAAAGAAATTGAAGAAGCCTTTAGAAGATGGAAAGATCTCCCATGCTCATGGATAGGTAGGATCAACATAATAAAAATGGCCATCCTACCAAAAGCAAAATATAGATTCAATGCAATTCCTATCAAAATACCAACACAATTCTTAATAGACCTGGAAAGAGCTATTCTCAATTTCATATGGAACAACAAAAAACCCAGAATAGCTAAATATATCCTGTACAATAAAAAAACATCTGGGGGTATCACCATCCCAGATTTCAAGCTGTACTACAGAGCAAAAATAGTAAAAACAGCATGGTATTGGTATAGAAAGAGACCAGTAGATCAATGGAATTGAATTGCAGACCCAGAAATGGACCCACAAACCTATGGCCACCTAATTTTTCACAAAGAAGCCAAAACCACACAATGGAAAAAGGACAGCATCTTCAACAAATGGTGCTGGTCCAACTGGATGTCCACTTGTAAAAGAATGAAATTAAACCCATACTTATCACCTTGTACAAAACTTAAGTCCAATTGGATCAAAGACCTTAACATAAGGCCGGACACACTAAATCTACTAGAAGAAAAAGTGGGAAAAACCATCGAACTCATCAGCACAGGTGACAACTTCCTGAACAGAACACCAACAGCTCAGGATCTAAGACCAACAATCAATAAATGGGACCTTATGAAACTGAAAAGCTTCTGTAAGGCAAAAGACACTAAAATGTGAACAAAACAGCAACCTACAGACTAGGAAAAAATCTTCACCAACCCCATATCTGACAGAGGGCTAATATCCAAAATCTACAAAGAACTCAAGCAATTAAATGCCAAGAAACCAAATAATCCAATCAAAAAATGGGGAACAGAGCTAAATAGAGAATTCATAAAGGAGGAATCCCTATGGCTGAGAGAACCTTGAAGAAATGCTCAACATCCTTAATCATCAGAGAAATGCAACTCAAGAGGACTCTAAGATTCCATCTCACACCTGTCAGAATGACTGAGGTCAAAAACTCAAATGACAGCACATGCTGACGAGGGTGTGGAGAAAGGGGTACCCTACTCCACTGCTGGTGGGAGTGCAGGCTTGTGCAACCACTATGGAGGTCAGTCTGGTGATATATTAGAAAACTTGGAATAGCTTTGCCTCAGGACCTAGCCATATCATTTCTGGGTATACATCCAAATGACTCCTCACCAAATCACAAGGAAGTTTCGTCATCTATGTTCATAGCAGCCTTATTTGTAATAGCTGGAAACTAGAAACAACCCAGATGTCCCTCAACCAAAGAATGGATTAAAAATCTGTGGTACATCTACACAATGGAATATTACTCAGCTATCAGAAACAATGCAGTTATGCAATTTGCAGCCAAATGGATGGAACTAGAGAAGCTCATCCTGAGTGAGCTAACCCACACTCAGAAGGATGCACATGGCATCTACTCACTCATAGTCGGATTTTAGCTATATAGTACTGGATATCTATACTACAACCAATGCACCAAAGGGAACATGGACACAGACTTTTTTTTGTTTGTTTGGTTGGTTTTTTTTTTTTTAGTTTTCTGTCCCTGGCAATGAGACACTTTTCACTGGTGGTACTGCCTTGTAGGTCCCCAGTGTATGAGGAAGCTCTTGGCCCTCATATGACTTCTGAACTGGGGTGGGGGACTGTTATGTAGGGACACTCCACTCCATAGAAGTGGGATGGAAGGGTTAGAGGGTAAGGGGTGGGAGGGCGGGGCTGGGAAGGGGGGAAAGAGGACAATATGATGCAGATGTAACCTGAAGCAATAAATAAATAAATTTATTAAAAAAAAACAAGAAACCCAGGGACTGAGCTGAGAACAAGCAGGTAAGCCAAGGGACATATAAACATTCATTTATTCTTGTTATTGACAGTGAAGAGCTGTTTAAAATTTCTTCCTTTACTTCTTCCACAATGATGGATTGTAACCTAGAAGAGTAAGCTGAAATATAACTTTCTCCCATGTAGCTTTTTCTCAGGGTTTTTTCATCACAGGCAAGTCAATGAAACTAAAACAGAAATTGATACTGAGGAAGTCAGGTCATCACTTGTATAAATTGGTCCTTGTGGCATTTGAATGATTTTGTGAATGGTATTCAAATGTTTGGCTGAAAATGCCATATTAGTCAGAGTTTGTAAGATGTGAATGCCCCAAGGAATTTAGACAGTTGTGGTACACTGCATAGGAATTTAGGGGAGAGCAAAGTGTCTGCATAGCTGCTCATGTGATATTTTGGCTAAGAGTCTGTGTTGATCTGGCTACTGTTAAAGAAGGAGCTGAGACTGTGTAAAACTGAAACATCTCTAACTGTGACAAATAATGTGCTCTCATGGGACAATAGGAAATTGTTTCCTGAGCTAGTACATAGAAGCCAATACTGCTAGCATCCAAAGGGCCAGGCTACATATCGAGCTGGTAGCAGGACTTGGAAATGTAAGTACT
Source organism: Lophiomys imhausi (assembly GCA_907164525.1). Lineage (NCBI taxonomy): Eukaryota > Metazoa > Chordata > Mammalia > Rodentia > Muridae > Lophiomys > Lophiomys imhausi. The sequence goes on from CAJQZJ010018033.1 coordinate 6,980,846, forward strand.
GTCTACGTGGCATTGGTTTTGAAGTCATGAAAAATGCCACATTGAGAGTTTCATAGAGAACCGCTGACTGGCACCATGTAGCATGTCTGAAGATCCTGTGGAGAGGCTATAGGATGCTTGCATGGAGCTGTGAAGGTGAAACTTCAGTTGCAAAGGATACTCTAGGATATTGGAAATAGCTAGAGTATAGGATATATGCCAAGGTGAGCTGCAGGTGTAGAATCACTGCATGTTGCTAGTGGCAGACCTGGGAGCTGGACTGCACAAGCTCCTTGGATCCCAGATAAGGACCAGATGCTTGGCTTGGCACTAGAGGACTTGACATTTGGTTTTGTTTTGATCTAAAAGTTTTTTGAATTGCCCTGGTTCTTCACCTTTGGAAGAATATTGTTCCATGCTATCATAAGTTGCACAAGTTGTTTTTAATTTATAGGAGGGTACAATTAAGAGATAACTGAATTTAAAAGAGACTTTAACATTTTAATGTTGTTGTGTCATTTTCATTTAAATTGTGAGAATTGTGAGACCAAAGGGTAGAAGGTTACGGCTTAAAAATCAATGTGCTTATGTACCAATTGGAAAAGGAATAGAGAGTGATTGTTAGCTTCTTTTTCAGCTCTGTATAACCTGTAGTCTTTTGGGAAGAGGGCTTCAATGAAGAAATGTCAATATTAGCTAGCGTGTGGAAATATGTGGGAGGAGAAGTTGCTTTAATTAAGTTAATTGATGTATAAAGATACTGCCACTGTGGTTGGAACCATTGTCCAGTCAGCAATCCTGAACAATGGAGTAGAGAAATTGAGCTAAGAGCAAGCAAACAAGTATCTTTGTGTGTGCATTCAACACTCAATGTTCTTGATTATGGATTGTTATATGACTAGCTACTAAAGTTCTTTCCTTGATTCCCCCACAATCATGAACAGTAACTTGGAATTGTCATTTGAAATAAACCACTTTCTCTCCTGAGCTGCATCTGTGGGGTTCTTTTATACCAATGACAGGAATAAAACTATTACAGCATTTTATAACATTTATAAGTAATAGTATGAGAAATCAGTGATATTAATCATTTCTGTTTTCCAAGAGAATGAAAAGTTGGAATGAATTCTTCATGTTATAAAAAGACAAAAAACCACCTGTGAATAACTTCTTTGGTTACTTTTTCAAATCAAGATTAAGTCCATGTTTTTCAATTTACTACATTGCTAATATGGAGTAAAAGTGGAATATAAAAAGATGTGTAAATAAACAACATTTTCTGAATTTACATTTAGATTTAGATATAAAATTAATCATCTAATAATACGAGTTCATCAGGTAAGAGTCTGTGTTGTGTATTCTTTTGTTCTGGACCTAAATAGTGAAAAAATGAGAGCCAAAATCTGCAAGTTGTTGTTCTCTGAATCCCACAGTGTGCTTTGGCACACTCATCCACACACACATACACATAAACACACAATAAAATAAAATATTGTTTTCTTTTCTCACTTTTACTGGAATTAAACTTTTCTGATAATCACTGTGAATCAAACTTGGTCTAGAAAAATCTACTTTGGCATTGTACAACACAGTTTAACAACTAATCCTTGATTCCATCAAATCTATCTATAGATCATTATTAACTATTTACTATTTTCATATTTATACTAAACAAAACACTCTGGACAAACAAAATGCCTTACTCAGACTATTGAGCAAGCTTTCATCAAGGAATTTCAATAAATGAAAATTTCAATTTTTGCAACTGTTAACAGAATTTATAAACAAATTTTGTAAAACCTATTATTCTTATTTTTGTTTTTAAATTAACATTTAACATTTCTAAATCAGTTCCTTCAAGAGAAATCTAAACAATGTATAGGAAGTAGACATTTATAATCATCAGTTTCCTTTAATGTATGTAGTGATGTATACAGTATAAAGAAAAATATGAACACTGAAATACAGTGAGAACCTTGAACTATCTTTTCAATGAATTATTCTCAGAGTAATGATAAACTCAGGATAAAATAGTGTCCTTTGCAAGGATATATGTGATAAAACTCTACTATGTTTGTTCTAATTAGCAAGTAAATTCTACTGTGACAGGAATTAGAAAGAAAAGAACAAAAGAACAATAAATCCTTGTTGGAAAAAAATGCCCTTAGAGAAAGGAATGAATTATTAGATTATGATAGTTTGATAACATTTGCCTGAAATCAATTTTATCTGATTTATGTTAATCACCAGTCATGTACTACTTAATGAAGCCATTTTAAAATACAAGTAGGCTTTGAGTAATTGTTTAAAAGATGCAACATTTCAGAAAATGATGACTATAAAAGTAGTTGAAGTAAATCCCTTGTCTATATTTACCAATTCTTGTGATCAAATTTGGCCACATCTATCACCTAGTGATTAGAAAGTACATTTTACTCACTTAAATATCTATTGTCCCAATTAGGTAGATGACCTTGAACACATACCCTTTGGTCTCAGCTCCTTTCAGTGCTTCTACCTTGCCTTCCAGTTAGGTATCAGCATGCAAATTGCTATACATGAGCTACCCAAGGCATTGTCCCTTTTAAGGAATGTTACTACCAGTGCTGTGGTGCTATGTTGGGAGAATAGCTGGGTAAAAGGGGCTCTGGAGTGTTCACCTCTTGCTAGTTTTCCCATGGTGCCTCAGGGGAAGCTAGAAGATGGGACGGATTTTAACGGCAGCCTACCACAGAACCAGCCCTTTGTTTTTTTTCCCTCGGCACTGGCCAGGTCATTAAGGGCTGGGACCAGGGGCTGCTGCTCACAATATAGTTGTTTTGATGCAGCGAAGACTCGGTCACTTCATGTTCCTAATTGGGACAAACTGGTTACAAAATTAATAGATCGAATCAGGACTAAGCTCAATGATTATTTTGTGTGACGCGAAGTCCATGACACTATTCACTACAAGCGTGACTTGTTTCACTATGTCTAAGCAATCAACTTTGAAAATCACTGTCCTAAAGAGGGGGTTGGCATTATGAGATATGTTGCATCATTTGATTTTGTAGTATACACAATCAGAGTGTTTTCTTTTTCTTTGTTCCTTTTGTTTTGCATTGTAGTTGGTGTCAAACCTAAGGGAAATAAATTCTATAGATTATTTAATCTTAAAAAAAAAGAATAAGGAAGTAAATATTAAGTTTGGTAAAACATGCTTTGGATTGAACTATATATTAAAAATTAACTTACGTAGCCTGCACCATTACCCTGAACTAATTACCAATATCATTACCATAACTATGTACCATATTTATTTCATAGAGCAACACTTAGGATGAAAGTAGCATAATTTAGCATCCTGCTTCAGTAAACTGTGGAGGTGAAAATATGCATGAATAAATTTTAAGGTATATGACTTCTTGGATGAGTAGTGCCACAAAATGTCTGGGAAGTAAACATTAGCAACAGAAAATAAGTTATTTTAAATGAACTTGAGCTCATGATTTTGCATAAGACTTTATTTAAATTCAAAACTCATAAATATGATGAATGTAAATTCCACTACTCTGAAATTTGTGATTATGTAGATAAAACATTGGTTTAATTTTACACTATCTAGGAGATATGAATTTAAATGTAAATATTATGGTTAGTATTCCGGAATGTATAGTAGAAACATGTTTTTTAAAGTTTAAAATAATTCACATACATTAAAAAATATGTTTTTATTAAAAATGGATTTTATTTTTGTTTATTTAAATGTTTATTTATTACTTCAAGTTACATATCCATCACAGTGCCCTCTTTCCACTCCTCCCACCCTCTACCCCTTATTTTCTCATATTATATATTCTGATTTTTGTTTCCCTTCTCTCTACTCTTTCCAGCTCCTCCCTACTTTCCCTCCCATCTGGATACATTCCCTTTCACCTCTCATTAGAAAACCAACACTATTCTAATAAATTGTATAATTCAATATTATGTAATACAATATAGTATAATATGATAAAAGCTAACATCAAAATTGGACAAAGCAAACAAATAAAATGGAAAGAGCTCAAAATAATGCACAAGAATCAGAGACCTACTCATTCTTATTCAAAGTAATTCCATAAAAACAGTAAACCAGAATCCATAATATATATGCAGTGGATATAGTACACACCCATGAAGGCCCTGAATATCCTCCCTTAGTTTCTGTGAGTTCATATTAGGTTTGATAATGTTGATCTAGAATGCCTTGTTTGCTTGTTGTACTCTATCCCTATGATTCTTACACTCTGTCTGCTTCCTGTTCCTCTGGGTTCCCTGAAGGGAGGCATTTGATGGTGATTTAGGGCTGAGTATTTCAATGGTCTCAATCTCTGTATATTTTTTCTGCTGTAGGCCTCAGTATTTGTTCCCATCTGTTACAGAACGAAACTTTTCTGATGATGACTGGGAAAAGCACTGAGTATAGCAAAATGTCACATGGGTGGACCTGAAATCAAAAAAATATTTCTTGCTTACTTCCACAAGCTTTATGCCACCATTGCCCTACCTTATCTTACAGGCAAGAACTCATTACAAATCAAAGGTTTGTGGGTGGCTTGGTGTTTATATTTCTCTTTTGGTAGTGTACAATGAATGTTCCTGTACAAAATACATTAGGACACAGTGGTGAAGGCTCTATGTCAGCACCAATTGAATGTCTCCACATTCAATAAATTGTGTATGTGTTGTCTTCAACAATGGGAACTTGCCATCAGTTTTTGGAGAGATATCAATATGCTTAGTAATATCCTTGGTTGTTTGGAGGTTCCCACAGGATTCCTTTGGCCAGCAGTTTAGTTAGAGGTTATCCAATCCTGGTAGAGTAAGCTATATTTGGTGATAAGAGATGACCAGTTGGGGTTCTGGGATGCATATAGTTTAGGGATTTCATTTTTATTACCTTCATATATATATATATATATATATATATATATATATATATATATAAAACGCATATATGTGTTAGGAGTTGTCTATTCTATTCTTTCCATAGTATCCCTCAAATGGGCCTTAATTTTAGCTGTCTCTTCCCATATTTTCTCCCTTGTCTCCCTCTCCCCCTCAGCCTACCCTCTCCCCACATGATCATCTCATTCCAACTCCCCACCACAATTTCATCTATGACTGTCTATTTTATTTCCCTTGCTAAGATAGATTCTTAACAAGATCTATCTATCTTACCCTCACCACAGTCCATTACTCTATACCTAACTAAGGTTGTTCTAGGGAATGTAGCTTGGTTATCATTGACTTAACAGGTAATATCCTCATATAAGCAAATATATGCCATATTTTTCTTTCTGGGACTAGGTTGTTCTAGTTACAACCACTGACCTGTGGATTTTTTTATTTCACTTTTGTTTTAACCTCAGAGTAATACACCACATTTTCAATATCCATTTTTAAATTTATGGACATATAGGCTATTTCTAATTTCAAGCTATTATGAATAGAGTAACAATGTACAAGGCTTAACCAGTGTTTCTGTGGTAGAATAAAGTATCCTTTAGGTATATGCCTAAGAGTGATATAGCTGAATGTTGAGGTAGGTCAAATTTCTTCTTCCTAAGGAACCATCACACTGATTTCCATAGTGACTGTATGAGTTTACACTCCTACCAAAATGGGAAATTGTTCCCCATATTCCACATTATCTCCAGCCTGGGTGGTCACTTGCTTTGCTGATCTTAGTCCTGATGATGGGCATAATATGAAATCTCAAAAAGCACTTTTGATTTGCATTTCCTTAATAAAAGATGTCAATTTTTCTTTAAGTGTTACTCAATCAGTTGAGTTTCCACTTGTGAGATTTTCTATTTATATCTCTTCCCCAGTTTTAATTACTTTTCCTCATGTTTTCCTGATGCCTATCTTTTTGAGACCTTTACATATTTTTAGATGTTAACTCACTGTCAGATGTTGGTGAAAATCTTTCCCATTCTGTAGGCTGATGTTTTTTGTTTTGTTTTTCCAAAAGATGGAGTCATTTTCCTTACAGGAGCTTTCCAGTTTCATGAGGTCCTATTTATTCATTGTTGATCTTAATCCATGTGCTAACATATCTATGCCAATATATTCCTCAGGTGCTATTCTATCAGGTCCAATGTTGTTGACTTTAGGCAACCTATCCATTTCTATCTGGAGGACTTGGGATCTGAGGACCTGAATGAATGGGCAAACTACAGTCTAACAGTGCGGACAACCTCACTTCAGTTTTAGTACACTTTTATTCATGAATATAGCAAAGAAAGCAATGATCCAAGGAAAGTTGTTTGAGTTCATAAAAAACATGATCAGAAAAACATGATAAAAAATCATGGAAATAAATGTCAGTAAGAACATATAAAATAATAACAGAACAAACTTTTCCCAAAACTTTCTCAGGACAGACCAATTTAAGCAAAACTACCTCACAGCTACTATTGACTATATCTACGAAAGCACAAAAGCAAGGCTGAAAGCTATATCCAAAGTCAGAGAACACAGAGCAGATTGAGTTTTATAGCTATGTTCTGGCATCCAAAAAGGATAAATATGTCTTATAAATTGAAAGTGAATGTTTAACACTGGAAGGATGAAATCATGTCCAAGAACAGTCCCAGGGAACAAAAAGCACCTTAGGTAAAAGGCCTTCTGCCTGTTTTTCCTGGAGACTCTCTCACAGTTACCCAAGGCATTCCTCACCTTTGGTCTTTCTTTTGACAAGTATATCTGGTTTTATGTTGAATTTTTCATTCCACTTAGACTTGAGTTTTACACAGTGTGATAAACAGAGATCTACTTGATTCTTCTACATCCAGGCATCCACTTTGGTCTGAACCATTTATTGGAGATGCTGTCTTTTTTTTTTTCCAGTGTGTATTTCGAGGTGTCCATATATGTGGGGATTAAATTCCAATAATCTACCTATCAATTTTTAAACCCATTCCCTGATGATTATTTTTATATCTCTGTAGTCACATGGTATGTGACACTACCAGCAGTTCTTTTATTATTTGGTATAGTTTAATAACACTTTGTTGTTGTTTTTCCAGATGAAGCTGATTTTTTCCTTTAAATATTATGAAAAATTATAGTAGAAATTTGATGGTAATTGCATTGAATCTACAGATTGCCCTGGGTATGATGGCTAGTTTTACTGTATTAATCCTACCAATCCCTGAGATTTCTTCTGATATCTTTATCAATTTCTGTTTTCAATGTCTTATAGCTTTTTAACATAGTCTTTTACTTGCTTGGTAAGAGTTAACCCAAGACATTTTATATTATTTAAGGCTATTATGAAAGGTGTTATTTTCCTGATTTCTTTCTAAGTCTGTTTGCCATTTGTATATAGGAAGGAAATTGACTTTTAAAAATTAATTTTATATCCAGCTACTTTATGAAAGTGTTTATCAGCTGTAGAAGTTTCCTTCTGGAAATTTTAGGATCACTTATGTTTACTTTTAAATCATCTGCAAATAAAGATACTTTGACTTTGTCCTTTCCAATTTGCATTCCTTATATTCTTCTGTTGTCTCATTGCTCTAGCTAAGACTTCAAGTACTATAATGAGTAGATTGTTTTGACTTTCACTTCATTAGTTTGATGTTGGCTATAGGCTTGGTTTAAATTGCTTTTATTATGTTTAGGTATGTTCCTTATATTATTAATTTCTCCAGGACTTGTAACACAAAGAGTATTGAATTATGTCAAATGCCTTTCCTACATCTAATAAGGTGATCATGTGTTTTTTTTCTTTCATTTTGTTATGTGGTGGATTATATTTATTGATTTTCATGTATTGAACCATCCCTGAATCTCTGAGATGAAGCCTACTTGATCATGGTGAATGGTGTTTTTGATGTGTCATTTATTTGATTTAAAAGTAATTTCTTGAGTATTTCTGCATCTATGCTCATAAGAAGTAGTCTGTAATTCATTGTTTTTGTGTGTGCTTATTTATTTATTTAAAAAAATTTTAATGTTTATTACTTCAAGTTACATCTCCATCACAGTCCCCTCCCACATTCCCTCCTGGTCCCATTCTCCTACCTTCTCCCTCTTCTCCCACCTATCTTTTTTTTTGTTTGTTTGTTTCTGTTGTTTTAGTTGTTTGTTTCTATTTTATTGATTTCAGCCTTGAGGTTGACTATTTCTTGCCATTGTTTCCTTATGGCTTAGGTTTCTCCTATTTGCTCTAAGGTTTTCAAGTGTATTGGTAATTTCATGGTATGAAATTTCTCTTTTCTTTTTGGCACTGAGTGCTATGAACTTGACTCTAAAAACTGCCTTTATTGTGTCCCATAATTTTTGGCATGCTTTGTATTTTTATTTAATTCTAGAAAGTCTTTATTTCTTAATTTCTCTTTTTACTCATGTCTCATTGAGTAGTGAGTTGTTCAGTGTCCAATAGTTTTAAACTTTCTGCTGTTTCTCTTGTATTGGAAATCCAGCTTTAATCCAGGGTGGTCAGATAGGATGCAGAGTGGTATTCTGACCTTCTTGTATCTGTTGAAAGCCTTGCTTTGTGTCAGAGACTATGGTCAATTTTGGAGAAATTTCCATGAGATGCTGAGAAGGAGGTATCTTCTTTTATGTTTTAGTGAAATGTTTTATAAAGATCTCTTAGGTCCATTTAGGTTCGAGGTTAGTTAGAGCCAGTATTTCTCTGCTAAATTTTTGTCTGTATTATCTGTCTATAGTGAGATATGGGTATTAAAGTCTCTCATTATCAAAGATTTAGGCTCAATATGTGATTTAAGCTCCAATGATGTTTCTCTTAAGAACTTGACTGTCCTTGTGTTTAGTACATAGATGTTAAAATAGCAATGGCCTCTTGGTGGAATTTCATTTGGTGAGTATGTAGTGTATTTTCCTATCTCTTCTAACTAGTTTTGATTTGAAGTCAATTTTTTTTGTGAGCTATTAAAGTGACTAAACTTGGTTTTCTTTTAGCCCCATTTGTTTTGAGAAACTTTTTCCATCCTTTTACCCTGAGGGGATATGTATTGTTGATATTAAGGTATGGTGCATGGATACAGCAGAAGGATGGATCCTGATTTCACCTCCAGACTCTTAATCTGTGTATTTTTATAAATGAATTGATGTTGAGACTAAGTGCCTAAATCAGCCAGATTGGGCCTATAGTGCCTGCCCAAGCCAGACTTGATTTTGGAGACCTATCTCAAAAAGTGGGAAGTCCAGACACTTCTGCACTATATCATTCTGTCGTTAACCCTGCCTCACTGCAACCACCCTCATTTAGTTTATTGGCCCTCTTTATACCTTCTCTCATACGTGACTCACTGCCTATGTAACCTCACGCTACACTTTCAACCTGCCCTCCTTTCCTACCATATAAAAGAAACTCCCTGTAATGATAAAAATGAGATCCTGCCTCCATGGGTCTCCATAATCAGTGTGTTCTTCCCTGGGGGTTATGGGGGTCTGGGTCATCAACACTTACCATCCCACTCAGCCACAGTGTGAGGGCCGGCCGGTCCAGCCCTTCACTCCTTCACCCAACCTGCTGGGGGAGAGATCCAGCATTTTGAGCCCATTGATATAGAGATATCAATGAGTGATGTTTGCTGATTCCAGTTATTTTGTTGTGGTGGTGGTGTGTGTGTTTGTGCCCTGATTTGGAAATATTTATTTCCTGTGTTTTCTTGAATGTAGGTAATCCCTTTAGGATGGAATTTATCTTCTAGCCTCTTCTATAAGGCTGGGTTTTAGGTAGATATTGCGTAAGTTTGGTTTTATCAGAGAATGACTTATTTTCTCCATCTAAGGTGATTGAAAGTCTTGCTTGGTATAGTAGTCTGGGGTGCCATTTATGATCTCTGAGAGTCTGCTCCACATCTGTTTAGGCCCTTCTGGCTTACAGAGTTCCCACTGAAAAGTAAGGTGTTAATTTGATAAGTATGCCTTTATATATTATTTAGTCTTACTTCCTTATAGCTTTTAATATTCTTTTTTTCATCTTGCATGCTTACTTTTTTGATTGTTATATTCAGAGGAGATTTCCTTTTTTGGTCCAGTCCATTTGGTATTCTATTTCTTTCCCTTGATAGGCATCACTTCCTTTAGGTTAGGTGAATTTCCTTCTATGATTTTGTGGAAAATGTTTTCTATGTCTTTGGATTTCTTCTCCCTTTTTCATTCCCACTATTCTTAAAATTGGTCTTTCCTTAGTGTCCTGTATTTCCTTCATGTTTTGTGACAGGAGGTATTTATTTGTTTATTTATTTACGTAGATTGAATTTAACATTTTCTTTTCCCAAGGTATCAGTTTTTGTTTTGTTTTGTTTTGTTTTCATGGATAGGTAGTATCAACATAATAAAAATGGATATCCTACCAAAAGCAATATACAGATTCAATGCAATTCCTATCAAAATACTAACTCAATTCTTTATAGACCTCGAAAAAGCTATTCTTAATTTCATATGGAACAACAAGAAACCAAGAATAGCTAAATCAATCCTGCACAAAAAAAAAAAAAAAAAAAATCTGGGGGTGTCACCATCCCAGATTTCAAGCATTTTTGTTTGTTTGTTTTTAATGCTTCTCTCTTCTAACTTTCATATTCAGTTGGCAAGTTTTGCCTCTGTGGTTATTGTCCGATTTTCTTCTGTTTGGGCTTTCATTATTAATTCTACTTCCACTTTCAGGTCTTGAAATTTTTTATTCATTTCCTTCCACTCTTTGTGTTTTTGTAAATATATTATTAAGGGATTTATTCATTTCCTCTTTATGGATTTGTGTGTGTGTGTGTGTGTGTGTGTGTGTGTGTGTGTTTCAGCTATGTTGCAACACTCAAGGCCTGGTGTGGTAGGGTTGCTGGGCTCTTTAACATGTTTTCCTCTTCTTATCAATTGTGTTTTTATACCTAAGAGACTCTGAGTTTGAGAAGATTGCAGTTTTAGGAATTTATATCTGGTCTTGTCTTTGAACTTGTTATGTGATCCTTGCTCTACCTAATTTGGAGTTGATTGTTTGAATAAAGGCTGCAGCTTGGATTGGGTAGAGGAGAGGTAGAGAAGGAAAAGTTTGGCAGGCTTTTGGGGTAGAGCAGATCACAAGGGGAAGGATCCAGGGGG
>CAJQZJ010018033.1:6991934-7017197 GCA_907164525.1 Lophiomys imhausi
GAGAAGACATATCATAGGTTAAAGAGAACATTATTCCACGTGATATGGAACATTGGCATAGTGTACAGAATAACAGCCCCAGGGTACATATGTGTATATTGTGGTATTATTTGGGAAATAACATTAAAAGCTAATTAAATGGCTAAGATTGCTCAATCCAGGCTAAGGCTAGTTAAGATCCATCATATGGCTGTGTGATTATTTATAAGTGGGCTAAGGGACAACTCTGTTGCCCTAATAATCATAAGTATCAATCACAGATATTAATATCTCATTCAATAGTTGATAGATGAGAAGTAAGGATGGAGAGGGTAGAATTGGGGGTGAATGTTACCAAGATACATTGTTGGAAATTCACAAGAAAAATTTCCTTTTTATTTAAAATTAATTCTCATACAATATATCCTGATTAAAGTTCCCCCTCCCTCTCTTCCTTCCAGTTCCTCTCCACCTTTCTTCATATATGGATATACTCCCATTCTGTCTTTCATTAGAATGGACTTCAAAGAGTTAACAACATGACTATTTTGGGTTTCTGATGTAGCTGAAGAATAGATAGTTATAGTCTCACAGTTAAGTTTTAAGCTGTTTAGGAATTGTCTCAGAAGATGTTTTTAAGTTGGTAATGAAAGTTAGGATGGAAACTCAGTTAGGTATAGAACTAAAAATATTATTATTAGTTGCCAAATACATATGGACTGGACATTGAGATTATATGTTATACCTTATAATTTTCATAATTGTTGCCTAATTGCTAAATAAATGAAATAACATGAGTTAAGAATGTAGTAAAACTAAGTGGAAAATTAAAAAGCTTATAAATGAAGAGGGAAATATGTTTGCATAACACTTTTTCCTAGACCTGCATTCAGTACCACATCTCTAGGTCTACTATGTCAAGAGATACCATCTGTTAGTTCAGTCAAAATTTAGTATCTTGACCAATTCTAGCACAGAGAGGATTGCTTCATTTTTAGGATACTTGAAATTCTGGAATTGAATCCTATGCATGGGAATGGAAAAGACCTGTATAACTCATTTTAAATTACTTTTTAATGTTAAATATACTTTTAAAATATACATCCAATTTTAATGTGTAAAATAAATTAATATATTATTTAACTAGTTCAGTATTAGCAAATGAAACAAGATATATCATGAATTATATTAAATTTAGAGTTACATGAATGTCATGAGATCCCTCACCATGTAGCTCTCAGTGTAATTATAGGGATTTAAGTAAAAGCATTGTTAGTCACATGAAGTATTTCATCACCTTTTTAGAATGCTAAGGTATATCTCAAACATTATGATTTAACTGGAACATATACAAATTAAGAAAAGCAACAATGACATGGAAAGTAGAGTCCTGGTGTTAGTTCACAATTTGATTTTGCCCTGAAATTTATGAGAAATTTGTAAACTATTGAAGTAAGTATATTATGTGCTGGAACATTGTACGTGAATGTATGTGTGTGTTCCAGAGAGAGAGAGAGAGAAAGAGAGAGAGAGAGAGAGAGAGAGAGAGAGAGAGGAAGAAGAAAGAACAAGATGAAGAAGAAGAAGAAGAAGAAGAAGAAGAAGAAGAAGAAGAAGAAGAAGAAGAAGAAGAATTCAAGGCTGAAACTTCAAACAGCTAGTTATATCAATTCATAGTAAAAAAAACAGAGAAATGAAAACATATATGTTCTGGCTTGCTTGTTGGCTGGTGTTTACATTGATTTCTCCATTCCCATACAATTCAGGACCTGCTTCTCCTCTTCTCTACTCTCATAGTGGATAATGCTAATAATACGAGGCTGGGTTTTCCAATATCAGTTAATTTAACTAAGATAATCCCCCACAACTAACTAAGACAATACCATGCCTACAGGTAAACCAAGGAAGACAGTCCTTCACCATGAGTCTAATCCCAGGAGACTCTAGGTTGTGCCAAGTTGGTAAATATTAAAGCCAACCACTAGAACAAACACCTTTCTGATTATTTTAATAAAAACTGAATATTGTTTATTATTCTGTTATTGAAACATAGCAATAAAATGACTTTGAATGACATATTGCTATACCTATAGAGCAATGCATCACTCAACACTCATCAGAGAAGCTTCCTGCAGTAAGTAGGCAGGCGCTGACACACAGAAGCAGATAGATAATGTGTAGAGACTGAGAAATTTGCTGCACTCAGTTGTAAATAGGATGTCTTCATCATACTACTCCACTCCAGACTCAAGGATCTTTCAGAACATTCAGAAAGATAGTAAAAGTCAGAAGTGATGTTGACTCCAAGGAAATAGGACTTCTGGATACAGCAAGACTGATACACATATGGACTCACAGAGATTGTGGCAGCATGCACACCTACAGACTAGACGAAATTCTATCAGTGAGTAGGGGTGGGTGGACATAAACTTTCACCACTAACCAAGGAACTACTTGAAGTTGACACATGATGGAAAAGGGAAAAGTAGTTTTCTATAATGTAGTGACACTGGATATGTCAACCACACTCCAAGGCAGGCCCAATACCCAGAAATAGTTGTCCAACACAAAATGAAATCCAGGTTTTGCTTTGATTTCTTCTGTTTTGTTCTTATTGGCTTCTGTTTGTTTCTACTTTCATCTTTATTTGTTGTTTCTTTTTTGAGAGAGAAAGAAAGAGAAGCAGAGGAAAGTTGATTAGTTAGGAAGGTTGGTATAATAATAGGTGGGGAAGGAAGAGGACATTGTATGAAAAAATGTATGCATAGTAAAAAAAAAACAAATAAGCAGAGTGAATCCACAGAAGAAACCTTAAAATAGTTTTAAGTACATTTAAATAGTTAAGATTCATGAAACTATAGTATTAATTATTGACCTGCACTTGATTAAATGTGACTATTGCTTTTTTTATTCTTTTCTCACACAATACCTCCATTCTACAGTTTCCCTCCCCTCCGCTCCTCTCACTCCACCCCACCTCTCCTTTTCACCAGCTCCACTGCTCCTCCCTTCCAGATTTATGACTATCTGAGTAAAATGCTGTACAATTTAGTGATGTAAAACTAAAAAGAAATTTCTGCAACTTCCATATCTCTTTATCTTTTTCAGAATTTTCCATAAAATATCTCATATAAACTTGAAATGATATTTGTCATTTTTTCTAATTAGTAACATCAATTTATTTCTCAAGCATATTGTACTGTACATTCCCATTGTTATGAAATGATTATTTACTTGAAAGTGAGAAAATATGATTTTTATAGCAATTTTCTTCAAAATAATGTCTTCCATAATAGAAAAAAAAAAAGCTGAAATAACTCACAAGGCTCAGAGAGTCTCAGAAGTTGACCAGATGCACTAGGTACCTTCTTCCATAAGCATACATAAGCAGTAAAGAAAGCAAGAAACACTCAGATACACCAAGCTGCTTACCTGAGACTCAGAGCAATTAAAATCACTGGAAGAAACAGAGATCAGTCAAGTGGTCTGGGAAAAGCAGAGGCTACTGGTCCTACATGGAATAAACTCAGATATCTGAGCCACATGGAGGATGTATTCTTCAGTCTCTTGAGCTGCCTGTAATATGTGCACTCCAGGTTTCCAGCTTCTGTAAGCTGTGGCCGATCCTGTGGCAAGTTTTGGGATGAAACTGTCTTTGGGTTATTTCTGCTCCTGTAAGTAACCTCCCATCCTTATTTCTGAAACTAACCCCAACATAACATTAGTTCACCAAGTTTAATGTTGGTGTTGGCCTTATTTTGATAGGTTGTAGGTTCTCTATCGTGGATTCGTAGATATTTTCTCAAGTCATCCAGGAATAATGTCACACAAGCCATGGAAAATATTTTAAAATTCATATAAACAAAATTAACTCTTCAATATGTATGCCTTATTGTATAACAAACTTAATTTTTTTCTTTCAGTGTGCAAATATTTCACAAGCATATGGGTAGATAAAGTTATTTCATTTATTACCATATTCAAGTAGGATTAATATCTATAATTATGAAAAATATTACTTTTTCTATAATGCATACTCAAAAATATTCACCTCATCAAATAAAAGTAATATGTTCAATTATGAAGAATATTTTTTCTTCTATAATATATGCTGAAAAATGTTTAACTCATTTGTGTATATTTCCAATATAAAATATTTTCTTCTTTCTTTAAGGTTGAATGAGAATAATAATAATTTTTATTTGTTTTTGTTTCTCAGACAGGATACTGAATCTGGCCTTGAATCAACATAGTCCAGGTTAGCCTTGAACTCAATATCTTCTTGAACATTCCTCTACACTCTTTGAATTAAAAGTATAAATTAAAAATATACCATACACAACAATAAAAATTACTTTAATGTTGTACAGACTTTGAAAGAACAATACACAACTTCATATGGAAAAACAAAAAACCCTGGTTGTCTAGAACAATCTTGTACAATAGAAGAACTTTTGGAGGTATCACCATACCTGATTTGAAGTTGTACTATAGAGCAATAATAATACAAACCATGTGGTAGTGGCATAAAAAGAGACAGGTTAATCAATGAAACTGAGTTAAAGACACAGAAGTAAATCCACACACATGTGGACACTTGATTTTTGATGAAGAAGACAAAATTATACATTGTGGAAAATGTATCTTCAAAAAAATGGTGCCAGTCTAATTGGATGTCTGCATGTAGAAGAATGTAAATAAATCCATATCTATCAGCTTACACAAAACTCAAGTCCAAGTGGATCAAAGAACTCAGCATAAAACCAGATACACTAAACCTGATAAAAGAGAAAGTGGAGAAGAGCCCTGAATGTATTGATGCAGGAGACAACTTCCTGAACATAACTCCAATATCTCAGGCACTAAGATCAGCAATTAATGATCTGAAACTGAAAAGCTTCTGTAAGGAAAGGACACTGTCAAAAGGACAATATGACAGCCTATAGAATGGAAAAGTTTCTTCACCAATCCCGCATCTGACAGAGGGCTGATATGAAAAGTGTATTAAGACATAAAAAAACTAGACATAAACAAATCAAATAATCCAATTAAAAAATTGGATATAGTTCTAAAAAGATAATTCTCAACAGAGGAATCTCAAATGGTTCTAAAACACTTAAAGAAATGTTTAACATCCTTAGCCATCAGGGAAATGGAAATCAAAATGACTCTGATATTTCATAATACACCAATTAGAATATTTAAGATCAAAACCTCAAGCAACAGTCAAGGATGTGGAACAAGTAGAATACTCTGCCACAGCTGGTGGGAGTTCAAACTTGTACAATGACTTTGGACATCAGTTTGGTAGTTTCTCAGAAAATTGAGAATAGATCTACTCAAGACTCAGCTATACTGCTCCTGGGCATATACCCGAAGGATGTGCCACCATTCTACAAGGACACTTGTTCACCTATGGTTATAGCATCTTTATTCATAATACCCAGGAACTAGAAACAACCCAGATGTTCCTCAGCAGAAGAATGGTTGAAGAAAATATGGTACCTTTACAAAATAGAGTATTACTTAGTCATAAAAAGCAATGACATCATGTAATTTACAGGCAAATGGGTGGAACTAGAAAAAATCATCCTGAGTGAGGTAACCCAGACCCAGAAAGACAAACACGATATGGACTTACATATGAGTGTATATTAGCCATAAAGTAAAAGGTAGCCATGCTACAATCCACAAACCCAAAGATGCTAAATAACAAGGAAGGCTCAAGGGAGGATACAGGAACCTAACTAACAAGAGTAAATAATACAGACATAGTGGGTGGATGTGAATAGGGTCCTGGACAGGAGTGGGTTGGGATGGGAACAGGAGGGATCAGAAGAGGGGAGGATGGAGGGAGAGACAGCATGAATGAAGGTCATCTCTGGGATGAGCTAGAAACCTGGGACAATGGAAACTCACAGGAATCTATGAGGGTGACCCTAGCCAAGATACTTAACAATGGGGGTTATGGAGCCTGAACTGGTGTCTCCTGTGAGCAGGCAAGAATTCCTTTCAATGTAGGAATTAGGACACTAACCTGGCCACAAACCTTTTGACCTACAAATTTCCCTGCCTACAAGATGTGCAGGAGAGTAGAAAGAATGGCCAAATGATGACTTGTCCTGCTATGCTCTATGATATATCCATGCTATGCAGTAGAGCACAACCTGACACTGTTAATGATATTCTGCTATACTGACTGCTGACTGGGGTAAGCATAACCACCATGGGAGAGGCTTCAGGAAGAAACTGATAGAAACAGATGCAGAGACCCACAGCCAAATATTAGGCAGAACATAAGGAATCCTGAGGAAAAGGGGGAAGAAGGATTGTAGGAGCCAAGGATGTCAATGACACCCCGAGGAAACATACAGAATCTGCTAACCTGGGCCCATAGGGACTCACGGAATCTGAATCTCCAAGGAGATAGCACGTATGAGACTGAACTACGTCTTCTGCGCATAGGTAAGAATTGTGCAACTTGGTATTCATGTGCGACTCCTAACAGCAGGAGTCGGGGCTATCTGTGCTCTGGTGCCTGCCTTTGAGACCTATTTCCCTTACTCGGCTGCCTCTTCCAGCCTCAACAGAAGAAGATATGTCTAGTTTTACTGAAAAGTGATATGATAGGGTTCACTGATATCGATGAAAGTCTTACTCGTTTCTTAAGAGAAAAGGAGGAGTGGATGCTGGCAGGGGTAAGGAGAGGTGGAGAGAAGGGTCACGAGGAGAGAAGGGGTGACATTTAAGTCTAGATAGAAAATAAGTTAATTAACTAATTAATTCATTAATTAAAATGCCTTTGATGGATGGAGTTCAGTGGTAGAGTGTTAGCATGTTCAAAGCCCACAGTTTGATATTTGGCACTCCAAAATAAGTAGATGTAAATATATTTGAGTCTGGTGAGTTTTTTAATGTTGTTACCATAGTAGTCTTCTAATGGCTTCCAATAACATATTAACCACAATAACCTTAGAAAAATGTACCCTAATTATACATAATCCCCATTAATGTTTTCATGAGTAATTGATATATTCTGTTAATCAGCAATATTATCCAAATACCATCTGCCATAACCTATATTAAATTTATAATTTATAACTTTTCTTTTGAGGCTAACAGTGGAGAGATATTCACAGAGAATATAGAAATGAGTGAACTGACTCTCCTAAATAAATTATGTACTAAATATTGTTGTTCAATCACTTTTAAAGGAATGTATTCTATTTCAAAGCAATGTAAATAAAGACAAATTCTTATGCATCATAGGTATGTGAATCAACTCAATAATTCAATAAGAAAGAAAAATAATTTTAGTCTCTATTTTTCACTTACAAATGTTTAATGTTTGCTTGTATAGAATAGTATTGACTGACTACATTTACCATATTTTGCCTTACTATTTATATCACAATAAAAATGCCATTAGTTCAATGTAAATAAAAATAAATCTTATAGTTGTTTGGTGGGATGCAAAATACCATAAACTATGTAATGGATGACAAAAGCAAAGAAAACCTATTGATTTTCTTTCCAGAGTTCTGGGAACAAAAGTTCAAAATATTAATTAACAGATTTGAAGACTAGTGAATGCTGGTTTCTCCCTTATAGCAAATACTTCTGGCAGTATCATTACATGGGGAAGGTGCAAGTCTTTCTTCTAAAGCCTCCTAAATAAAACCATTCCTACTCCAAAGGGTTCTGTAATGTTTTATTTAAATTAAGAAAGCTACAGAAATTTCACAATGAGTGCTATCTTATTCATGTAGCATTATAGTCCATGACAACAGACTGCATATGACATTTATGTAATGACATTTTTTAAACATTTATTTATTACTTCAAGTTATGTCTCCATTACCACCCCTCCCTCCACTCTCTTCTGTCTTCCACCCTCCCACCCTCTACCCCCTCTCTCACCCATCTCACCCCTCAAAAGTATGCAAGTATTATTAGTTAGTCAATTTCTACACAAAGATATTCACATTTTCTTCTCTTGTTTTTCTGATCATACTTCTTTTTTTGTTACTTCTTTGACATTTTCAGTTGGAAAAATGATGAGTTGGTGTTGAGTTGGAAAAATGATGTTGGTGTTACCATTAAAATTTACAAATAATTTAGAAATTGAAATTATTATTAGTTTGTGAGAATGAAAACCACAAGAAAGCACAAAGCTATGAAGTTCAACAATATTCAGTGCCCATTTGTATTTCTTTTCAGTGGTATAACAAATGCTATTTTAAGTTTGCACTATAAAAGGTAAAATGTAGCTTCCTGTTCTATTGGTAAACTGTTTTAAAAATTCTAAGTTATCTTACATCTCAAACTTCATTTTCACATACTGTTATCCCCAAGAATGTCTACTCAAAATAGTCTATTTTGTAAGGGGTGAGTCAGAAAATTCTATAGGAAAACTGGATTCTGTGGAAGTCAGTGAGAAATGCTTAGCTAGTTATCTGTTATCCATTGATCCAGGGTTAAGGAAAACATTAAACTGAATCAGGCTCTACAATCTGAGTCATAAATCCAAGGGATAACTGACTGTCTTCAAGAGAAAATTCCTTTATCTATAGTTACTTACTACATTTAACTCTTCTAAAGTCTGCCAGCATGTCTCTCAATTTTACAAATAACTAATTTTAAACTGATTTCAATTTGTTAGAGTTCTCTCTGATAATTTCTTTGAAAAGTCTCTATCCTTATCCTTTGAAAACTGTGAACCTCAAAAGTTTTACTGAGAATTAGAGACAGTTGACTGTCTATGTAGAACATATGTATCAACCCATCTAAATTCTGTGATTATTGTAGAAGATGGGGCAGAAAGAAAATAAGAGCCAAAAAAAAAAAAAAGAAAGAAAGAAAAAGAAAAAGAGTGAAAACTGCAGAATGCTATCTTCTGGTCATGACACAGGCTTTCAATAATGATTTCACAGAAGCTGTGATTCAATTCCCTGCACTGGGCATGTACAAGACTCAACCTGTCAACATTTAGTCATGGATGGGGAAAGGGCACATTGTTCCTTGCCTCTCCCTGTGGAACTATTGGATTCTGATGGATTCTCAGAGAGTAATGATCAATACCTTAAAATGTATACTCATTGTTGAACCCATAAGGCTCCAATTGATAGTTATATGCCTATAATCTATCCTACATAGAGAGTTCTGGTTAAAACCAGTGATTCACAAAACAAAATGAAGACATGAATGGGAAAAGAAATGTAGGAAGGAAAGGGATCATGCCAGGAATTAGAGGAAGTTAATGATGAAGGGCAGTGCCATTAAACTGCTAACAAAATTATTTACATGAAAGTTGTTTAATGGATGCAAACTTGAATTTGAATAATGTATTAACTACTTTCTCTTGGAATTTGTTATTATTACTCTTTTTTTTAGTACATAAGATTCTTAGTAGGTCATGTTTTATGGTGAAAGTTTTAAGAAACAGAATATCCAATTAAAACTTTCTAATCTTAAAGTTTGTCTGTAAAACTTGATTGCTACAACACAATGGACGCAGACGCAAGTCTTGCTACATGCTGTAATTATATCTGAATAGTTGACTAGAGTATATGATTTTATTTCTTTTGTTATAGAAAATAGTCCTTAATTCCATTTTCAATAGTATAGAAACTTACACAATTTTAATGACTAAATTACTAATTACATATGAAATCATATGATTTTAAATGTAACTTACATGTAATAAACTTAGATGTGGAATAGTGGTGGATGACCTCTTTCACCATTAAAATGTCTGAGGATTCAGGGGATCAAAGTTGAAAAACAGTTTTTCCATATTCCATGAATTTCAATGTGTTATTTAAATTCTAGCCCAGGCATGTTTTATTAGCTGGCATTTTACACTGAGTTAGTATAGATTGGGTTGTAACTAGTTTCTGCCCACAGAGTCAAAAGCCAATGAAAAATCAATATAAGTCTCAAGCACTTTTATATTTTTCTTGATGTAATTTTCCAGGAATAGAGTGTGCAGCATAGATAAATAGCTAAGCTGTGTGTCTAAAGACTATTACATTCCACAATTAAATTAGTGCAAAAAATACATGAGTATTCTAAATAGAAAGAGTAGACATAACTGCCTTCAGTATGTAAATGCTTTTGAAGTGTCAGAAAATGTCCCTTTGAAATGAAAATAGATATGGGATATGCTTTGTATGTGGCTAACACTGTGAGAATAGATTTATAAAATACAGATGGGAAAATATTTTTCATCCATTAACATTATTTTATTAATAAACATAGTGATCTTATCTCTTTTTGAAGTGAAATGGTGACTGAGAGAAGAAAACATGGAATAAAAGTTTTACAAATGATGTTTGAGATGTTGTGAAAATAATACACTATAACACTTCATATTTCCTGCACGTATGAAGTACAAATAGATCTATCAGGCAATTTGAATGGGAAAGAAATTTCACTTAGAGGTAGTAAAACAGTAACAATCTACCGCAGATTTTTTGTGTGTGTGCAGTGTGTTGTGCTGCATATGTGTGCAGCATGTGCATATTTTACCTGATTATCTAAGTCTACACACCAAAGTAAGTATGTAGAGGTCAGAGCCACACTTCTAGTATATAACTTTCTCCAATTATCTTTACTTTATTCTCTTGAGCCTGTGTCTATCTTTGAACCAAAAGAT
Source organism: Lophiomys imhausi (assembly GCA_907164525.1). Lineage (NCBI taxonomy): Eukaryota > Metazoa > Chordata > Mammalia > Rodentia > Muridae > Lophiomys > Lophiomys imhausi. The sequence goes on from CAJQZJ010018033.1 coordinate 7,002,571, forward strand.
CTCATTGTAAGTTAAGCTGGCTAACCATTGAACTCCTAATATCCACCTGTCTCCACTCCACAACACAGAGATTATTAGCATACAAACAATCTCTTAGAAAGAGTGCTGCAACTTCACACTTAGATCCTCATGCTTTCAGGACAAGAGCCCTAATCCAGTGGGGCTTCTTCCCAGAACCCAGAAATTGAGCATTTTGGATAAAAATGAGACAAAAAATGTATCTATGATAAGAAACAATATAGAAGGCATTTTATACATGCATGAACAAAGCTTATTGGATTAGCAAGATAAATTATTAAATATAGGTGCGAAGCATATCTCTAGCTCTGGCAATAGATTTTATGTATGGTGTGAAGGCTATAGGAAGAATTCTATTACTTTATAATGCATTGTGCTAATTCATTTTGGTTTATTAGAGGTAACCACATTCTCTTCTAAAATATACTTTTATATTCAATACATAGTTATTCCTTAAGGGCAATCACATTATTATGAAATGAACTTACTTAAAGAAAAGTTAAAATAAATGTTCAACTTCCACATCACATGAAAGTTCTGAGTCTATAGTTTACAATGGACAAGATAGTTGGGTTTCAACTACATAAACTATTACAAACAGTTCCGTCTTATAAAATAAATAGAAAAATGTCAGATTCATGAGTAAAAGATTTCATGGAAATTCACAATTTAGAAGAAAAATAATGCAATGGGGAGTCATAAAGGAGATCTAAGAAATAAATGGCATTATCAAAGTTTTCGTTCCATATTCTGACAAGGCTTAGACAATTGAACATTACTTGAGACAATATTATACTCCACTGATGTGCATGTCTCATAAGGTTGGAGCATACAGTTTAGATGAATACATATGTGTAGGAATCAATCTTCTGTCTTGTGAATCTGAAAATACTGAGGTTAATACAGATTACTGCATAATCAAAGAAGTAGTGAAGGCCTTTGGTACAATCTTCACATTTTACTCAATATCTTTGCTGACTATGAGAAGAAATTTCACCTTACTATGCAATGGTAGTCCCAAATTTTGGATGTATTCTTAGTGTAGGTGTTTTCTGATACATTTTACCATGTGTAGGAAGGAGAAGACTTCTGACAGGAGTTATAAAACAGACATCAAGCATTCAGAAGACAAACTTCAAGATAGGTGGGAATTTTAGGCTGCATATTCAATGAAAATAATAGTCAGAAAATATAGAAGATTAATATATAAAAAAGATCACTATGAAAAAAAAAAACTAATCTAGGGAAATGTTTATGGAATAAAGTCTTGGAAGCCAGGAGACAATGGAGAAAGAAGGGTCAGAGATTTATTATGAGAATGCAAATCTTGTGATATCCACTAATTGTTATGTGAGCTATTGTAATAGAATTTTGGATCAAAGAAGATTAAAATTGTGATGGTCATTCTTGTTGGTCAACTTGACCAAATTAGTAAATATTTAAGAAAAGTGAAATGTCCCTGTGTGTGATAGATGGGTTTCATAGAAGATTAATATGTGAGACAGTAATATGTCTCACTTTGGGCATGTTTCTTTTCAACAAATGAGAGGCACATATAAAAAGAACAACAAAAAAGGGAGCATGTAGATATCTTTCTTGCATATTCTTCCTGGGGAGGTGTGTTTGTCTCTGCTACTAACATCTTTCATTGTCATCAAACTCCAAATTCTTTGCAACATGAACTCAACGTCAGTGGTTTTGCAGGATTCCCAAGGATTCATCACATTATGACTACTGCAACATCCGCCTACTTGGATTAAGTTCCTAAAAGAATTTTTGTCATTTTGTCCTTTGTCATACAGAAGCTTTTCAGTTTCATGAGGTTCCATTTATTGATTGTAGGTCTTAGGGCCTGAGCTATGAGTGTTCTGTTCAAGAAGTTGTCACCTGTGCAAATGAGTTCAAGGCTTTTTCCCACTTTCTCTTCTATTAGATTTAGTGTATCTGGTTTTATGTTAAGGTATTTGATCCACTTGGACTTAAGTTTTGTGTAAGGGGATATATATAGGTATATTTTCATTCTTTTACATGAAGACATCCAGTTAGAGCAGCAGGATTTATTGAAGATGCTTTTCTTTTTCCATTATATGGGTTTGGCTTCTTTGTCAAAAATTAAGTGATCATAAGTATGTGGGTTTATTTCTAGGTCTTTGATCTGATTCCATTGATCAACTGGTCTGTTTCTATACCAGTACCATGCTGTTTTTATTACTATTGCTCTGTACTATAGCTTGAAGTCAGGGATGAGGATACCTCTAGACGTTGTTTTATTGTACAGGATTGATTTAGCTATTATGGGTTTTTTTGTTTTTTCCATATGAAATTGAGAATTATTCTTTCAAGCTATATAGTATAGGAAACCATCCTACAATCAATAGACCCAAAAAGAACAGAAACATGGACTTGGTTACCTGTTAGTGGGACACTCCACCCTAGTGGAACTGCATGTATGCCTCCTGTGCAAGAGGAAGCTCTTAGACCTCATGTGAGTACCAACCTGATGGGGACTGATATACAGAGGCACCTCACACTGGAGGGATGTGATAGGTGGGCGAGGGAGTAGAGGGTGTGAGGGTGGGACTGGGAGGAGTTGGAGGGAGGGGGCAGTAATGGAGACAAAAACTTGAAGTAATAGTAAATGTTTAAAAAAAAGAATTTTTGTCTATTCAGTGTGTAAACAGCTTAGCTAATGTTATACTACCTAGACTTCATAACATAAACTAAACCAATATATTCCCAATATGTCTCTGTCTCTCTCTATCCTCCTCTCTTTCTATATCCTCCTATATCTCTCTATATGGATTTTATTGATTCTCTTCCTCTAGAAAATCTCTGAGTAATAAAACAACTCTCAAAATATATGTCAGAAGATTAAATAATCATTCAGCAGCAAGTTATCCTGATTGAAACATGAAACAGTGTAAAACAAAAGATAATAAAATAGTCAGATTGACAATAAGATTAACAATCAAACATATATCAGTTAATACACTTTCCTTCATTGTATGCTATTATCCTGTTCTTCATCTTGCTTTGCATTTTGCAGTAAATTAAAGTCACTCTCAGTTCTTCTCAAAGTAAGGACTGTGAAATTACTGTCTTCCACTTCTAAACAGATCGTATTATCACAGTATTGAAATTTTAATAGAAAATGACATATTTAATTTACTTCCACATATATTCTGCAGTAAAGTAAAGAAGCAAAAATTAAACCAATAAGAACTTTTTTACAATAGTAAAGTGTAGACTATCATAAAATAACATATATGAGATCCTTGTCTTAGAATGACAAAAGTCATGAATGATAAGTAGTGTAAAGGAATACTCTACCACATCAGTTCTGCTTTTGTGATAGCCTTATGGCTTTAATAAGTGTGCAGGAACATCTGCCCATGCTCTAAAGTCCAGGAAAGCATAGACTTGGGGATGTATTTATGAGAATATATCCCAAGAGGATTAATGATGGGGCGGGGTTCCCACCATGAATGTGAATGGCAATACATCATGAGCTGGAACCAGATACTGTAAACGCAGAAATGTGTCACAGCTACACCAGTAGCCCTTTCTCTTCTTTGGTCACCAGGACATAAACTGGTTATTTTGGTCGTGGTGGTGGTGTTTTTTGTTTTGTTTTGTTTTGTTTTGCCATGCCTTACCAGTAATGATGGACTGAAAATTTGAAACCAAAACCAAACTCATTATTTTTGCCCTTGTGGCATGATGCACAAATTGGGTCTCGTGACCCTGGCAGGGAGCAACAAGAAAATGAATGTGTGTGTGTGTGTGTGTGTGTGTGTGTGTGTGTGTGTGTACAGTAGTAGAGATGGGATGAAATGGAGTTCTCTTCTGCTTCCACGGCAAGTTGGAACCTCAATGCGCTCATTAATTACACCACACAGAGAGGGGTTAGTCTTGATAGATGCTAGCAATCTCTGGGCATAATATAGGGAGGAGGAAGTCACAGTTGCTAGTCTTCCTGAGCATTGATCTATCATCCATTTATACTCATACTCTGACTCTCAAGGAAAGATTTGCTATTTCTCTTGAGTCTGGCCCATGTGGATAGTGTTTTTTTTCCAATTTGTCAGGGAGCAATTTGGTGCCAGTCATATAAAAATTAATAATGTAACTCTATTCCATGAATCATAGCAGAATGACTTGTAAAAAGATATAGCATGAGACTGAGCTATATCTGGATAGGACTAATTAGAAATTAAATGTATATAAAATATTTGAGAAGTTTATATGATGACATTATTTGTTTGACAAATTCTAAAATTGTGCATTTGGAATTATGAACTGGAAGAGTATTAAAATGTTGTGACTTGAGTTAAAGAACAAATTTCTAAAGATTACATGACACCATGTAAATATTGCAATTAATTCTGTAATAAATACAGATTTGGTAAAAAAAAAAAATTCTAAATGCTCAAATAAGAACTATCATCAAGTTCTCATTCCTTTAGAATTAGAAAATAGCCTTCTTAATGTATACATTATTTTTACTATTAATTTCTGTACCAATCACTAACAACCTTATGTATATACCATGCTGATGTACTTTCTTTATTAAAAATCTTTATGTGTTTCCCTTCAGATTTAAGTAATTAGGTATTGATAATTTCAATGCTTTCTTTTACATTTTAATTTTTAATAAATTTATAGTTTTGTTAATTTTGGACATTAATATAATACATTCTAATTGATTTTTATTAAAATGATTGTTTTACGTGTATGAGTGTTTTGCCTTCATATACATCTATGCACTGTATGTCTGGTGTCAAAAGAAGCTAGAAGAGGTCATCAGACCCCCTAGTACTAGAGATATCATGTGAGATCTGGGAATAACATTCTGGGGCCTCTGGGAGAACAGTCAGTGCTTTTAACTACTGAGCTATGTCTCCAGCCGCTAACATTCTAGTTATACTTACCTCTCTCCCTCCCACTCTGTGAAAGTCCCAACCTTAAGCACCCTTTCCCATGATCATGGTTTTTTGTCTTGCTTTCTTTTTATGTGTCAATACACTGGATACTCTCTGGTCCATTTTTTTGATTAACAATACTCATCCTAGAATAATAATGTTTAATATACTTTTTTTTTTACTGTTTCATATAAAATATAGACAAGAGGTTCATTCAAATGAGTCTTTCTTTGCAGACACATTAACAAGGATAAACATCAGAGCACTGTGTCTGACCTCATTGTAATTATCCCATGTGCAAATGAATAAGGAATTTTTTTACTAAAAAATTATTTTGTGAATTCCACATCATGCACCCTGTTCCCTACCATCTCCCACTTCCCCCCCCAGACCCACATTCCACCCTTCCAATCTGTCCACGCATAAAAAATAACAACTCATTGTGGATGCTGCATTGTATCTCAGTATGTCCCACAATATTCAACTTGGTCCACACATTCTGCTTGCAAATGTTCATTATAGTGACTACTCTGGTATGAGTGCAGACAGAAGGCAGGGCTGGCTCTCCCACACTCACTCCCTCAGGGCTGGCTCACCCACAACCCCCATCTACACAATCAGCTGTAGTGTGCTACCCAGGAAAGGTGCAGGGCCTGCTCTCCAGAGTGCTACAGCATATGAGGGGCAGGGACAGCTCTCCAGCGCTTGTGTTCCCATCTGGGCCAGATCTCACCCCAGGGCTGGGTGTCCACAGCCCCCACATCCAGAGCCAGGTAGAGTTCTACTTTCTGGTTTGTTTCCTGTCCTGGGAGCCAGCTGATGCTTGCCTGGTACTAGTCTGGTAGTCATTACAGGCTACCCCATGGCACCAAAGTGGTGTTGGTATCCAGCTTGCTTTTTTTTCCTAGGAATGTTAGACTACTATTCATTCAGATGTTCATAGGTCAGAAGACTGAATGTAGATATAGCGTCATAGTGTCTCTCCTCTCTGCCACCTAGTGATACACATGTGACAAAGCGGTCACATCTGCAATGCCTCTAGGGGAAATTGTTTAATATATTTTTGATTTTTATTATTGAGGGCAACATATATATATATAAACCTGTAAAAACTGGGCAGAAAAGAGGAAGGGTCATTATCAGCCATGATATTTTTCAGTACTGTAATCTTATATTGAATTAGACTTTTTTTGTTTTGTTTTGTTCTGCTTTGTTTTTTTGAGTAGAGATAAAACATGAAGTCATAGTTCTGAGTCAGAAACAAAAAGACAATACAAACCATTGGGGGCTTGAATATGGAAGGGTTCATGAGTCAAATAATATTAGCATCCTGTAGCATCTGTGAGCAAACAAAAGGCATTTTACTAAAAACTGATGTTTATGAAGAGATATGCTATTAGATTATTAGAGAAAAAAGAACTCACCTTGTACACCAACTTACTTTGACATTGGACTATTCTAAGAGAGAATCAGATCATGTCAAACTTGACTTATGATCTATACAACTATGAACAAATGAATGAGCTTAAGTAACTTTTTCATCTGCAGTAATTTGTTATATAGTCTAGGAAGCATGTAGGCATATGGACTTGTTGAGAAGTTTACACAGCATTTGTGGTGAAAAGTGTGGCTCCATGTTTCATGGTTCACAGCTAAGCACCTTAATTTTCACAAGGGTCATCAGAGAATTATCCTTTGTTCATCAACAGAATAGCTCAGAAAGTCTACTCAGCAGCTTCATTTTTTTTTCATAACAGACAGTGAGCCTAAGTAGATCTTTGATTGTGTTGGTGGGTAGTCTTTAACATAGTCAGGTTTCCTAAGAGCATGAATTCAAGAATCATTAATATTAGTCATCCTATCAATAATTGTATTAACCAGAGAACATAAAAGAAACCTTTAGTTCTCACAAGTGACAAGAAAAAAGTAAGGTTCATGCCTTAGTTAGCTTCAATGTTAGGACTTACAAAAAGATGGTTGCTATCAGATTTATACACAAACTTACAGTATTACTGACTCATAAAATCTCTAGTTAAGTTACAGCAGTCAGGTCCCACAAAGAGCCACTGGCTTTTTTTTTCTCAGTTGCTTGGGATGGAACATGGATTTTGGTTGATCGTGCTACATTAAAATTCACTGGTACAGGGTGATTTTCCCCACCCAGGCAGACATAGTACTTAGCAGAATATAACTCATTGTTACTGTGTTTCTCAAGAGGAACATTAATTTTGTGTTCATCTTCAAGAATTATGTATGGTTTTTCTCAATTTCCTTAGAGAGAACAATGGTCACCTCTCTTATACAACAGTACATAATGATATTGTTTATTTGATTCTCTTATGAACTACTAAAGAATACAAAAATAAGATGGTGAAGGATGCAGTTATAGAATGACAGATCCATTTGGCATCAAAAATTCTACATAGTATTCTTTATCCATGAGTAAAATATATATTTTATGTGTGTATATGTGTGCATATGTGCATGCATGCATGTGTGTGTGTGTTTGTGTGTATGAACACATGCATATGTGTTTTCTTCTCTAAGAATACAGTCAAAGGTGTTTAACACATCTCTTCAGGTGAGCATGGGCAAGAAGCTCAAAGTTCTAACCTCTGGAAAATAATCAAGGTAATTAATCACCATCATCATCATCTTTTCAACTCTTTATAGATCCTGCTCCAAAGTTAGTGTTGTATATCTAACAGTTTCTGGCAGGTGCATGCATATGGGTTCTTTTTTACCCTCATCTCTGAGGACTCTTCTTGTTTAGATACCTCTACATATAGATCCTCATTAGTGACAGTTATACTGCCTTTCATTTTCCAGTCCAGAAAAGAGTGACAAAATCAGGGCATTGTCTGTTGGCTCATTTTAATCTTAAGTTACACTGCTTCGCCTGTACACTTTCATTCACAGTGGAGAGTCCTTATTTCACTTGAACCCTCAGGGATGAGACACAACTTGGTTTTATGTCCATTCGTCAGGAAAATACCATGAAGAAAGCCATATTGAAACAGACACATGCCCAGGGTTGAGATGTGGAGCCGCAGATATCTAGAGCAATTTCAACTGCCCCTGGATATATTACAAAACCCATGGGTTTTGTTGATAGATTGGATGTGAAGTATCAGAGCAAGCATGGAGTGAAAAATAACTCAAAGCTTTTAAAAATCTCCCCTACTGTATGTATGACTTGATTTTTAAAGTTCAGAAAATCCTTTCTTTTACACATCACTGATCCTAGTTGGACACTTTTTGCTTTTGTGTTTTTTCTATAGAATTCTAAGTTATAATTAACAATAAAAACAATAAGATAACAGCATCATATGTGTTCACAGAGTCCACTATTATGTTTTACATGACAGGACAGAGATCTTATGAAACATGGAGGGCAAAATATCTCATGATAACTGGAGGATATCTGCAATCATGAAGATTAATCATAAAATTCAGATAAAATAAGAACAACAGGGAAACAGAAAGATCTTTTTTTTTAAATAATGAGCAGGAAACATGGCATGTTGATTATCACATATTTCAGAATAGATATTTTCATAAGAAATTTCCTTAAGTTAAAAAACATGTTAATTAGGAAAAAATGATGCAAACATGGCTGCCGAAAAGTTTCTGCAATGAATACACTCAGAATATTTTCAAAGTATGTAAATTGTTTATTGTATTATAATGAATTGGCAATTTTTTAATGGCCTTAAAAATACAACAGTTTCATTAGTTGAGTGGTAATACCAAATACCAATCATTTTTTTAAAATATGGACAGAATATAAGTGTATTCTAAATAGCAAATTAATACAAGTGATGTCCCAAGACAGACATTTGAAAATATTTTAAAATAATCAGTAGTTTCTTTGGAATGTTAAATAACACAATTAATTGTGTTTACTTTTGATGTATTGCTAAAGAGTTGAAAAAGGAGTTTTTTTTTTTTTAAATAAATGCTGTTGTAGCTCAAATGGGAAAGTGCTTGACTAGGATTATGAAACCTATGAGTTTGACTCTGAGCACTACATATAACAGAGGTGTTGGTGCATGGCTGTGATTACATTTAAAAAGTAAAGGAGAGTAATTAGAATTTCTAGGTCATCATGTACTGTGTAGTAAATTTGAGAGCTGTATTTCTTTAATTTATGAACATAAATGGCATCACTGAATCTATATATTAATAATGACATCCACACAATGAGTAAAACATGTGTAGACTTATTTTTTTCACGTAATACCAGTAATTGTTGTTCATGTGCTTCATAAACCAATACTGTTTTTTTTTTAACAACAAAACTTGAATTAAGCTTTATTATTCCCATTTTTTATAAGAACAGATATTCTTATTGGTAAAAAAATTGCACAATGAAAGACTAGGCAGCTGCAACCATTTGAACTCAGGATCATTACTAGTAAGAGGTAGTAGTGAATGCTACCTATAGATAGTATTTAGATCATTGATGACTAGCCAAATTTTTACTTATTTACATATATTATTTTATTAAATTCATATATAACCACATCACACATTTTACTTTATGTTGTAAGATAACAAAATACTGATAGTCAGAATTTAGTTTTATTACATGCTTCTAAAAAAAACTAAATTTTTGTTTAAACTATGTGCATGCTTCTGTACATAGTTTCTGAGTTGACAGCAGATAAGATTGGAATATTCATGTGCTGCTCAGTGCTCACGACCTACGGTTCTGTCATGTTGACTGTGGAGGCTGGAAACTTTCAAAATGTGCTTTAAGATTTTCATCTAAAACTGGAGTTCACAATAAAATCAAACAATATTCATAAACAGCCACATAATGTGTAAAATTGTTTTTAATTTATTAATTTAAGAACTATAAGCAAGAAAACATAATACCTCCAAGCCTCAGGAGTGGCAAGGCTATTGGAGTTGAACTGCAGATTTACCCCCTACAGGAACCAACTCCGGGCAAACTGTAGATATTTGAAACTGTCCTATATCGAACTTTTGTACTAGTAAGGGCCCTTCCTGCGGGGAATCAGAGTTTACTTGTGCACAGCTCTGCCACCTGAATTAATTAGGTTCCCACCTGGGAGGCGGGACTGAATGACTCTCCTTATAGGGGTGGAGTAAGGCAACTCCTACACCACAGTGCCCCCTTTGTACCCAAGTCCAGAAGACAGCAAAAAAAAAAAAAAAAAAAAAAAAAAAATTCCACATGGCCAGAGGCCAGAGACAAAAAACAAAAAAACAAACAAACAAACAAAAAAAAAAAACACAGAGCGAAATGTCTCCAACAAAAGAAAGCAATGCTATTCCGTCCAGCCTGAACCACCTCACCACAATTGAAACACATGAAAACGATGACAATTCTACATTATGGAAAGTGATAAAGTCCCTTCAAGAAGAACTTAAAACTATGAAGGAATTCAAAGAAGCCACAATTCTACAAGTCAAAACAACGAATAACATCATTAAAGAGCTCCAAGCCAAGGTGACCCAGCTTGAACAGGAAAAGGATAAAGCAATGAAAGATCTTCAGACAAAAACAAGCAAACTGGAGAAGGAAATGTACAAAACGAACACTACCATTCAAAATATGAAAATAGAAATGGAAACAATAAAGAAAACACAGTCAGAGTTAAAAGAGGAAATGGAGAATCAAGAGAAGAGAACAGGAACTACGGATGTGAGTATGAAAAATAGGATGCAAGAGATGGAAGACAGGATCTCAGGCATGGAAGATTCGATGGGAGAAATCAGTACAACATCCAAAGAAAATGAGAAGGCTAAAAATCTCTCACCCACAACATCCAAGAAATCAAGGACTCAATGAAAAGATGGAACCTAAGAATTATAGGCATAGAGGAAAGAGAAGACTCCCGACTTCATGGTCCAGGAAATATCTTCAACAAAAATCATAGAAGAAAACTTCCCAAACCTAAAGAAAGAGATGCCAGTAAAAATCCAAGAGGCTTACAGAACACCAAACATATTAGATCAGAAAAGAAACTTCTCTTGCCACATAATAATAGAAACTCCAAATGTAGAGAACAAAGAAAGGATATTAAAAGTTGTAAGAGAAAAAGGCCAAGTCACATACAATGGCAGACCCATCAGAATCACACCTGACTTCTCCTCAGGAACTTTAAAAGCTAGAAGGGCCTGGACGGATGTCCTACAAGCCCTGAGAGAACATAAGTGCCCAGCCAGACTACTATACTGAGCAAAACTCTCTATCAACATAGAAGGAGAAAACAAGATATTCCATAACAAAATCAAATTCAAACAATATCTCCTCACAAACCCAGCCCTACAGAAGATCCTAGAAGGAAAATTCCAACACAGAGAAGATAACTACACCCAAGAAAACAGAGGAAATAGAAACCTCCACAGCAACTAAACAAAAGAGAAACACAAGACAGCCAGCTATACCAAAATAATGGGAAATAACAACCCCTGGTCACTAATATCCATCAACATCAATGGACTCAACTCGCCAATAAAAAGACACAGACTTACAGATTGGATCCGTAAACAAGACCCATCTTTTTGCTGTATACAAGAAACACATCTCACTATTGAAGATAAACACTACCTCAGAGTAAAGGGCTGGGAAAAGGTCTTCCAAGCAAATGGACCCAGGAAACAAGCTGGAGCAGCCACCCTAATATCAAACAAAATAGACCTCCAATTGAAGTTAATAAAAAAAAAGACAGAGAAGGGCATTACATACTCATTAAAGGAAATATACACCAAGAGGTCATCTCAATATTGAACATCTATGCCCCAAATACAAAGGCACCTACATTTATAAAAGAAACGCTTCTAAAACTTAAATCGCACATCGATCGAGACATTTTAATAGTGGGAGACTTCAACACCCCACTCACAACTATGGACAGATCATCAAGACAGAAGCCAAACAGAGAAATAATGAGTCTAACAGAGATCATGAACCAAATGGACCTAACAGATATCTACAGAACGTTTCACCCAAACACAAAAGAATACACCTTCTTCTCAGCACCTCATGGAACCTTCTCCAAAATCGACCATATAGTTGGACACAAAGATAGCCTCAACAGATACAAGAAAATTGAAATAACCCCTTGTATCTTATCAGACCACCATGGAATAAAGCTGGACTTCAATAGCAAAAGAATCAACAGAAAGTCTACACTCACATGGAAATTGAAAAACTCTTTACTAGAGGACCACTGGGTCAGGGAAGAAATAAAGAAGGAAATCAAAGACTTCTTAAAATCCAACGAAAACGAAGACACAACATACCCAAACCTATGGGACACAATGAAAGCTGTGCTACGAGGAAAGTTCATAGCACTAAGTGCCTTCAAAAAGAAAATTGTGACAGCTCATATTAGCGAACTAACACTAAACTGGGTGAATTGGAAAAAAAAGAAGCAAACACTCCCAAGAGGAGCAAAAGGCAGGAGATCATCAAACTTAGGGCTGAAATCAACAACTTAGAAACAAAAAGAACTATACAAAGAATCAATGAAACCAAGAGTTGGTTCTTCGAGAAAATCAACAAAATAGACAGACCCTTAGCCAAATTAACTAAAAGACAGAGGGAGAAAACACAAATCAACAAAATCAGAAATGAAAGGGTGAAATAACAACAGACATTGAGGAAATCCAGAGAATATTTGGATGCTACTTTAAAAATCTGTACTCCACCAAATTTGAAAACTTAAGTGAAATGGACAATTTTCTTGATAGATTCCACCTACCGAGGCTAAATCAAGATCAGATAAACAGATTAAACAGCCCTATAATCCCTAAGGAAATAGAAACAGTCATTAAAAATCTCCCAACCAAAAAAAGCCCAGGGCCAGATGGCTTTAGCACGGAATTCTACCGGACCTTCAAAGAGGAGCTAACACCAATACTTTTCAAACTCTTTCACCAAATAGAATCTGAAACAACATTGCCAAACTCATTCTACGAGACCACAATCACCCTGATTCCTAAACCACACAAAGACCCAACAAAGAAAGAGAACTTCAGACTAATCTCCCTCATGAACATGGATGCAAAAATACTTAATAAAATACTAGCAAACTGAATTCAAGAACACATCAAAAGTATCATACACCATGATCAAGTAGGCTTCATCCCAGGGATGCAGGGATGGTTCAACATACGAAAATCTATCAACGTCATTCACCATATAAACAAGATGAAAGAAAAAAACCACATGATAATCTCGCTAGATGCAGAAAAAGCATTTGACAAAATTCAACACCCCTTCATGCGAAAAGTTCTCGAGAGAACGGGCATACAAGGACCGTACCTAGAAATAATAAAGGCAATATACAGCAGACCAGTGGCCAACATCAAAATAAATGGAGAGAAACTTGAAGCATTTCCTCTAAACTCAGGGACAAGACAAGGATGTCCACTTTCACCATATCTCTTCACTATAGTACTTGAACTTCTTGCTAGAGCAATAAGACAAGTAAAGGACATCAAGGGGATAAACATCGGAAACAAAGAAGTGAAATTATCCCTATTTGCAGATGATATGATAGTATACATAAGCGACCCCAAAAATTCCACCAGAGAACTCTTACAGCTGATAAACACCTTCAGCAAAGTGGCTGGATACAAAATTAATTAAAAAAAAATCAGAAGCCCTTCTTTATACAACAAACAAATGGGCTGAGAAAGAAATAAGGGAAACAACCCCCTTCACAATAGCCACAAACAACATAAAATACCTGGGGGTAACTCTAACCAAGGAAGTAAAGGACCTGTACAACAAGAACTTCAAGCCCTTGAAGAAAGAAATGGAAGAGGCCTTTAGAAGATGGAAAGATCTCCCATGCTCATGGATAGGTAGGATCAACATAATAAAAATGGCCATCCTACCAAAAGGAATATATAGATTCAATGCAATTCCTATCAAAATACCAACACAATTTTTTATAGACTTGGAAAGAGCTAGTCTCAATTTCATATGGAACAATAAAATCCCAGAATAGCTAATACAATCCTGTACAATAAAAAAACTTCGGGAGGTATTACCATCCCAGATAACAAGCTGTACTACAGAGTAATAGTTGTAAAAACAGCATGGTATTGGTATAGAAACAGACCAGTAGATCAACGGAATCAAATTGAAGATCCAGAAATAGACCCACACACTTATGGCCACCTAATTTTTGACAAAGAGGCCAAAACGGCACAATGGAAGAAGGACAGCATCTTCAACAAATGGTGCTGGTCCAACTGGATGCCCATTTGTAAAAGAATGAAGTTAGACCCATACTTATCACCTTGTACAAAACTTAAGTCCAAGTGGATCAAAGACTTTAACATAAGACCTGTAACACTAAATCTACTAGAAGATAAAGTGGGAGAAACCCTCGAACTAATTGGCACAGGCGACAACTTCCTGAACAGAACACCAACAGCTCAGGACTTGAGATCAACATTTAATAAATTGGACCTCATGAAACTGAAAAGCTTCTGTAAGGCAAAGGACACTGTCATTCGAACAAAATGGCAGCCTACAGACTGGGAGAAAATCTTCACCAACCCCACATCTGACAGAGGGCTAATATCCAAAATCTACAAAGAACTCAAGAAATTAATTGCCAAGAAACCAAATAATCCAATGAAAAAATGCGGGACAGAGCTAAATAGAGAATTCACAAAGGAGGAATCCCTAATGGC
>CAJQZJ010018033.1:7017597-7087248 GCA_907164525.1 Lophiomys imhausi
CAAACTGGAGAAGGAAATGTACAAAATGAACACTACCATTCAAGACATGAAAATAGAAATGGAAACAATAAAGAAAACACAGTTAGAGTTAAAAGAAGAAATGGAGAATCAAGAGAAGAGAACAGGAACTACGGATGTGAGTATGAAAAATAGGATGCAAGAGATGGAAGACAGGATCTCAGGCATGGAAGATTCGATGGAAGAAATCAGTACAACATCCAAAGAAAATGAGAAGGCTAAAAAATCTCTCACCCACAACATCCAAGAAATCAAGGACTCAATGAAAAGATGGAACCTAAGAATTATAGGCATAGAGGAAAGAGAAGACTCCCGACTCCATGGTCCAGGAAATATCTTCAACAAAATAATAGAAGAAAACTTCCCAAACCTAAAGAAAGAGATGCCAGTAATAATCCAAGAGGCTTACAGAACACCAAACAGATTAGATCAGAAAAGAAACTCCTCTCGCCACATAATAATAGAAACTCCAAATGTAGAGAACAAAGAAAGGATATTAAAAGCTGTAAGAGAAAAAGGGCAAGTCACATACAATGGCAGACCCATCAGAATCACACCTGACTTCTCCTCAGAAACTTTAAAAGCTAGAAGGTCCTGGACGGATGTCCTACAAGCCCTGAGAGAACAGAGGAGCCCAGCCAGATGACTATACCCAGCAAAACTCTCTATCAACATAGAAGGAGAAAACAAGATATTCCATGACAAAATCAAATTCAAACAATATCTCCTAACAAACCAAGCCCTACAGAAGATCCTAGAAGGAAAATTCCAACACAGAGAAGATAACTACACCCAAGAAAACAGAGGAAATAGAAACCTCCACAGCAACTAACCAAAAGAGAAACACAAGACAGCCAGCTATACCAAAATAATGGGAAATAACAACCCCTGGTCACTAATATCCATCAATATCAATGGACTCAACTCGCCAATAAAAAGACACAGACTTACAGACTGGATCCCTAAACAAGACCCATCTTTTTGCTGTATACAAGAAACACATATCACTATTGAAGATAAACACTACCTCAGAGTAAAGGGCTGGGAAAAGGTTTTCCAAGCATATGGACCCAGGAAACAAGCTGGAGTAGCCACCCTAATATCAAACAAAATAGACTTCCAATTGAAGTAAATAAAAAAAGACAGAGAAGGGTATTACATACTCATTAAAGGAAATATAACAAGAGGTCATCTCAATATTGAACATCTATGCCCCAAATACAAAGGCACCTACATTCATAAAAGAAACGCTTCTAAAACTTAAATCGCACATCGATCCAAACACTTTAATAGTGGGAGACTTCAACACCCCACTCACAACTATGGACAGATCACCAAGACAGAAGCCAAACAGAGAAATAATGAGTCTAACAGAGATCAGAACCAAATGGACCTAACAGATATCTACAGAATGTTTCACCCAAACAAAAAAGGATACACCTTCTTCTCAGCACCTCATGGAACCTTCTCCAAAATCGACCATATAGTTGGACACAAAGATAGTGTCAACAGATACAAGAAAATTGAAATAACCCCTTGTACCTTATCAGACCACCATGGAATAAAGCTGGACTTCAATAGCAAAAGAATCAACAGAAAGTCTACACTCACATGGAAATTGAACAACTCTTTACTAGAGGAACACTGGGTCAGGGAAGAAATAAAGAAGTAAATCAAAGACTTCTTAAAAACCAACGAAAATGAAGACACAACATACCCAAACCTATGGGACACAATGAAAGCTGTGCTATGAAGAAAGTTCATAGCATTAATTGCCTTCAAAAAGAAAATTGTAACAGCTCATATTAGCGAATTAACAGCTAAACTGGGTGAATTGGAAAAAAAAAAAAAAAGAAGCAAACACTCCCAAGAGGAGCAGAAGGCAGGAGATCATCAAACTTAGGGCTGAAATCAACAACATAGAAACAAAAAGAACTATACAAAGAATCAATGAAACCAAGAGTGGGTTCTTTGAGAAAATCAACAAAATAGACAAACCCTTAGCCAAATTAACTAAAAGACAGAGGGAGAAAACACAAATCAACAAAATCAGAAATGAAAAGGGTGAAATAACAACAGACATTGAGGAAATCCAGAGAATATTTGGATCCTACTTTAAAAATCTATACTCCACCAAATTTGAAAACTTAAATGAAGTGGACAATTTTCTTGATAGATTCCACCTACCGAAGCTAAATCAAGATCAGATTAACAGATTAAACAGCCCTATAACCCCTAAGGAAATAGAAAGAGTCATTAAAAATCTCCCAACCAAAAAATGCCCAGGGCCAGATGTCTTTAGCACGGAATTCTACTGGACCTTCAAAGAGGAGCTAACACCAATACTTTTCAAACTCTTTCACCAAATAGAATCTGAAAGAACATTGCCAAACTCATTCTACGAGGCCACAATCACCCTGATTTCTAAACCACACAAAGACCCAACAAAGAAAGAGAACTTCAGACCAATCTCCCTCATGAACATAGTTGCAAAAATACTTAATAAAATACTAGCAAGAACACATCAAAAGTATCATACACCATGATCAAGTAGGCTTCATCCCAGGGATGCAGGGATGGTTCAACATATGAAAATCTATCAATGTCATTCAAAATATAAACAAGATGAAAGAAAAAAAACCACATGATAATCTCGCTAGATGCAGAAAAAGCATTTGACAGAATTCAACACCCCTTCATGCTAAAAGTTCTGGAGAGAACGGGCATACAAGGGCCGTACCTAGAAATAATAAAGGCAATATACAGCAAGCCAGTGGCCAACATCAAAATAAATGGTGAGAAACTTGAAGCATTTCCTCTAAACTCAGGGACAAGACAAGGATGTCCACTTTCACCATATCTCTTCAATATAGTACTTGAAGTTCTTGCTAGAGCAATAAGACAACTAAAGGACATCAAGGGGATAAACATCGGAAACGAAGAAGTCAAATTATCCCTATTTGCAGACGATATGATAGTATACATAAGCGACCCCAAAAATTCCACCAGAGAACTCTTACAGCTGATAAACACCTTCAGCAAAGTGGCTGGATACAAAATTAATTCAAAAAAATCAGAAGCCCTTCTTTATACAACAAACAAAAGGGCTGAGAAAGAAATAAGGGAAACAACCCCGTTCACAATAGCCACAAACAACATAAAACACCTGGGGGTAACTCTAACCGAGCAAGTAAAGGACCTGTACAACAAGAACTTCAAGCCCCTGAAGAAAGAAATGGAAGAGGCCTTTAGAAGATGGAAAGACCTCCCATGCTCATGGATAGGTAGGATCAACATAATAAAAATGGTCATCCTACCAAAAGCAATATATAGATTCAATGCAATTCCTATCAAAATACCAACAAAGTTTTTTATAGACTTGGAAAGAGCTAGTCTCAATTTCATATGGAACAACAAAAAGCCCAGAATAGCTAAATCAATCCTGTACAATAAAAAAACATCTGGAGGTATTACCATCCCAGATTTCAAGCTGTACTACAGAGCAATAGTTGTAAAAACAGCATGGTATTGGTATAGAAACAAAGACTGATGCAGGAATGTATGGAGAGAAAATGGGAACTGTCCAGGCAGTCACTGGTCTGTCATTTCTTAGTTTTGGAAGCTGCAGGCCCTGCACTTCCTATATAAGCAGATATATTTATCCCTCTCAGGTCTCTGAGGTGGTTGAAGAATAGACAGCTAGAGTCTCATAGTTAAATTTTGAGTTGCTTACGAATCAAGAGGGTGTTATAGATCTAAGAAGATACTCTTAAAAGTGTGTTACAAGTTAGTATGAATGTTGAGTCAGATATAGACCTTTAAACTCATGGAGATGGTTAGATAATAGAATGTTAAAGTCAGGGGCCAAATATGTATAAACTGGATATTGGGAAGGTATACTGGGCCATTTAACTCTCATAAATGTGGCATATTTATATCTGTTGTTTTGTATAGTATTTACTGTTATAAGAGAAGGAACCTTCTGTTGGACTGAAAGGGGAAACTTCTGGGGGGAAGAGGGTGGAAGGGCGGAATAGGATGGGGGAATAGGGAAGGGTTTGTGACTGAGATGTAACTTGAAGAAAAAAAAATTAAGTATTAAAAAAAAAAAAGAAACAGACCAGTAGATCAATGGAATCGAATTGAAGATCCAGAAATAAGACCCACACACTTATGGCCACCTAATTTTTGACAAAGAAGCCAAAACGGCACAATGGAAGAAGGACAGCATCTTCAACAAATGGTGCTGGTCCAACTGGATGTCCATTTGTAAAAGAATGAAGCTAGACCCATACTTATCACCTTGTACAAAACTTAAGTCCAAGAGAATCAAAGACCTTAACATAAGGCCGTTCACACTAAGTCTACTAGAAGATAAAGTGGGAGAAACCCTCGAACTAATTGGCACAGGCGACAACTTTCTGAACAGAACACCAACAGCTCAGGATCTGAGACCAACAATCAATAAATGGGACCTCATGAAACTGAAAAGCTTCTGTAAGGCAAAGGACACTGTCATTCGAACAAAACGGCAGCCTACAGACTGGGAGAAAATCTTCACCAACCCCACATCTGACAGAGGGCTAATATCCAAAATCTACAAAGAACTCAAGAAATTAAAGGCCAAGAAACCAAATAATCCAATCAAAAAATGGGGAACAGAACTAAATAGAGAATTCACAAAGGAGGAATCCCTAATGGCTGAGAGACACTTAAAGAAATGCTCAACATCCTTAATCATCAGAGAAATGCAACTCAAGATGACTCTGAGTTTCCATCTCACACATGTCAGAATGGCTAGAATCAAAAACTCAAATGACAGCACATGCTGGCGAGGGTGTGGAGAAAGGGGTACCCTACTCCATTGCTGGTGGGAGTGCAGGCTTGTGCAACCACTATGGAGGTCAGTCTGGTGATATCTTAGAAAACTTGGAATAGCTCTGCCTCAGGACCCAGCCATACCACTTCTGTGTATACACCCAAATGCCTCTTCACGGAATCATAAGGAAGTTTCCACATCTATGTTTATAGCAGCATTATTTGTAATAGCTAGAAACTGGAAACAACCCAGATGTACCTCAACCGAAGAATGGGTTAAAAAACTGTGGTACATCTACACAATGGAATATTATTCAGCTATCAGGAACGATGAAATCATGTAATTTGCAGCCAAATGGATGGAACTAGAAAAGCTCATCCTGAGTGAGCTAACCCAGACTCAGAAGGACACATATGGCATCTATTCACTTATAGTTGGATTTTAGCTATATAGTAGAAGATATCACTACTACAACTAACACACCAAAGGGAACTTGGACATAGACTTCTTATTTTTAATTTTTAATTTTGATTTATTTTTTATATATTAGTTATATATTTTTATATTTTTTAGTCTTTTTTATCTATTGTATGCTTATTGATTTGTTTGTTTAGTAGTTCTCTCTCCCAGGCAACGAGACACTTTTCACTGATGGTACTGCTTCATAGATCCCCAATGAATGAAGAGGCTCTTGGCCCTCATATGACCTCTCAACTGAGATGAGGGACTGTTATATAAGGACACCCCACCCCAGAGAAATGGGATGGAAGGGTTAGGAGGTAAAGAAAAAAAAATGAAATGTGATGTTTCGGCCTTTTACTACTAACTGTCATGAACTGTTTAGGATAATTAAGAAATGCAAACTAATGGTTATGCAAGCCAGTCATTCTGTTAGGTACTATGACAGCCTATTATAGTTACTTGCTAAGCTAATCAGAAATAAACCTGCTAAGAGACAAGCAACATCTGCTTACCCTAATATAAGAGATAGATAGGGCCTCTTCAAAAACCTCAAGAGATCTGCAGAATATGGCATTCAAAGATGTTTTCTTAACTTTAGATTTTTTTTATATCAAGACATATCAACTCCTGACAGCACCCCCTATTCTCCTCCAAGTAGAAGATGAGCATCGAAGAATCTCCCGTGGGAGATGATTGAATTAGTTGCAAGCCTATCTCTTGGTAGGAAAAGCCCCTTGCTCCAACTGTAGACAGAATGCTGTCCAAGAAGGACAAAACCTGGAAGCAGGTAAGTCGACAGCCTAGCTCTGCCACGACAGGGTAGGTAAGTCCTTCATAATTCCTGCTCTACAATCAATGTCTGTCAGAGAAGCGGGGCCAGACGACTGAAGAGCGATGCTGTAATGTATGGAGAGAAAATGGGAACTGTCCAGGCAGCCACTGGTATGTCATTTCTTAGTTTGGGAAGCTGCAGGCCCTGTACTTCCTATAAAATCAGATATATTTATCCCTCTCAGGTCTCTGAGGTGATTGAAGAACAGATAGCTAGAGTCTCATAATTTAATTTTGAGTTGTTTAGGAGTCAAGAGAGTGTCATACCTCTAGGAAGATACTTTTAAAATTGTGTTGCAATTAGTATGAATGTTGAGTCAGATATAGAACTTTAAACTCATGGAGATGGTTAGATAGTAGACTGTTAAAGTTAGGTACCAAATACATATGGACTGGTCATTGGGAATGTACGTTAAGCCATATAACCCTCATAACTGTGGCCTAATTACCTCTGTTGTACTGTATTGTATTTATTATTATAAGAGAAAGAGCCATTTGTTGGACTGAAAGGAGAAACTGTAGGGGGAAATAAGATATACCTTAAACTTAAAAGAAAAAAAAAAAGGGAAGAGGATGGGGTTTGAGGGTGGGAGGGTGGGACTGGAGGGGGAGTAGGGAGGGGACTGCGATTGAGATGTAACTTGAAGAAATAAAAAATAAAGGAAAAAATTTTCAAAAAAAAAGAAAACATAATACCAGAGACAAATAATAAGAAATCTAGAGAACTTTTAAGAAATACAAGGAATCCAAGCATCTTTAGAGTAATAGTTCTTTTTTTTGTTGTTTTTAGCTTTTCCTTTTTACTTATTGTTTTCTCATACATTATAGCACTACTGCTGCTCACCCTTCCCTACCTCCATTCTGTCCTTTCCCCCTCTTCTTACCTCCCCCACACCCCAAATCCACTCTCTTTCAAAAATCCCCTCAGGAAGAGTAGACCATCCAGGGACATCTGTCAAAGGTAGAATAAGAGCTACAATAAGACCAGTCACATATTCTCACATCAAGGCTGGATGAGGCAACACAGTAGAAGGGAAAGATCCCAAAGGCAGGCAAGAGAGTGAGAGAGACCCAGCTCCCACTGTGAGGAGTCAGTCCCACAAGTACACCAAAGTACATCACCATAACATGCATGCACTGGACCTAGGTTACACCCTAGGCTCCCTGATAGCTGTGAGCCCTCCTGAGTCCCTGTCAGTTCATTCTGTGAGCCATTCTCTTGTGATATCCTTGATCCCTCTGGCTCCTTTGATTCTTCTTCTGCCACCTCTGCAGGACTCTGCTTAACATTTGACTGCAGGACTCAAAGCGCTTGTTCTCAACCTGTGGGCCACAAGCTCTTCGGAGGTCACATATCAAATATCCTGCATATCAGATATTTACATTACAATTCATAATAGTACATGAAGTAGTAACAAAATAGTTTTATCTCAGGGTCACCACAACATGAGAGACTGTACTAAAGTATGGCAGCATTAGGAAGAGGTCCACTGATTTAAATATATTCCAATAGTTGGAAAAACAAAATATATTTGTTTATATACATATATATGCCTATGAAATAACATATATGCGCACATATACATGATAAACCTAAATATCTATACACTTTATAAACTGAAAGTTAATCCTTTCCAAAAACTATCCAGAATTAAAACAATCTAGCATTTCTTATCAACTAAAAACTGCAGTACTTTCATCTTAGAAATTCAGCAGCTGTTCAGAGTTCAATAGATTCGTATGACCCAAGGTGAGTCTAACAAACTGGAAACCCATTGAGTTTTAAAAGGTGAAGACCAGTGAAACAGACCAGAAGTATTTCAAAATGACAGGATAGTGTAAATCTGTTCTCTTAGCTCTGGAGACAGATTTGCCATGGATAAAATACAGACCTAGAGAGAGATGCCTAGAAGAATGTCGTGAAATAGAAAAATTGTCATGTGTGGAGACAATGCTTATTTTTGTTATTGTTAAGGAATTAAAGAAAGATGATCACCTGATATTGCTTTCTTCTGTAAGTATCTAACTTTATTCTTATGTTATTTCAATATTAATTATTTAATTTTGTGTTACATATATTTGAGATAAAGAGCCATTTCTCTTGTGGGTTTTTTTTTTTTAGCTTTATCTCAAAAATGCTTTATTTCAATGTCTAACATCAGGAGTGACATTTATTATATATTAAATACTAGCTTGAAATTGCTGAAAATCAAATCACTCAAACACACACACACCCCAAATTCATGATCAAGAGCTTTTCCTGAAAAAACAGGTTCTCGCCTCTCTCCAGGACACGTTATAAAGGGACACAAAGGACTGTGTCCCGCTGTGATGCTGCCCATGGCTCTGCAGGGGCTGGCTGTTGAGTCTCCTCTCACTCCCCAGGCCAGGGAAGATTCTTGCTCACAAACTGTCTCTTCACAAAACAAGTCCACCACTTGCTAGATTTACCATTTTGAAGGTCAAACAATTTCTCACACACCCTCAGCACGGTCTCTTGCATGAGCTGCTGCAAGTGTGCCTGTGTCTCTTCATCCTCCAGCTTTTTTGCAGGTTTGGCGTAAATGGCATTGAGGGGAAAGTCAGGCTCTCCAGGAATGGGAAAGTTCCTGGTTCCTGCCCTGTACAAGTCTTTCTCGCCTTGGCTCTTGGAATTGAACTCCCGGGGTATCTATAGATGCTCTAGAAACTCAAAAATGTAGATGTGATGGAAATCAGGATTCTGTCCGCTTCATTCTCAATTTAACAGTTCTTGAAGAAGATGACATTGGCCTTGACATAACAGATGGCTTCACATGGCATCTATTCACTTATAGTTGGATTTTAGCCATATAGTACAGGATAACTATGCTACAACCAATGCACCAAAGGGAACAGGAACGTAGACTTTGTTTCCTATCAATGAGACACTTTGCCCTAGTGGTACTCCCTTGTAGGGCCCCAGTGTATGAGGAGGCTCTTGGCCCTCATATGACTGCTGAACTGTGGCCGGGAACTGATATGTAGGGACACTCCACTCCAGAGGAGTGGGATGGAAGGGATGGGGGTAGAGGGCGGGAGAGCGGGATTGGGAGGGGTGGAAAGAGGACACTGTGATGGAGATGTAACCTGAAGTAATAAATAAATATTAAAAAAACCAGATGGCTTCATTCACAATATCTGTGTATTTCTTCTCTCGCGGGGCAGGTCTTTTGACCTAACTTCTGATGGGCAATAGTGCCCATCAGAAGATGAGCTTGTGTCCGGCTCCATGAAGGAAGAGTGGTCAGCTGGCATTTTGACGGTGTCTGGATTCGATCCACAGAAGCAGAACCCAGGTAAAGCGCACCTTTTCCAACAAACGGGTCTCTCTCTTATGATTTTTCTAAAGACAAATTATACTTAAATATGCTTAAGGACTATATTCAAATTGTATTTTTCATCTTCATGGTCTGTAGCTAACAAATATAAAAAAATAAAGTGCATTCTTTTATTTGTGAACTAATTGCAAATTATGAATTATTGTAATGTATGCTATAACATAGATACATTTCTGCTTGAACAAGAAAAATGAGAGAAATTTGTTTCAGTAAGTTGCAGAAAGTGGTCAAGACTATAAAATTAAATGAGTGAAGTTTCACACACTGTAATACGTCATGTTAGAAAATGTGATATAGTCATAAGAAAAAGTAAAATTCACTGTTTAATTTAGACTCACTTATTTTAAATGGATTTTTAAAATGGATTAAACTTATAATTTTTAAAAGATTTTAAAATGTTTATTATTTTTAATAAAGCATATGTGTACATCTCTGTGTGTGGGTACATTTTCATGAGTGCAGATGCCCACAGAGGACAGAGGCTACAGAGCCTCTGGTACTGTAATTAAAGGTGGCAGTGTATTTTGAGTTTCATGACTGTGGTTTATTACAAGGATGGTATACATCTTTTTTTTATTGGTGCTATTTATTCCTTTTTTCACAATATAATTACAGCATTTCCCCATTCCTTTCCTACCTGCAAGCTCTCTCATATCACCTCTTCACTCTAGCTCAAATTATTGGCCTCTTGCTTCACTAATTACTATTGCACAGATATATAATTTTATAATTATATGTATGTTATATATAAAACATACAATATAAATATAATATATAAATGTTATATATAACATACTGTGAATATAATATATATACTACTTGTTATATAATATAATATAACACAATACAATATAATATATTATAACCTGGTTGAGTCCATACAATGTATGTTTTCAGGGCTGATTTTTTTTTTTGACACTGGACAACCAAGTGGTGTGCTGTTGCCTAGTTGGCACTTTAACTGCTAAGACATGTCTGTAGCCTCTCATTTTTTAAATTTAATTTATGAGAAATAACAAGTATTAGCTTCTTAGAGGGTTTTGCAATAATCTGAATTTACTAACATTACCTTTTAAATGTTTTACTAGGTTTATTCATGCTATTTTACATGAGTGGTGTATGTTCATTACATGTGTGCCTAGTGTCTACAGAGTAAGAAGTGGTATTGGATCCCCTACAACTGGAGTTAGGGTTGTTGTGAACCACCGGGTGGGTGCTAAAAATTGAAAATAGGTCCTCTGCAAGAACAAAAACTATTCTGAATTTCTAAACCATTTTCCCCAATCTCTTAATATTGCCTTGAATTTCTGAGGAAGCCTAGATGGCATTTCCCTGAGCTGGAATCAGGTTTCCCTGAGAGGACACATACACTCCTATTTCCTTTTACATTCCTAGCTCTAGAACTGCTCCCTTGGTTCGTGATCCTTCCTACATCTTCACAGCCAGGAGTATGGAACTTTCCATTATTTCCCTGCTGCTGTCTTACTGTTGGCTTCTCTCTGAAAGTAAGCATTTTGGCTATATCTAGACGGTCCCCCAGCATCAAGATCTTTAATAAAGCTCATCTCCAACTCCCTTTTCATATAAAGTTTGTCAACTTTAGGAAGCTTTTGATTGGTTGAGGCGCGAGTGATCCAGCTATCACACGCTTTGAAGACACATCACACAATAGACTGGTTCACAATGCTAATAGTGCATACTTTACTAGGAGACAATATCCTCAAAAAATTGGAAACCAAATGTTATTCACACGCAGATAATAAAAGACAATGCTTTCCACTTTAATTTTAATTCTCCCTTCAAAGATCTTTTATTTCTCTTAAGTACTTATATAAAATATTACTTATAAAAATATAAACTGTTACAGTTCTGAAAAGAATATAAAATAAATAGATACTAAGGCCTTGATTTATCATATCTTCGTCATAAAAATAGATATCTAATTCAAAATAAGCACGTAAATATTACTAAACAGCATTTAAATTATATATATTGTACTTTAGTAATGATATTAGATGACAGGATAGTATAATCATTCATAAATAAAGTCAATATAATTTAACTCTTAGTGTTGCTGGGGTCCTAGGAATGAGGGCCTATTAAAACACACAACCATAAAGAGGGTCTAGTCATCTGCCTGCAAAAGCCAATCACTAAAGTAATTATGACATAAGTTAGTAATTTATTCTCAATGATTGTACTGTGAAAGAGAGAAGAACCTGTTTCTATTTTATTGTTGAAATTAGTGGAGATATTCATGTTTTCATGTTCACATAAGTGTATGAGATGTGTACATGTAACAAATACATCAGTGACTGTGGGTCTTAACTAAGCAGTTTTGCACATCAGGGAATATGTGGCAATATCTGAGACCATCTTTTAGGTTACTTCTCAAAGAGAGGTAAGTTATGGATTTAATTGGGTTTAGAGAGACCACCTACTCTCCAAAAATTGTGACAATGGCACATAAAAGAAGAAAGTCTAATTCCTGGTAACATTTGCCCAAGGGTTGGTCTGGTTTACTCAGAGGAGTTTTAATTTCTCTTGTTCTAATCTAAAAGAAGTATAATCTAAGAAAGTCTAATCCATGAAGAGGTAGTCTAATCAAAAAATAGAAGGCCCTCTTTTAAATATATTTTGTAGTTCAGCAAATCTAATAAAAACAGGTAGGGAAGAACTTTTGCCTTAATCACTTCCAGGAATCTTACAAAGAAAAAATATTTTTCAGGCCTTAATGTCTCAAACAGCAAAAAAGGACACAATTACATATTGATACTTTATACTCATACGTTGCTTTTTACATAGTTGGGGATGACAGGCACTTCTTTCAGAGCCTTGCTGTTTCTAGTGAATGGACTGAAGATTGGTCACCATAACACACACACACACACACACACACACACACACACACACACACACACAATTGACGCACATTGTTCTGAGTCATGGACATGAATGGAACACACCCATGCACAAACACACAAATTCACACATATCTTTTTGAGTCAGGGACATGAATGGATCACAATGGAAGAATAGAGAACCTGGTATTGAGGCTGTGCATTTGTCTGAGATTGTAGGATTTAAATATACTTGAAGTCCAAAGTAAAGGCAGGGTGATTACAATGATTTTTGTTTTTCTGAGATGTCAATTTATTCTGGGCAGGTTAAAATATAGAGTGTAAGAAATTCAAGTGTGTATTTACAAATGATCTCTAAATATACTATTTTTTTCACAGATTTGGTGAAATTTTATTTCACCAATGCAAGTTTTAAATATAATTTCTTAGAAAAACTGTTTCCACAAAAAACACGTCCAGGCTACTCTGCATAACAATTGAATCTACACAATCAGATACCGATGACTTAAGAAGAAACATAGCAATAAAATGACACCTAATGACATTATGCTCTAGTCACAGATCAGTGTCTTGCTCAGTTATCCTCAGAGAAGCTTCCCCCTGCAACAGATGGAAAAAATGCAGACCCATGGCCAGACATTATGCAGAGAGTGGGAGATCTGAGAACACTAAACCCTATCAGGGATAGCTCCATGAAATCCCTCCCTTCAGGCCCCAGAGTACTCTACAGAAGAAGAGGGAGAAAGAGTGGAAGAGCCAGAAGGAATGAGGACAATGATGAAACAAGCTCTAAAAATCAAACAAACAAAACCAGGACTGATGAACATATGAAACAGAGACTGAGGTGGACTACACAGGGACAGCATGGATCTGAGCCAGATGGACCCTGAGGTGAACGGAAACACGGACGTACTTCCCCATACCTAACCTAGAAGCTATCTACAAGTTATAACCGCCTGAAAATAAAAACCGAGTTTCCTTCGAGGGAGTCTCACTGGGTAAACAAACTACTCTTAAGGGTAGGCTGCATGTTCAGCAGTGGACAACCCATAGAAAATAAATGAGATCTGTAGAGGTTTTCTGTCTCTTAATGTCATGTTAGGTTTTTTCTTTCTTTTTATTTTCATTTAATTTTTGTTTTTCCTCCTCCTCCTCTTGTTTCTTCTTCATTCTTCTCCCTACAGGTCCTTTGCATACATATTATTGCTTCCTGGCTTCCGGTTGATTGTGTGAACTACTGGGTTACTGTCTTTTTTTCTGTTTCTTTTGCCCTTTCTTGATTTTCCACCTGGTTGTTTTTTTTTTTTTTTTAACTCTGAAGTGTTTGTTTTTGTTTTACATTATTATATTATACTTTATTAGTAGCTCTAAAAAGCCTGTTTTTTTTTTTTCTAATGAGAGACAGAAAGGGTGTGGGTCCAAATAGGAGGTGTAAAGGAAGAGGAAAACTTAACCATCTATTTTCAATAAAAAAATCAAATAAAATAAGAAATTTGTCAAACGTTTTTTTGGTAATAATATTCAACAAAGAATATAAATTGTGTGTATATGTTTTGCTCTTTTAAAAGATATTATAATCCCTTCACATCAAGTATTTTTGGATCACTAGTAACTAAGGATATTTACAATTCTTATCAGACAAACCACTTATAAAGAAATAGCATGTCTTTTATATGAAAATAATTCATATATCTTTTTATCAACCTATAAATATTTTCAAACAATGTTGCCTCTACCGATAAGCAACTTTCCTTTAAGCTGTTGAAATGAACCGAATGAGTTTTGTTATGAAATGATTACATTACATTTATTTTAGGGTTACCTTGTATAAGATGATCCTATAGGAAACTGTTTCTATATCACTATTTTTATTGTTATATGTAACTTAAGATAGCAACCCTTATAGTATATTTAGTAAGTATAACATTTAATATATCCAGTGTATGATTATTTGTTATGTGTTCATT
This sequence comes from Lophiomys imhausi, assembly GCA_907164525.1. Lineage (NCBI taxonomy): Eukaryota > Metazoa > Chordata > Mammalia > Rodentia > Muridae > Lophiomys > Lophiomys imhausi. Next base: position 7,031,915 of record CAJQZJ010018033.1, read on the forward strand.
ATATAAGTTTTATTTGCTTTTGATTTATATAATGGTTGCACTGCTATGTAGTACACTGTGCTGTTTTCATTCATGTTCACATTATATAATGACTAAACAAGGGTAATTAGCCTATCCTTCTCCTCAAATGTTGGCCATTTCTTGGTAATAATCATGACAATTCTTTCTTCCAGCTATCTTCAAATATACAGTATATTAAGATACATGAATTAGATTTTTTTTCTATTTTAAAAAGGCTAGTATTCATCTGTTTCTCAGATGGAGTTTTCTCTAAGTTCTTCACTGGGTAGATGATTTAATGTCATCTGCATTGTTATGATTTCTGTTCTCATTTTTTGCATTTCTCAGGGTGAAGATGATATCTCCAATTTATTACTGCCTTTGTCTAAAGGCACTGTTGTCATTGAAATGGCATTAAATCCTCTGGGAAGCAGAAACCATGGATGTGATGAAGATGCAGCCCACACATCCTTCACAGAAACTTTGGCTTGGCTTTGTTACTATGGTTGTCAAAATACATTGGTAAGAAATATGAAAAAGACTTCTCATTTTTAGATGCCAGATGCCCTCCTACAACTCTCAAAATATTTTATATTCATTATATACAAGAACTATATTTTCTCTATCACAGAGTTATGAAATAAATACTTTGTAGTGATTGCACATAGGTCACAGGAAAATTTATTTATTAACCCTATCATAAAAATATTTCTAGCACAAGCATACAGTTTATTTTAATGCATAGCATATATTTATAATAGTGTCATGCTGTCAATTTTTCCTAAAATAGGAATGTATAGTGCCACAGTTGGTATTTATTTATTACATTCATTCTTATGCATGTATAATACTGTTTTCTTCTGAGTTTGGGAATAGCACTAACCATTTATCTTTTGTTGGCAGAGAATAAGGATGAACCAGTAATGTGAAACAAATGGAAATATAACCACTGGGGCAGCTTATTGTATATAAAATAATAAAGTTATTGTTGTATGCCCTAAGCTAACAAATAATTTTTAAATGATGTGCCACATTGCATTTTTTCTGCCATAAATGTTCATAGCTTTATTCTTCTTAAAAACATTTTTAATATGTGTAAAAGAAGAAATGAAGAAATTAAACTAATCTTGACCTGAAATGATCATCTTTAATACATTATCATCTATCTTATTTATTTCATTTTGTTTTGTTTGGGCAGATAAAGAAAACAGGACAATACAAAAGTCATTCACCCGTGGAGGCTACAATCAGTGCACTGCTGTTTCTTTGATGAGCAAACACATTCATTGGAAGGGAAGACACATTGACATTTAAATTCAGGTTAAATAGAATTAGACAAAATAGCTATTAACTGTCAATCACCTTGTCTTGGTTCTTTCTGCTAAATTTTCTGGAATTATACATGTCTCATGGCATCAATAGTAATAATAACCACATTACTGAATCATGTCAGTATTTTGGGTTATACAAATAATTATTGGAACACATCAGATAGTCTTCAAGTATGGCTTTTAGTAGATGTAAAATAAAAGATTCTATGGCTTCTACATTGTTTAGAAATGCATTTTAGTCTTTGAAACAGGTGTTCCCTGTTGATAAAGGCTGGTGAATTGTGGTTACCTATTTGGTGAATTAGAGCTGTTGTTTTTCCTATTTTTAAGGAGTGTGAAACTGAATTTACAGTGGAAAGACAGATAGAATTGAAGTTCCCATAAAAATGTCCCAACAATAACGTAACACTAAGATACTCTATATAGCATACGGGACATAACAAGAACCTTTACTTAGGATTCTATTTAGGATACAATTCATTATTTAATGAGAACAAGACAACTAAAAAAGAATATGAGGAAAAACATAGCAAGGGCAGTTGGGTATATGTTTGATAGGTAAGGACAAGTTCTTCCTGACACATTCTACTAAGAAATTGTCAGCACTTCCTTCCATAAAATATGTGTATGTATGATTGTGCTTACATATTGTATACTCACTAATTATTGAGTGCAAGTTAATTTTTACACCTTTTGGTTTGTAACATTATCAGGGAATAAACCATGCCAAAGCTTTAAAAAGTAATTTTGAAATGAGAAGTGTATGGCAGAAAGTATTCAACATTCTAGATTACCAGAAAGAAAATTAAAAATATTTATTTTTTAAGATAAACTTGAGTGTCAGTGGCAGAGAGATGGTTAGTCATAAATTGTGTAAGGAACTTGAACAGCAACTACTTCAATAAGTCATTACATAGTAGAATCCCATTACTTAAAAAAAAATTCAGCAAACCCATCATTCTCACCTTATAATTATTCAGTAATATGGTTGTATATTAACTTGAAACCATTTTCTGTTAGTTTTTTTCTTTAGCTTAAAAGAATTTATCTTTTATATTTTTGGTTGTGAGTGTAGTCTTCAATGGCTAAACCGCCTCTCCAGCCTGAGTATTTCTTTTAATGAAAGATTTTAGCCATAAAGTATTGGATAAATATACTACAGCCAATGCACGAAAGGGAACTTTTTCCTGTCAATGAGACACATTGCCCTAGTGGTGCTGCCTTGTAGGCCCTCAGTGTATGAGGAGGCTCTTGGTCCTCATATGACTGCTGAACTGGGGCAGGGGACTGTTATGTAGGGACACTCCACTCCAGAGGAGTGGGATGGAAGGGATAGGGGTAGAGGGTGGGAGGGTGGGACTGGAACGGGTGGAAAGAGGACACTGTGATGGAAATGTAACCTGAAATAATAAATAAATATTAAAAGATAAAAAGAAAAGAAAGATAGATAGTAATAAATTTCTTTTTCTTTAATTTGAAAATGAATTAATTTTATTTTTATTTTTAGAGAATCTCCTAAATAGGAATACTGTATTTCAACTGAATAAAATATTTTGGATTAATGTGATTTTAGTTTATTTTTCATCTGTTATATGAAGGTGCCTCAGTCTCTTAGAACCTTCACTTTTCTGTTTCAAAGTCAATGGTTTGCTGACATTTTGTTGACTTTCTTCTCTCTCATTCCTACACATTCTCTTTACTTTTGATTTGGGCATTTCTCCATGATGTGCCCATAGTTGACTTTCTTTGTTTTCATCTTACTAAGTGGTCACTGTCCTTCAAACTCCTGTGTATTTATATGTTCAGAAGAATGGGAAAATCACAGAAATGTATAAAAATACATTCTCATTTGGTATTTTTTTTCTTCTCAGGTCTTCTGTATAGATTCTATGCAGACGACTTTCTGCATGTAATATGCTGTGTGTGTGTGTGTGTGTGTGTGTGTGTGTGTGTGTGTGTGAATTTGCTTGCAGATGCATAAATACATTAGTGTATTAGTGTGTCTAGCTCAAAGTATGTATCTCTCTGTTACTTCCTGAAAAGTTTTGTTTTCCAAAATTTTATTGGTGTCTTAAGATGTTTAGTAATTCTTTCCTTTCCTTTCAACTCTAATGCATCATTTGCCAAGCCAACAAATGTTTTATTTCATGAGTTAGAATTTGCATTTCTGCTTACTTTTCAGTTTTCTCTTTTATTTATATATCCCTTTTATGTATTTTTTTTACAATTACTAAAAGTCTTTCCATTCTTTGTACACACCAAATCTCAAATTTCCTTAGTTAACTTTTCTCTGGACAGTATTGTATTTTCATTCTGGATGTTGAGAAAATTTGTATTGTTACTCAAATAAATGGAATTTATGGACGGTGTGTTCAAATTTTGCTAATATGTATAAAATGCCCTTCTTTTTTCTCATTTTCCTCTCCACATCCATTAGTTTCATATTTCCACATGAAGTACACTCCATTAGAATCAAAACCTTTTTTTTTTATACTTTTCATTTTCAAACAAAGTTCTTTATGTGCAATAAGATCAAGTCACATAATGTAGACTTTGTAGACTCTTCTTCCTATAAACCTATGTGATATTTTCCCACATTTCTCCTCAGTGACCACTCTGCTCTGACCTGCTCTGACCACCAATACTGGAGATTTTGGGGGATACCTGTTTCAAAATTTTATTTTAAAAAATGAAAATATATATGCATATGCATGTCTATACTTATTCATTCAATATTTTTATTTCTAAAATTATTGTGGTGGTTTGAGTGAAGTCTCAGGCATTTGGAAATTGGTCCTCAGTTGGCAATAACTGGGGAAGACCAAAATGTGTGGCTTTTCTGGAAGGGGTGTGTCACTTGGGGGAAGGCTTTGAAGTTTCAAAAGAAGGGAAGTGACTATAGACATAACTGTTCTCTCCCCATCCACCATGCCTTTCTGTTGGGGGAGTTCTTTGCTGTGCAAATTGTCTACATCCCCAGCATAAACTTTTCCTAGAAGGAAATGTACCTTCCTTACTTTGTGGGGATAATTACCCTCCCTGGGAGAGACTTAATCATCTTTAGCTGCATTGTTCTTTCACACATTGTATTCTGTGAACTGCTCCTTGGGCTTTTAAAACAGTCCAGAAGCTTCTTAGTAAATTTTTCCTTAGGAACTCCAGCTCAAAACCAATCATGCCACATTTTCTTCAAATAATTCAGACAGACCTGTTCTTCTGCTTTTCCCTTTTTAACCTCCTCTAAGTTCTTCTCACTTTACAGATATTCTTTACTTGTTGATCTAAGTCACAGAGATCTGCCTTTCTGCCTTTATAAAGATCTTTCACCAGCAAAGGGATTAACAAAGCTGCTGAAGCTCCCTCCCAGTCTTGATGACTATGCTAGATTGACTTTTTCTTTATCTCTTCTGTGAACACAATTCTATCTGACCCAGTGAACAGGGATTCAAACACTGCTTCTCTTATTCCTAGTTCCCTCAATAACATCTGTCCCTCCTCTAGAGTCCTCCAGTTTCTGATATTTATGGGGACTTCAGTCAGAGATAACAAAGTGTTTCTAATGGCTTTGATGAGCCAGCCCATCTTTTCATATTGTATAGGTTGTGCATCTTTTACCTTAAAGAGGGATGGGATGTCACATTACTCAGGTTTTCTGTTTCCACAACAGTTAGACTGATTCCTCCTACTCTCTGTCCCATAAGCTAGGCTGACAAAGGCTCACTCACAGTTTATCTTACATATTACATATAACTAGTACAGTGTTTTTGACTTTATATGTTGATTTTATCTTTGTAATTATCATTTAGAATAATTCTCAACATTCATGTCATTGTGTACTGAGTCTGTCTCTTTGCAACTTTACTGTAGTTCTTTTAATACAGAGAGATAAGTTTTTCATTGAGTCTCATATATTATATAATTCTTTTTCCTATATTATATATTAAATATAATTGCATGGCTTAATACATAATTAATGTGATATGATGAATGTGTCAGTCATTAGAAACTCACTGAATATTACACAGTATGGTAGATGATGTTTTTCTAGTTGTGAAGGGACTACAGCTCCATGCTATGCCAGCTTCACTCCTTCATTGTAGAGGAAGTCCAAACAAAGATTTTTCCCCAGCAAAAAAGATGATGACTGTCTTAAGTGTCAAGTTGCAGCAGGGAACAAGAGGAACACTTGTTGTCAAATTATGTTCTCACACTGAGGTTAACATTTAGAGCACAATGGTTTGATATAGGCAACAGTATGTCATTGTGTATATTGTTATCTACTTTATGCTTTAAAAACTAATGTCTATCATTATTGGAAAATGTTACTGAGATTTTTTTGTGTGTTGTTAGAGTTTTGAATATTTTTAAAAGAATCAAGTGATAATTTTTGAATTATATTTTCTCCTATGGTTTTAAAGTTTCATATTATTGAGGTCTTAATTTTTCTATTATTTTTATTTACATTTACAGGACTTTCATAATAAATTTTTAGCTTTATTCATTTACTTATGTATTTATTTTTTAAAAGAAAAGGCTCCTCTACAATAATCCAATATTATCCAAAAATCCATAATTCAATACTACCTAAATTTCATTTAGTTTCCCAGACTGAACTTGACATTGCAATTTTTCCTTCTTAGCCACCACAGTGCTGGAATTCTAGGCCTACAAGCTTGCAAGTTGACTTTTATAAAAACTATTTTTTCTTCTCTTTCTGTAAGGAACAGAATACTTTGTGACAGGCTGGATGGCTCTCAGTATCTAACTGTTTAATAAACCAAAACCTCAGAGTTTTGGAACAACACTAAAAATAAATAAAGGAATGAAAAGAAAAAAAAAGAATCAATGAAAATGAAAAAAGTAAATTAAAACATAGAGAATAGGCTAGAATAAGACCTAGGACATTGATCACTATTTTGTATATTAAATCTCAATATTTCCACTTATCATAAAAGTAGGTCTTTATGTAACTTGGCACAACTTAGATTAGCATGAGAAACTGGTTTGAAAATTCCCAAAGAGGATCAGTGAAGATTAAAGTATGAGCAAAACTAAATTAATATTTATTGAACATAACTTGCAAGTTAATTTCCATTATATTGTCTCATAACACCAATAAAATTATTAAGTAGTAGTTACCTTATTTATCTTCAGAGATATAGAATCGTTGTTTAGGAATGTTATAAAAGTGGTTTTCATAACATTACCAGTAATGGATTATAATGTGACCTTCTAATGTATTGCCCTTCAAGCATGTATCTTAGAGATATAGGTTAGTGATACTTAGGGTGGCCTCAGAAATTGTTTATATTATAATAGTAGCAAGTGATATTATGTAAAATTATCATTCAGTTTTTGTAGTTTTAATTCGTGGTCCTTTTTAACATCACAGTGCTTCTCATTAAACCTGAGGGGGACTGTTGAAATCTGAAACGTCTTATCTTATTTTTCAATGCATTCTTGTCCTGTGCTGTACCGTAATTTTATTTATTTATTTACTTCTCTTTCACTTAAGTTGAAATATTTCATCCTCCTCCCACTCAACTCGAGAACTAGAAGCATATTTCAAGATGTGCTCTACTAGCTTGATCCTTCCCAGGAAATATTCTCTTGAGATATAACACATCACTTCTGTGTGAAGAATGAAATGGATGTGTCACAGGGAGGAGGCAGTGAAGCATAAAGTGAGTAGGAAAGTCCTTTCTCTCAGTTCCATTCCAGTTACTTTTTTTATTTCTTATGAAGTTTTTTTTTCCTCCCTGAGGAATTTACTAAGCAAATTAAAACATTTAAGAATTTACTTGATAAATTTTTATTGACAATAAAAATGCAAGCTTCCAGTTTTGTGTACTTTAGCATAGACTTCACTGTAAAATAATTTAGGACACATAATCAAATATTTATTTACTTATCATAGAAATTCAGATACAATTTTTTGACAGATTTTTCTCTCAGGAAGTTATTTAATCTGTTCATAGAACAAAGCCATATGAGGGGGATGATATTATCACAATATGGATATCAATCCTTGGTGTACGTTATTAAAGCACCTCTGATTACCCTAACTATAGAAGAAACAATTAGTATATTTCATTTTCAAAAGGTGTTTCCTATTTGCACCATAGCAGCAGAATTTGAACAAGAAGGTTTTAGACTATATGTAGCAAGAATACTTAATCCTGCATATCAGATCTCTCTCAAGATCTCTTCAAATTCTTCAGAACCCTGCATTCCCAAGTGATATCTTATCATGGAAGTTTTCTTTCATCAAGAATCCTCATAGCTCAGCTTGGCAAAGAATCACACAACCTTAGTGAGTTCTAATTAAGCACTGATCTACGGGTGTGAAATTCAAATTTTATTTACTGTATTTAGGAATGAGTTTAATGTAATGCTGGAGTTTTGTTTTGTTTTTTCCTTATTTTTTGTCTCAGATAAAATCTTCTGTTATTTTTTCAATTACTCTTTACTAAAACATGATGAGATTTTTCTAAGTGTGAGGAAAAATTGAAAAGTTGAGAATATGTGTATTCAGCTTCAATCGCATTACAGTACAGGTAGAGCAATGTCAACATTCCAGTGCTATAAGAACTTGGCCATATGGTTGAGTTTATGGACAACTTTAAATCTCTTGCCAGTAAATTCAACTGGACAAAGCTTGTCTTTACATGTCTACTGCTTTCTCAAACATTTTTTGTAGGAATAATTGTAGAAATCAGAAGAACTAAATCCATCAATAAATTATGATTCTCCCCAAGTATATTTTTTTTTCTTTTTCAGAAAAAAGGATGGAAATCAATATTAAAACACGAAACTTGCCCGGCGTTGGTGGCGCACGCCTTTAATCCCAGCACTTGGGAGGCAGAGGTAGGCGGATCTCTGTGAGTTCGAGGCCAGCCTGGTCTACAATGTGAGTCTAGGAGAGCCAGAGCTGTTATATAGAGAAACCCTGTCTCGAAAAACCAAAAAAAAAAAAAAAAAAATCTAAAACACGAAACTTTGAAAATAGGAAATTCCTGAATAGAAAATGTCTTTCCAGGAATAAGAGTTTATATATGAAAAGTAGGTTATAAATATCAAAGGTATTTAACCATTTGGTGATATATAAAAAGGTTGTAACTATTAGGAAAATTTTCTCTTCTACTGTCAGAAAGGAAAGGGGTACCTGTCCTATCACTATATAAACTGATTTATTCCTAAATTTTAGTTTATACTCCTATCTTAGGAGAAACCCAGACCTCACATGGTGACCAGTACAGTTCATTGGCCTCATTATCTTAGAAAGGAAAAAGGTGAAGGTTTTGTACAATGCTCTGGCTATCACTACAACTAATAATCTATTCTTTTTCAGGAAACCTTATGCTTACATTCAAAATCATATGAACACACATGCATCGACATATGTAATTATAATTGTAAGTTCATATATACTGAAGAATTACTGGGTGGCCACTTCTTACAGTACGATGACTCACACTGTCACTGACAGTTATACTCTGCTGACCTTAAGGATATTCCATGCCTTAGCAAAAAAGTCACTGGGTCAGAGAACCTTATCAGGGACAGTAATGAGAATTAATAGCAGATAGTGTCTACTACACATTATTGGTCTCAAATATATTCCACTACTAGTTCAATTGTAGGTTGCTTTGTAGTATAAGGGAGAGAGAGCTTTGATGAAAACCCTCAGATTGTTCCCTAGCACTGTAATGAAAAAATAAGACAAAAATGGTCTCCATAGGTTTGTGTATTTGAACACTTGATTCTAGTTGTGTGGCCTTGTTGAAGGAGATGTCAGTCACTCAGCATGAGTTTGGGGTTCCAAAAAGCTGATGTCAAGCCCAGTATTATTTCTCTCTCTCTCTCTCCCTCCCTCCCTCCTTCCCTCCTTCCCTCCCTCCCTCCCTCCCTCCCTCCCTCCCTCCCTCTCTCTCTTGTAGTGGTTAGATAAATTAGATTTAGAAAATATATAGGAGTTTCTGATACTGTCTCTTAATTCGGGGCCTGAAGAGCATTATCAGCATGAAGTCAGCAAAAACAGGAAAGACTTAATAGACTGAAAAACAAGGTTGAAGTCAGGAAAACAGGAAAGACTCAATAGACTTGAAGAAACAAAGTATCTGGCCTGACATTGTTTTCAGCTGCTAAGTGGGCAGAGCCCAAATTAAGCTGAAACAGAGTTCCTCCTATTTAAGGACAGTGCATGGAGCCCAGGAAGAGAAGAGGCCCCTGATGCTAGAGAGCTACAAGAGTCCTGCTGAAAAAAGGGCTGGCCATTGATGGCCAGCTCTCTCCCTGAAGCAGAAAGAAGCCGGTGAGCAAAGAAAGCCTGAGCAAGACACCAAAAGGCCAAGAACTGGACCCTGTGGCTCAGCTTTTGCCTGGAGGGGTTTGATCTGTCCGATCAGTGGCCTAGGGGAAACTGTGCTTGGCTTTAAGGACTGAGGCAGAGCAGCTGAGTTCCTGATTCAAAAGAAGTAAGTTGGCCTGCAGATGGCTGGGGTCTCCCACAGAGAAGAAAGCATGAAGCCTTATTTAAGGTGAGACTGCAATAACCAACTTACGCTGACGAAACTGCATCTGAGAGATCCAGAAAAAGGACTGCTAAGTGCGTTAAAGAATCTACAACAAAGACTGTGTTCCTGATGACTGAGGACCTGCCCCAGAGACTGTATCATTCTAAAAGGTTATGAAAGTAGTTGTTATAATTATCAATAGGTTTAAGGATAGGTTAAAGGGGTTGTAGGAATTTATAGGATTAATAGTTAAGAAATTGTTGGTGTTTGTTATAAGTGAATTTAGTAATAAATAAATAAGTGTTAAATAATAATTTAAAAGATCGGTAACTCTCTCTCTCCCCCCCTCTCTCTCTGCTTGCTTCTTTTAGGTAAAATATGAACTCTCAATTACTGTTGCAGTGCTGTGCTGCCTGCCTGATGCCATGCTACCCACCAAGATGGTATTAGACACACCCTCTTAGACTGTAAGTTAGACCTCATATGAATGCTTTTTTTATAAATTGTAACTTTTCACATAAATAGAAAAGTAACCAAGAGAATAAAACAACAATAACAAAAATTTTTCCTTTCTTTCCCAAAAGTATATTAATTTTCTTTTCTTTTGACAATATCCCCTCAAACATTGTCTAAAACAAAAACAAAAATAAAAACAAACAAACAAACAAAAAAACAACCAACAAACAAAAAATACCCAAAAAACAAAACTACACATCCCATATTGAGAAGCCATGATATAATGAAGTGCAGATACCACCAAACAACAGCTTGGTCAACAGTTGATTTCTATTGGGGATACTCACTGGAATATTAGTAAGGGGTTTCTTAAAGGAGCAAAGTGACACAAAAATAACTTTATCAACAAAGCCCACCCCAGCACATATTAACAGGCCACAAAAGCTAGAAACATGGAGCATACCACACAGCCTGTAGGCAGATCAACATAGTGGAGCATATTTTTTACAAGGGACTCAGTTGTTCTTAACCTCTTCCAGGTAACTCTGCTGGGTTTTGTCTCTTCCAGTCTAGGTGGCTTATCTATTCTCAGAGGTTTCTTTTCAGCTTGTCTGGTCTCAGGGTCTCCTTTTGCAGTGTGGCTTATCCAAGAGTGACTCTCAGCAGCTTCCCCCCCCCCCCCCGAGAAGGGAGGGCTAGTGTATCAGGTCAATTTCAGGGACTTTTGAAGCTATTTGTAATTGTTTACCTTCCTGCTTAAAGAACTACTCTGCAGGATGGAATGTCTCAATCTTAGAGGAAACTTACACAACACTACTTATCTTCTTCTTGCTCTATCATACTTTGTGCCCCTTCCTCAGCAATGATCCATGAGTGTTGAAGGTGGTAACTATATATGCCAACCTGTGGCTAGCCAAGAATTACATCATTGTGCCACATTACTGTGCTATAAGCATCACTTGCTCCCTAGAGAATCACCAGTGGTTAAGGATTAAAGCTGACTACAGTGATCTATGAGTATAAACACACATGTTTAGAAGGATTTGATAGGTACATCAAATCCATCTAATAAAAGCACAGAAATTATTTCTCCTGTGTGACCTATGACCACCCTAAGCCCAGGTTTTTGTCCCTATTGAGGAAAGGGCTTAATATCCAATTAAAAAGCTCTTGATCTGAACTCTGATCTCTGTGACACTATTACAAGAGCAGGCCCATTCTGCCTGACATATTGATACTTTAGCACACAGGATCCATAGGCAAGGATGCTGGTGAGAGTTCTCCAGTAGTGACCTACATTGCTCTGTTGGACACTCTAAAAGCAGAGTGGGAGATTGGTCCCCACTTAACCTCTCCTTGTCCTGCAGTCATAGCTTGCACATGCAGTGCATCCAACAATAGGGTCTTACCATTCTGTTTTGCCATATAACCAACAAAAGTAGCAACAATCCTTTTGATTTGTGGGACATCTGGGATTTTCCTTGTCAATGATTCACATAGAGGTAGCCCAACCCTGACATTGAGGTTTTCATTCAATGGCATTATGGATTCTCAGAGTTTTTTGTTTTATTTTTTTCCCCACTTATGTAGGGTACCTTTTGGATATTTTTCCAATTAACCCAACCAAGTAGGGATGGAATGTCACATTACAAAAATGCCATTCTCCATCCAGTGGGAAATGCTGCTATTCTTCGGCTTCCAGGTAGTTCAGGCCTTGTGCACACTTCTCCACCAGAAGTTCAGAATTCAGTTAGTTTCTGGGCAGAAAAGGGTGAACCATGGATTGGGATCCATGCCACGGAATATCCAGCCAGGCCGAAGCAGTTAGAGACTTTTAATGCCAAGTATTGTGGCCCTTATGATAAGCATGCAGGAGAGAGAAACTTTCTCTGCAGCTTAGTGGAAAGTCAAAGCTCTTTTAGCTAAATTCTTGGCACCAGGCCAGGCAGCTTCATGGAGCTTGGAGATCCTGTACCAAACCAAGTGGCTTAGGTACTCCAACTTGGTTCTGGAGGAGTGTAAGGCTGCCTCGGGGACATCAAGCAACCAGCCATCAATAGGGATGAACACTGAGGTGAGTGGCATGTGTGAGCTTCGCGGGCAGTCAATGGATTAATGGGAAGTGGCGATTGAGACTCTAGCCTAGCTAGGCTAGGTGGTGGCCACAAGGAGGCAGGAGCTTGTGCCTCAAAAAGGCTGAGTGCGGACGTGGAGCTAGTGTTCTGAGTGCTCAGAGACGAACTCCAGATGCCCATGTTAGGAGACCTCGCTAGGCAGAGGTGGCAGTCTGTGCCTCAAGCAAGCCTAGGTAAGCATGTGCAGCAAATAATTCTTTCTTCTCAATGGAGGCCCAAAATGAATAGCTGAGTCTCAGAGAGTTTTGGTGGAAGGATGGAGAAAGAGTTTATTTTGTGATTTAGGGATATAAGACTCTGAGAAGTGGGAGATGTTTTAGAGGGGAATTGTTTGATTAGATGGGCATAGTCCTATCATAAGAAAGGAAATGTAGTACCTAATTATCACATGGGCAGCAGGGGTGGGAAAAGAACTCCAGATATTGTTGAAGCCATAGACAAATGTCATTGGGTGAAAGCCAAGGCACCAAGCGATGTCATTAGCATGGAAAAGTACTTCAAGAAATCTCCAGGTGTTCACTGTTTCTTATCAGGAAAGAGTTGGGCCTGTAACTTCCCTGACACCTATATGACATACCTTAGAGGATCTGGAATTTCAAATGATCAGGAAGAAGAGGGAATTCTGCTGAAAAAGGGGACACCATCAGTTAGCACCAAGCTCAGAGGTTTCCAGTGATGCCAGACTTCAACCTTAATAGCAGAAATTCCTCACACTTATGTTTCCTGCTTCCAAAACATTAATACTAATTCTACCAACTGCCCTGACCCACAAACAAGGCTGCTAAGTGCTCTTCACTACTTATTTAAAAGTCTCCCAGATTCAAGGAGTTAAAATGTTGAGTATTTTCTTATTCTCTAATCTATTTTATTCACTTGCACAATCAAAGGCTAACATAGACTAACATACTCAATCTCCATTTCTTGCTGCAATTGTTCCTTAAGAAAAACAAGTTCCTTCTTTACAAAGTCAATTTCTTTCTTTGCATAAACAAGTTCCTTCTTTGAACAAAAAATTCCTGCTTAGCTGCCTATTAGTCTAAGACACATTTCTTTCTAACACATAACAGTGGCCAGGCAACTTCTAGTGCTGCTTGTCAACAATTTCAACCCTTGTGCACTTATCTCAGACTACAAAATTTCCTCTAAACCTTTAGGTGTTTTCAGGGCATCTTCATAGTTACATGGTGGTTCTCACTCATTAAGCAATCAAGCCACCCATACAACAGAAAAAGGCATTCATCCTGAGATTTCTTCCACAGACACTAGTAATCCAGATGACTCAGCCTTAGTTACATGTCTTCCTAACTGTAGCAAGAATCATGCACCCTCTAGCACAGTAAAAAAGCATATGAACACACCATACAGGAAAGGAGTACTGTATTAAGAGTTGCCTCAGTGGATGCTTTCCCCATCTGATTGCCCAACCTCAATTTTATGCCTTGCTATTCATACAGGACCATGCACTTATTCTTCCCAACTCATCCTTGGTCTGTTATGTTGGGTTCTTGGGACCCCAAAGACCACTCAGCAGCCAACTGCAATGTTAATACATGAGGGTTGTTTATTAAAGCTCAGAGCTTGGTATAAAAAAATAAGTTGCTTACTATTATTTAAATTATATTCATTGGGTGCCATTTGTAGCAGTATTTATATGATATTTAATTGGCTCAAAGGCTAATCTTTAACCATACATTATAAATGAACACACAGAGGCCGCATGGATTTTAACAAGCCTTGGCCTGAATTGTACAAACTTAGCCCATCTAAGATAGCTCATAATTCTATTACCAAAATATGATCCCAAATATACATAAGCCCCCTTGGACTGCCATTCTCCACACTTGCCGATGTTCCTGGCCATATGGAATGAGGTTCTTTTCACTAACCTATGGCGTGTCTCTTCTTCCTGCTCCTGGCTGGAATGCATGAATCCCCTGTTCTAATCCCAGGAAGTCCCACCTTTCTCTGTCTTTGCCCAGTCTCAGGCCTCAGCATTTTATTTAACCAATCAGAGTCAATGTAAGTAACAGACAGCAAGCAGGACCAATTAATTAACATTTAGAATGCTTAACACTACCCCAACAGATTGAACTCTTAACACTCACTGACACAGCAGTTCGAGTTGAGAGCTCCCAAAAGTAGAGAGTTTATACAGAGACTCAGACAAAGAAGCAGGTTCTTTACCATATGATTAGATGACATTTGAGTAGCTAGTCATGTGCATTTCTGATTGGCTTGTTACTGACTAACCAGCTGAGGTCAGTTTGTTCATCAGAAAGTTTGTTTAGACTTTGGGGGTGCTTTCTCACAGTGAGCTGTCCAGTGATGATGAGGGAACACCCCTGGAATACAAGGTTGGGTACATTTTGTTGTTCTGGAACTGGAGGTCAGCTCTGAGTCAAACTTTATACAAAATGTAATCTTTTTTCAAGATGGATTCAGTCAGGCTCCACATTTCCCCCTTTCTCTAGGTCATAGAGAGACCCAATCATGGGTCCTTAAACATGTCAGTGGTCTATTTCTGACAAAAGTTCAAAGGACTATAAGCATTAATTATATAAGGGGCATAAAGCATAACCAGGAGAAATAGAACCCAGGGCCCAAGTAGTATATCAGTTGGGATTATAGAAATAGATATCCATTTGTAGCCTATGTAAGGGACTTCCTTTTGACATAGCATTTCAGCCCATTACATGGGACAATGGATGGTGTACTCTTTTTTGTAACTACTTCCAGCTGACAATAGGAAATTGTCATCGGGGCCCAGAGAGACTGAAATGCTAGTCAAGGGCTGGGCAATGGGGCAGTTATTAAAAGCATCTGATTAGTCGATTGATCCAGATGAAGGACAGGGGCAATTATATCTGTTGGACTGGTTCACATCAGCTTTCAGGAAGCCCATGGCTTTGCAGCCTGCAGTCCATAGGTGATCTCAGGATAGAGTCTATTAACCAGGTGAGAATCTTCTGAGACAAACATAGGCTGGGAACAGAAGTACCATTTGTTGGACTGAAAGACTGAAAAGGGAAGCTGTTGGGAGGGAAAAGATATACCTTAAACTAAACTAAAATAAAATAAAATAAAAAAAGCGTAGAGGATGGAGGGGTTGAGGGGGAAGAGGGTGGAAGGGTGAGACAGGAAGGGGGAGTAGGGAGGGGATTGTGATTGAGATGTAACTTGAAGAAATAAAAAATAAATTATAAAAAAAATTGTCCACTAATTGGGGAAGGTAAGGAACCTCATGACCAAGGGAAAAAAATCTCATTTTAAGAACAGGTAGTTGTACTTATCTGGAATCCTGTTTGATCTGAAGCTGGTAGATCCAGGCTTTATCTCAGAAGGATAACATGACAAAGACTTGAAAAACAACTTTGAATTATTAGCATGAACACTTTTTAAACCAAAGGACATTTAAAATCTTAAACTTGTGACTAATCATCTAGTGGTATATTTTACCAGAGCTAGACGAATAACTTATTGGAACTTTAACAGAAACATAGCAAGGGGAAAAAGAAGCTTACTGTTTCTTGAATCTGGTAAGAAGGCAGACTGAGAAGGCGTCTGGAGCCTTGGTTTTTGTTGTTAAACTGTTAAATCTTTCATTATTATAGTCTTTAGACTCATCAAGGATCTGAGAACAATAAATATCATCTGACTAAGCAAGAACAATTGGCTTCCAAATCTATAAAAAATGACAGTCTTTCCATGACAGCCACCCCATTGTTCCTCTGTTTCTGTGGGGCATCCATCTTTGGCCACCAGTACCAAGGTATGACAGACTTTTTGTGAGACAGGAATTATTAAAGACTGCTTACCTTGATTTGGCAAAATTTAGTAGTTAACTTCTCCATCTGTGTCCAGCACATTCAGCTTGGAGAGCATGCTGACTGTTATTGAGAAAAAGGTCAGTCTAGCCCAGTGGCCAGCCTTGTCATGCTTAAAGCAAGTCTCAGGTGGAGTTCTTCTGTGCCCATTGTCTTCTTTGGAGGTGACTAGGAATGCTGTCAGCAGCTGACATATCTATCATAAAAAGCTTTTTGTATTAAATATTTAAGTGTTGTGTTCTGTAGGTATCTGAGATGTCTGAGGACCATCATATCTAAGATAGATCATGTTTCTAGTGAGTTACTCCCTGACTGTGAAAATCTGTATAGGAGGCTAGAAAAACTTAATCTTGTAACTAACTGCATAACTTCTTGGCATAATTACAAATAAGGTGACTATCACCTTGTAAAACATGAGATTTGTTGGTTTCTTAATCTAAAGGGAGGCTACTGTAATCAACAGAGCCCATTGAAACCAAGAAGCTCCATAACTGTCACAAAACTATAAATTTAAATGACTATCAACCTGCAAGCACACATCTGGAACATATCTTTAACCATTTTTGTCATCTTTTAACCTTAGTAACTTGCATTTATCAAACCTTAACATTTTTTCCTAGTAACTTGCATTTGCCAAACCTTAACCTTTTTTTATATTCCTAGACATCTTCTTAGAAGCTTTTCTTTATAACTTGCATTTACATCCTCAGACCCTCACAACTTGCTTAAACTTTTTTCCCTTCTTTCTGGTGGGGACTCCAGTGATCCCTGACTTTTATGGTTTTCTTTCTTTTTTTTTTTTTTTTTTTTTTTTTTTACAGTCCCTGTTTTCTTCTCTCTTTTTATTTCTGTCTTTGTTTAAATAATTAACTATCTGGGTGTCCTCAGACATCAGACATTTTGAACAAATTTTTTATTCCCAATTACAAAGCATAATTAAATCCAAGCCATGTTTTCTCTGACATACATATTTTTTCATGGCCAAGCCTTTATTTGTATCAACATCCTCCAGCAAACTTTCTTTTTATCTTTGTTGTATTTTTCAACAGGCAAGTGGAGGATTCAACTTTGCAGTGCTTGTCCTTGTGGGATCCTTTTTATCTTTCCTAATGGTAGCAAACCTCCCTTAGCCTGTTTAGTTTTCATCTCTGCCTCTGGAGAGGAGGGGTGGCCCCATAACTCACCCAGCTCAAGGCAGCTTTTACCTTAGGGAGCCTTTCCTGTTTTTTGTTTTGGTTTTTGTTTTTCTATCATCATTCTGCAATGATGTCCCATCTGACAATTGGAATTTCACAGCTGCCCTGCCAGAGAGGAGGGCCTTGTGCCCTCACATGATTTTGATGGGGGAAGATCGGCGAATTCCCATTTCTTCTCCCATGTTGGCCTGAGCACAGACGGTGGGAGAAGGGAGATCAATATCAGTGTGGTACAAGGGGAAAGGCAGCCAAGGTCTAAGACACTTCCAGTCAGACATGCATGCACATTCAGCTAACATATAAACTCATTTTTTTTGTGTGGATTCAGAGAAAGACATAGACAAAACATATAAGCAAGAAGACAAACATAAAACCAGCACACAACATCTGGCCAGGCAGATCCTGAACAAGCCTGGAACATCTGCTCAAATCAGTCTCAGATCAAAACAAAGAAACAGTCACATAGATTATACAGCACCACAGTGAGACACTGCCAAGCTCGATCCAACAACTGACTAGGCAAAACTAGCTCCCATTCCCCCATTGCCATTGGGGGATCCGGGAAAGAAGGGAGGCACCTCTTCCCCTTTCATTCTCAGAGAGAGCTGGAGTGTCCTCCAGGCTCTCGTGACTGACTGGCAGGAAAATTGGCATGTCTGTCCTACTGCTCGGTAGTCACCTGCATTATCTGACATGCAGAAACCAGAAACTGTGTATGTTATCTGACACATACAAACCCAGAACACACATCACATACGTTCCAATTTTGCATTATCTGACACATAAACCAGAGCATTTCTGAACTCGGGCAAACCAAGAAGAAAATGGAAACTAAGGCAATAAATGCCAAACCACAGAACACAAACAAAAAAAAAATGGTCTCACAAACAATAAATCAGTACAGACAGACTTTCATGCAGATCCTGAAAACAAGCCAAACTTGAGCTTTCCACAAAACAATGACAAAGACAAGCAGTCTCACAGACAGCATAGACAGAGAGTTAGACTAGACCAAAAAATGAGCTCATACCTCCATCTCGGGGGCTTTCCTGGTGACTTATGGTCCCTAAGATCTTGGTGGGACCATCAAATGTAAAGGTCAATACCAGTCTACTGGAAATTCAGGAGTGGCACCCTGGCTTTTACAAGTACATAGACATATGTACAGAGACAGACACACACAGAGACACAGTAGCTTACCAGCTGGTTTGAACCCTCTGGGTAGGACTCCTGGTGACCTTGGGGATCCTGGATGAGCCCCCAAATGTTCTACCTGGTTCTCCAGACCCCAAAGACCACCCAGGAGCCAACTCCAGTGTAAATTGTAACCGAACTTTTAAATTATTATTTAACACTTATTTATTTATTACTAAATTCACTTATAACAAACACCAACAATTTCTTAACTATTAATCCTATAAATTCCTACAACCCCTTTAACCTATCCACTAAACCTATTGATAATCATAACAACTACTTTCATAACCTTTTAGAATGATACAGTCTCTGGGGCAGGTCCTCAGTCGTCAGGAACACAGTCTTTGTTGTAGCTTCTTCTGGATCTCTCAGATGCAGGTTCGTCAGGGTCGTTGGTTATTGCAGTCTCACCTTAAATAAGGCTTCATGCTTTCTTCTCTGTGGGAGACCCCAGCCGTCTGCAGGCCAACTTACTTCTTTTGAATCAGTAACTCAGCTGCTCTGCCTCAGTCCTTAAAGCCAGGCACCGTTTCCTTTAGGCCACTGTTTGGACAGATCAAACCCCTCTAGGCAAAAGCTGAGCCACAGGGTCCAGTCCTGGGCCTTTTGGTGTCTTGCTCAGGCTTTCTTTGCTCACCGGATTCTTTCTGCTTCAGGGAGAGAGCTGGCCATCAATGGCCAGCCCTTTTTTCAGCAGGACTCTTGGCATCAGGGGCCTCTTCTCTTCTCGGCTCCATGCACTGTCCTCAGATAGGAGGAACTCTGTTTCAGCTTAATTTGGGCTCCGCCCACTTAGCAGCTAAAAACAATGTCAGGCCAGATACTTTGTTTCAAGTCTATTGAGTCTTTCCTGTTTTTGCTGACTTCAAACTTGTTTTTCAGTGTATTGAGTCTTTCCTGTTTTTGCTGACTTCATGCTGATAATGCTCTTCAGGCCCCGAATTAAGAGAGAGTATCAGAAACTCCTATACATTTCCTAAATCTAATTTATCTAACTCCTACAGTAAATACATGAGGGTTGTTTATTTAAGCTCAGAGCTTGGACTCTCAACATTCACTGACACAACTGTCTGAGTTGAGAGCGCCCACATCCAAAAGTACAGAGTTGTATAGAGACTCAGACAAAGAAGCAGGTTCTTTACCATATGATTGGATGACATTTGGGTAGCTAGTCATGTCCATTTCTGATTGGCTCGTTGTTACTGACTAACCAGCTGCAGTCAGCTTGATCATCAGAAAGTTTGTTTAGGCTTTTTGGGTACTTTCTCAGAGTGAGCTGTCTGGTGATGACGAGGGAACACCCCTGGAATGCAAGGTTGGGTACATTTTGTTGCTAAGAACTGGAGGTCATATCTGAATCAAACTTAATAAAAAATGGAATCTTTTTTTTCAAGATGGATTCACTCAGGCTCCGCAGGTCTTGTCTTGTTGCTGCTCAGGTGCCAAGTATGTTGTATGAGAGGAGTTTTCCTGCAGAGATGCATGAAACACATAGATCTACTCATCCCAGATAGGGAGCACATGAAAGGCAAAAGTGAAAATACCACCAAAGTCTAACTTGGTGAACCTATGACTTGTATTGGAATTATTTACTGCATTTGGGGTAAGGAAATACTTGTAGGCACAAAAATAATTTAAGACAACTACAAAGCCTTTTGAAGCATTTGTGATAGCTCAAAAAATCCAGAATTCTGGAGCACATTGAACAGCCAGAAAGCAGTTCAACTGGTTGGTCAGTGTCCTTTCCAAATAATTCAATTGATCTAAATATTGCCCAAGGAAGCTCAGCTAATTTTTTTGTTCTTCCACATCAGGAAGCTGGTGGAATCTCATAGTCCTCTTTCCAGCTTGGTTACTCTGGGAGTGACTTTCAGTAGCTTTGTTTTTATTCTGAGAGGGCACATTCAAGGAATCAGTTCAGTTTCAAGGACTTCCTGAATCCATTTTGAGTTGTTTACATTTCTGCTTAAAGAGCTTCGCTGAAGAAGAAATAAAATAGAACTTAAGGATGTCAGTAGGGGAAGTTGGTATTGAGAGCAAGGGAGGAGTTTGCTTGAATGGGGGGAGGTGGGATAGAGGGAGGGAGTGCTGGGAGATGCCTGATGTGGGGTGGGGGTGGAGCAATGAGGGGTGGAATCCTAGTGCTGTGTGGAAACTTCTTGGAATCTATGAAGGTGATCCTTATGATGACTTACAGTTTTGGGGGATACTTGGGTGGTATGATGTCTCAACTGGGAATCTCTTGTAGCCAGGCAAGTCTTCCAGTGGAGGAACTAGTTTGCATTCAATTGAGCTGTTGGCAAAGAGGGTCCCATAGAAATCCCCAAATAACCCAGGCTAGGTCAAGACAAAGGGTTGCTCTTCTAACAATGAAAGCAGGGCCCTTTGCTGAGGCCAACATCCGCATACCTCATTGAACAGTGAAAAGCCAAGCTGGTGCCTATTAGAACCTTCATCCTTACTTTCTAGTCTCTTTTACACAGGAATTATCTCTGCAGGCTGTCAAAAGTGAAATATGGATACCAACCCAACTAGAGACCCTTTGGCCTGCAATATGTCCTGCCTGTGAAATATGAATAGGGCAATGGTGGCACATAAATTGTAAGAGTAGACAACCAAATGTCTGATCTGACTTAAGGCCTTCCCACAAGAAAGAACCCATACTTGACAAAGCTTGGGTAAACAAGACCCAGAGACTAGAGAGCCGTGAGACCTAGGGTACAACCGAATATGACTGTTCTAAAATTAATCATCATCATCATCATCATCATCATCATCTCAGAGGAAACCATTGTTATATAACACATGCTTGCTACTTGCTTCCTTCATGGACTCCTAAGATCTCTGTAACTGTAATCAAAGAAGTCAATAAGTAATTAATATCCTGAATCAGTGTGCCTTTTAATCCAAATTAATGAAACCAATGTCTTAGCGAGTTTCATAACAGTCATGGGTGACTTCTTAGAGGAACCTGGCATCTTAGAAGTGTCTACACTTAATAAAATATCTCATTCTCACAGCAATCTTCAGTGACTTCCACACACTCAGGGAGTCAGGTCAAGGCTTCTAAAACCCCTCTCCAGCAACAAAAGAAAGAAGGACAGGAAGAAGTTAAAAAAAAGGACTAGGATGCTAAAGGAAGGTTACCAGAAGAAGCAGAAAGAAAAAAAAGAGATGGCAATGAGGGTAGATATGAAATACATCATATGTATGAAAAATACTATGAAACTCATAATTGCATATAATCGGATTATGAGAAAATTTTAGCACTAGGTGATATTAATATGAAATTAGATTTTTATGCTTCTGAAAGACCCAGGGGAGGGAAGTCCATCTCCCAACTCCCGACACTCAGGATATCACGGCCACCCCAAAACTCGCAAGAGACCATCTTGATGCAATTGCAAGAGGTTTATTTCGGGGGGGGGGCTCAGTGCACTGAGGGTGCCACTCGTATCCCACGCAGGGGTAGGAGCCGAGACCATGATTTGGGGGAGAGTAGAGTATTTAAACTACAACCCAAAGGGGTGAGGGGAAATACAAGTGGAAAGTACCAGCCAAGCCCATTGTTTACCACAACCCAAGGGGGGAGAGGAAATACAGGTGGAATGTACCAGCCCATTAGTTAGTCAGCAGGAAACATCCTACACCTGTTTTTCTCAGGAATGAATTTAATCTTACTTCACCATCGGCTTTGTGGTCAGCCGGTTCCTGAAACCCTGGGGGCCCGTGATAGTCATCTGCTTTGTGGCCAGCTAGTTCCTGGAGCCTGGGGCTCATAACCCGTATGACTTACATTCTTGGTTCTACCCTTTTTATGGTCAGCTAAGTTCTGGGAACCACCTGGCGGCTGGCCTGGCTCTACTGCCGACTTAGGGGGTCTTTTAATAATTTTCATTCCCTTCACTTTCATAGATGATACTTTATGATTTTTTTTAATAATTTATTTTTTATTTCTTCAAGTTACATCTCAATCACAATCCCCTCCCTACTCCCCCCCTCCAGTCCCACCCTTCCACCCTCCTCCCCCTCAGCCCCACCATCCTCTTCCCTTCTTTTTTTTTTTTTAGTTTAAGATATTTATTTTTCCCCCCAACAGCTCTCCCTTTCAGTCCAAATAATGGTTCTTTTTCTTATAACTATAAATACAATACAAAACAACAGAAATAAATAGGCCACGATTATAAGAGTTATATGGCTTAGCATACATTCCCAATGTCCAGTCCATATGTATTTGGCACCTGACTTTAACATTCTACTATCTAACAATCTCCATGAGTTTAAAGTTCTATATCTAACTCAGCTTTTATACTAACTTGCCTCATAATTTTAAAAATATCTTCTTAGATCCAGAACACCCTCTTGATTCCTAAACAACTCAAAATTTAACTATGAGACTCTAGCTATCTATTCTTCAACCACCTCAGAGACCTGAGAGGGATAAATATATCTGATTATATAGGAAGTGCAGGGCCTGCAGCTTCCAAAACTAAAAAATGACATACCAGTGGCTGCCTGGACAGTTCCCATTTTCTCTCCATACATTACAGCATCAATCTTCAGCCATTTGGCCCCATATCTGGCCACATTGGTACTGATCTTTGTATATTGATACAAAATTAAGGGTAACGCTTCTTAAAGGTATTGTTTGTAGTACTACTTAAAAATGAAATGTCAAGTTTTGACCTCTCGCTACCAACCGACATAAACTGTTTAGGATAATTAAAAAACGGAAACTAATAGTCATGAAAACGTGTCATTTTGTTAGTTACTATGACAGTCTATCACAGTTATTTTCTAAGCTACTCAGAAATCAAGTTGCTAAGAGACAAGCAATATTTGCTCATCTAAATATAAGAGATACTTTATGATTTTTAAAAGGAAATGTTATTTAACTTAGAAGTTTTACTAAGGTATTTTTATTTTTATTATTTATTTTTCTTTTTAATTGATTCTTTGTGAATTTTCCTTCATGCACTCCAATTCTCCTCATCTCTTCATCCCATCATATCCACTCTCTGCCCTTGCAACTTTCTTCCAAAATAAATAAAATAAGATAGAATAAAAGAAAAAGATACCGTGTAGTGGAAGCTGTAGTGTGTCATGTTATGTTACACAGTTTACACTTTTGTCCACATATCATTACTTGGGAATGTTCATTGCAATTAGTTGTTCTATTTTAAGACTTCTGGCTTCAGGTAGGATATCAATATTGGATCCTCACAGGGACACTCCAGGAGATTATAGATGGGGTAGATGTTGGAGTGGACCAACTCAACACCCTGGATCAGGGCCTGAGAGGTAGCTGAGTTGGTCAGCCCTCCAGCTCTCCCATAACCACACCAGCAGGGTAACTCTTAACACTCTCCCAGCTAGCTCACCCAAGGCTACAGCTGGAAAGTCCCAAAGCAATCTCTGCTGCTCTTATGTCCTTCAGCTAGCTCACCTGTGCCTTAACCACCAGGGCCAACTCTATTCTGCTACCTACACAAGGTACAGGGCCTGCTCTCCTGAGTACTACAGCCAGTGAGGGATGGGTCCAGCTCTCCTCCTTTAATGGCCCTAAGGACAGCTCAGGATCAGGCCTCAGTAGACAAAGGGAGGCATGCACCTATCCCTTGCCTATACCATTGAAAAATAGTGGGGCCAGCTTTTCTGCATTCACACCTTCAGTGCTGGCTCACTAGCACAGTAACCCTGCCATTAGAGTCAGCTCTACTGTGCTGTCCAAGAAAGGAGACGGGCCAGCTAGCTATCCACAGAGTGATTAATGGTGAAGGACAGGATAGCTCAGCACAGTTCCTCTGGCATCAGTTCAGACCAGGTACATCTGGATGGTCTTTCAGGGTAATATGGACCTGGTCATCAACACAGACCCTGGCTGACATAAGACCAGAGACCTTGACATAGCCCAGGAAGTAGCATGGGCCTGGATGACCCATGGCCTCAGATCATCATGTCCCACCATGGATCCACGGCCCTCAGACATCCACAGAATTTCAGGTGGCAGCCGAGAGCAAAGACATCCACTTGGTTTTTGATGGTAAATCTGGCAACAGACATCATCAGCACAGACCCCAACTGCAGCAGAATCTTGAACACACATGTGACACTTTGTACCAATCAGTTCCAGGACCTCACCATTGCCTCTTCATATCTGCCTGTTTCTCAACACTGAGTCTCCAGTTACACCTTTTTCCATTGTGTATGAAGCCCATGGCTTGACTCTCTTTTCCATCACTCCTGCATAATTAATCTTTCTCATATCTCCATCACACATTCACCCATCATAGTGGTGCCTGAGGCAGGTTATGGAGTATCTTCTGGTCTACACAGGATGGCATTGCTAGAGTGGGTACTTGGGAATCTTTCCTCCCCTAAGGCATTTTTAAATCAAAGATAATTTTTAAATCTGTGGGCACATATGTAGTATACCAATATACATGAAAACAAACATCCATACACATTTTGGCTTCTGGCAGGGAATTATTCTGGTTTTGTATCAGGCTCGAAATGCATGCCCTTCTGCCAGAAGATCTGGGCAAAAGGGTGGCTGCTCTATGGAACATTCTATTGTTAAATGGTTTTCAGACATTTTAAAATGAGAATTCCATTCAGTTTTCTAGGCAGAATGATTAGTGAGGAGCTAAAGAGATTATTCAGTAGTTAAGAGTAATGCTCTTGCAGGGGATCCAAGTTGGTTTCTAGAACCCACATCAGGTGACTTAAAATTGTTTGTAACTTTGACTCCAGGGCTTCTGACCTCTGCTTCTGGCAACTGCTCATATGTACACTTATCCACACATAGACATACATATATACATATAGACATATGTCCACGCATACATATAATTAAACATAAAATAAATCCTTAATACTTATTTGCTTATAAACATTAACATATACACAGACAAATACTAACTCATGACTTATTTTCTGGTATTTTTCAAAGCTCAATTATCATAGTTTACATAAATTTTTATTATCTTTCTTTTGAGTAACTGAAAACTGAAGAAAATGATTAAGTTACTTGTTCAAATTAATGTAGTAAATCGCAAAAGAAGAATGCAAAATAAAGAGTTAAACTGTATATCTTGATTTTGGTTTGATTTTTATCTGTGCCAGATAAATCTAGTATAAAAAATCTGTCCTTGAAAAAATAAAAGGTTGCACTGACATATATTATATTATGTTTTTGAGCTTAGCTTTATTGTACAATTTAAATGGTATATTTAAAAAAATAATTGTATATGCTTGACAACACTATATGAAGTAAGGGTATTAGCTCCAACTTTTAAGAGCATATGCTAACTTCAGGCCCTGAGCCATGTCTGCTTATTCTTACATTTGAGGAATTTTATTGTTGTGGCTGTTGTTATATCTGTTACCTTGATGTGTTTCCAGTTAATTTTGATGTTGATATTGTGGCTCATTTGGGGGGGGAAAATCAACATTGCTGTTAGAATAACAAACTCAACTGATAATGTTCTGACTCTTCCACTCCTTAGAAAAATTTTCCATTTCTATACTGATGGTCTTCCCTATTCTTGAAGATAACATAACATTGAAATTGGGAGTGAACTTCAGTATTATTTTATCTGCATTATATGAGGCCACATACCTCTGTCCTTCATATTTTAGTTTTAGTTTATTTCATGTATACAGTTGCTCTACCTGTATGCCATTTGCATGCTTGGTGCTAGCAGAGACCAGATGAATGGAGTTACAGAAAGTTTTGAGGCACCACATGGGTATTGGGAATTAGGTCTCTGGAAGAGCAGTCAAGCCAATACTCTAAACTGCTGAGACGTCTCATCAGTCCCTTTGGATTCCGTTCTTCACAACATAAATACATGTGCATTTCCACACACAAATGGACAAAACTAGAAAGCACTACTTGTGAAAAATTGGCTGGTTAAATCTGAATGCACGGGAAGGTATGTCCTTGCACCACAAAGCTCATGACTTTATGCTAGAGAAAAATGATAGAAGAAAATTAACAGAGCTGTAGGGAATACAAGGATGGCAAGTAAACAAGCCATTATTGAAAAAAAAGCACATTTCAGCATGCTAGATACGTAAACTGGTCACAATATGCCTAAGGAAAAATTTTACTAGGCTATGGTTCAAACTCTCTTTATTTCTGGGAAGGCTGAGGGGCATGAGAAATGAAGAGGAAAATTCTGAATCTAGCAGAGCTTGAATCCTGTGGATTAAGGACAAGAGCTGACTCTTTAACATAAAACTACAAGACTAAAATGAGAATGTTAGTGTAAAATCTGCAGCAACTCTAACTACATTGCACTAAGGTCACTGATAAAGATAATTACACTAAATCACACAATTCCAATGTAAACAAAAAGGCCTTTATAATCGAAAGTGCTGTGTCACAGCTAGCGAGAAGTTGGTACCTAATCTCAAAAGGTAGGCTGACTGTCTTGACTGCATGTCTGAAACCAGTCATCTGTTGTCATTCTTAAATTCTCAAGGCTTTTGAGACTTACATCATGCTTAACCTTCCAGTGCTGTAAGAATGGAGGAAGAGAATACATTGATAATACCACTGTGTACACATAGTTTACCAAGCACCTTAAGCAGATTGTTGAGACCAATGTTCAAATTGATTTTTTTATTTTTTGCAATCACTGCTTATTTAGAATGCATTGAACATTCAGTGGTTGTGATGGGGATTTACAATGAGAGAAAAGTTTTCTTATTGTCATAACACCTATACTGAAATGATAGATCATTAAGCAACATTAATTTCAACCCTTCTAGTCTAAAATAGCACATACCATTAGACTTCACTGTCCTAAACAGTGATTCCTATGGTGAATATATTAAAAATAAACTGAAAAATATTTTTCAATTGATTTACCATTTAAGATGTCAATGAAGATATTTGTGATTCATGAAAAGTCAAAAGATCAATGAAGAGTAATCTGACAGAACTTAATTTCAGCCATCATGGATGGCTTCATGGGTTCAAACCTTAAGGAACAGGATGAATTGAATAATTAATAAAATTAAAAAAAAAAAAAAACAAGTGATAGTTGGGCCTCAAAGTGACCCTGAATTTCTCATAAGAAACCCTGAATCGATGAGGATAAACCACTAAAGGCTGAGGATAGTCATTTTTTCTTTTCTTTTTAAACTTTAACAATATAATAAGCTTCACAATAACATTTTAGTCATAGTCATATCCATTACTTGTTATTCCTCTTCACATTTCACACATTTCAGTTCTTCATACCAAAATAGTCCATTTTCTACTTTCATCTCATATATAGAAAAACTATATATATATATGTATATATATGTTTGTGTGTGTTTTATCTATGTATATGCATATGTATAACATAGCTATATATATTATTTACATATATATTTATATAAATATGTATTTATATACATTGACTTATTAATAATATATATAACGTATAATATGTATATATGTTTTATAATATACATAATATAGTATTTATATATGTATGTCTATTTTTACAAATATATTTATATGTAGACTTTCTTTATTCATAAAATATATATTCCTAATATGCATCGTATATATTATATTTTATATACATATAAAATTATATATACATTTTATTTATAATATAATATATACGATGCATATTATGAATATATATTTTATGAATAAAGAAAGTCAGTTCTTTCTATAACATTTACTTGCAGAAACATGCTGTAAATATTGCTGAAATTACACCAAAATCTTTAGAGTATTTCATTCATGCAGTGGATGAAGTACTGATGGCGTTAGAGGATCATTTGTAATTCTAAGAAATTCTACTCTACAAAATGTTATTAAACAACATCAAATGATCAGTACTAACATTCATGAAAAAAAAAAAGACTTAACCCATGTTGTTTCACTGTTGCCTTGTTTCAAAATATTCTCAAAAACAATGTGTTAAGAAAGTTGACTCAAGGACAGATATGAAATGAATAGATCCAGAAAAAAAAACTGTTACAATATCCAATATCCCATTATCATTTTAAAAATCTTAGAGAATTAAGTGTATATTTTCAACATAAAAACTGTTACCTACACTACTCTTATAGATGTCTGTAGTGCAGTGAAATACTAAGGTCATTTCCACTAAGATTAACAACAAAGCAGATGTCAAACTTTTCCATGTGTATTCAAAAGGTAGTAGCAATTTTGAAGTATTAGAATGTGCAATAAAACAAAAGGAAATGAAAAGAATACAAATTGAAAAGCAAGAAGTCTCCCTATCCTGATTTGCATATAGAATAATTATATATACATACACCATCATTTTTTATAATTTAATAAGAGCCTGAATATAAAATTCCTGGCCTCATGAAGGTCATACAGTTTCTCCTGGAAAAAATTTCCTATTGACTAAAGTTCTTACAATTTTCTTATGCAAAGAGTAAAAGTATGCATTGGTTATGGACAGGATATAGTCCCTTTTATCCCCAATATAAAACTTTCTATTCTCCACTATTCTTTCTTTTTATTCTGACTTTGTATTCTTTTCAGCTAATATAGTAATACATTAATTTGTCAATAAAACTCTTCAACTGATTTTTTAAGTACATGGTATTGCTAGTATGTTTGTTTATAATTCATGTCCTGAAGAAACAAAACTCTAATTTCTTCTTCTTGAAAGAAGACTACAAATAAAAATATCTATTCACATATATGTACACATATATATGCTATACATAAATATATATATATATATTAATGAAAGAAAAGAGATGCCATGAATTTGAAATAGAGCAAGAAGGGATATATGGCATGGTTTGAAGGAAGGAAATGGAAGGGGAGAATGATTTTTAAAGTGTTCCACAAACTTTTCTACATTGGAAAGAATATTCTGTACTTGTAATATATTCTATCTACCACATCAGTATCTATAGGTAGCTATCAAATATTTAATTTTTCTTGTAAGTAAAATTAAGGAACCAGCTTTAACTTTTGATATTTAATTAATTCTAATACACATAAATAGACATTGATTGTATCTATTTTATTTAATAATACCTACTTTGATGAAATTTTTATTTTTTTATATAAGTACTTTATTTTTTTTCTTCAAGTTACATCTCAGTCACAAACCCTTCCCTATTCCCCCTTCCTGTCCCACCCTTCACCCTCTTCCCCCCCCAACAGCTTCCCTTTTCAATCCAACAAATGGTTCTTTCTCTTATAACAGTAAATTCTATACAAAACAGCAGAATTAAATATGCCACATTTATGAGAGTTAAATGGCCCAGTATAACTTCCCAATGTCCAGTTCATACATATTTGGCCCCTGACTTTAACCTTCTACCTTCTAACCATCTCCATGAGTTTAAAGTTCTATAACTGACTTAGCTTTCATACTAACTTGCATCACTATTATAACCATCTTCTTAGATCTAGAACGCCCTCTTGATTCCTAAACAACTCAAAATTTAGCTATGAGACTCAAGCTGTCTATTCTTCAACCACCTCAGAGAGCTGAGAAGGATAAATATATCTGATTATATAGGCAAGCCTATCTCTTGGCATGTAAAAACTCCTTGCTTCAACTGCAGACAGACTGCTGTCCAAAAAGGACAAAACTTGGTAGCAGGGAAGTCGACAGCCTAGCTCTGCCAAGACAGGGTAGGTTAGTCCTTCATAATCCCTGCTCTACAATAAATGTTCGTCAGAGAAACAGGACCAAAAGGCTGAAGACTAATGCTGGAATGTATGGAGAGAAAATGGGAACTGTCCAGGTAGTCACTGGTTTGTCATTTCTTAGTATTGGAAGCTGCAGGCCCTGCACTTCCTATATAATCAGAAATTTTTATTTTTATCTTTAAATTTTCCTAAGTCTAAGTTAAAATTAAATAAAACTATTTAAGATTAGGTCAATGATGGATGCATTAATTCAGCAAGTACTAATATTTTGGGCCTTCTCACATTTCAACATCAGACAGACTAGGATCTAAACTTTCAACTGAAGTATTAGAAAACTTGTGATTCCAGAAATTAATAAGATCACAGAGACAAATAATTGGCTTTGTATATTAACAATTTATTTCTGTAGCTACAAATAATATTTTAAACTGAGCTTTCAATATTTTCATGTTTATTATTATTTGATGTTATTTTCTCCAGTATTTCTCAGTTGTAATGATATATCAATTCCTGGCATTTTTATTAACTAAGCTGACTTGTTAAGTTTTAATTTTTTAATGGAGTCATAAAGATGAGAAAACTCATAATCCTCTCAAGATAACGTCACCACCTTTAACCCTTAATTTTAGCTTCAACAATTGTTAAATATCCATCAAATTCTTGTCTGATCTTAAAACTATAATTTTCAAGTATATATTATAAATCAAAAATATTCAAGACAGAAATATCAGATAACTGATAGGACAATGTGCAATGTTGACAAGCTAGGGGAGTCAATGCAGAGCATGGTAATAATTGAGAAATCCCTTGCCTCAAAAGGAAGCAGTTTTTATAAGCAGCATAATATAATGAAAGCACAAAGATTCCGCACTGATATTTATCTATCTCAGGAGAATATGGTGGTAATTAGAGCATAGATTCAATAGAGTAAGCATCTTTCATATGTTAAGCTGATATTTTATTTTCTGTATCCCTTGAGTGATTTTTTTATTATATAATCGTGTGACTCCCATTTTAGCTGTCTTCCCTTTCAATGACTAGTATGATTGTATTTTATCTCCTAGATGCAATTGTTCTGATTCCTTTTTTTTTCTATAAAATAGCTAATATTTTCATATTTGAATTTTATTCACAATTCCTCACTTATAAGCAGACATGATTTTGAATCTATAATAAATTATTACTTATTTCTAATTTCATCCCTTATGAAAATATATCCTACTTATCTTATAATAGCTCAATAATGGTGTACATACATCATGTAACAATGATATCTATACCTCCTCCTCCTTCTCTTCTTCCTTTTTTTCTTTTTATTCTTATTCTTTTATTCTTATTCTTCAATATATTGTGTCACTATGTAACCCTGGCTAGCTAAGAATTTACTATGCACAAGACTGGCCTCTAACTCATAAAACTCAACCTGCCTTATAATTTCTGAGATTAACAGTATGTACCACCATGCCCAGCAACCAATGCTTTTTAAGGTCAAAATTTAAATTTCTAGAATATTCTCTCCAGTTTTATGAACAAAACTTTTTTATTGGTATTATTCAGCATGTGAGAATTGTATCTGTATAATTACCAAGAGAAAAATTTTAAGAGTTGCTAGTTAGTTAAAATCATAATCTACACCTTTAAGATGCCTTCAATAAACTTTTCAGGCAACTATTCTTGCATATAAATGGGGAAACACTCTTTGGCATGAACATTTTTAAAAATTTCATTCTCTTTTACAATGTAATGACCCACAACATTTTACTGTAGCTATTTATTCTCTGTCATTTGTTTTTGAATTTATTTTATTTTTATTTATTAATTCACAAAATAGAATATAACAACATAAAATGAAAACCATCAAATTGAAGTTGGAAAAGCCAAGCCAACAAAAAAATAAAAGATTACCAAAATAACGCACAAGAATCAGGGACCGTTTACACATTAAGGAGTCCCTTAAAAGTATTAACTGAAAGCTGTAGTATATATGCAGAGGACCTGATAAAGACCTGTGTTGGCTCAGTGCATATTTCTTCAGTCTTTAATAGTTCATGTAAGCTTAGCTCATTTGCTTTAGAGGGCCTTTTTCTCCTGGTGTCCTATATCTTCTCTGTTTTCTAAACTCCTTCTTGCTTCTTTTCTTTGGGTTTCTTTGAACTCTGATGAGAGAGATTTGATGTGGACATCTCATTTAGAGTTGTGTGTTTTAAGGTCTCTATCTCTTTGTATGATGTCTGGCTATGGGAGTTTGTATTTATTCCTATCTGCTGCAGAAGGAAACCTGCCTGATAATGGCTGAGAAAGGCACTGATCTATGACATCAATATGATCCATTTTATTCTTATGTTTTTTTTAGAGCTGTAGTATTGGGCTTTACCATACCTCTCTGGCTATCTAGACTCTAGGTCTTGGTCACGTAAGCATTATTAGGAATACGTTCCACCTTGTTGAGTGGGCCTTAAGTCAAATTAGACATTACTTGGTTACTCCCACAAGTTCTATGCCACCATTGCCTTAGCATATTTTGTAGGAAGAATAGATTACAGATCAAAGCTTTGTGGCTGGGTTGGTGTTTAGATTTCTTTTTTGGTAGCCTACAGAGTACCTTCCCTACCAGAGACACTTGAACACAGGAGTGAAGGTTCAATGTGGACACCAACTTGACGTCTCCATTTTCCATGACTTGTGTGGGTGACATCTTAGCAATTGGACCTTGTTATCAGTTTTTTGAGAGCCACCTTTTGCCTTGGCAACAGCCTGGGCTGTTTGGTGAGTTCCATGGGATCTGTGTTGTCTACAGCTCAGTTGGATGAAACCCAGTACTAGTAATGGAAGCTTTGCTTGATGTTAAAAAGTGGTCAATGGGGGTTCCATATCACTCGTTATTTGGAGACTTCATTAGAATCACCTTTACATATTATTAAAACAATTCCATGTAATAGGTTTTCATACCACCCCTCAAAAATCCTTCAATTCTAGATATTTCTTCTACCACTTGACCTTAATCTCATTTCTACTTCCCCTTCACACCTGATAGTCCATGGTGGAGAAACCTGCTTCTAATGTCATAATCTTTCATGACCAGAAATTCCTGAGCTCAGCACCAAATGGAGGACTCCCTTTCCCGTGAGGATCCCTCGTTTTTGCCTAAAGAACCAGATCTGATCCCCATACCCTGTATTTTAGGAATGCTAAATTAATCCTTAAGGAATTTGTAGGATCAACTTCCTTTTTCCCAGTAATAACCCACTCAGAAAGCACCTGGTATTCCTGAAAAGCATTTCCATGCAAATGAGGCACCCTAGTCTCTTAAGCTCTAGCCAGTAATGCACACCCATCCTGGAAATTCCCAGCCACTCCTCAAAGTTTATATATAACCCTTTTGCACCCTGAATTAAGTTTAACTGCCTTGCTGATGCTTGTCCCAGATTGTTAATCTGTCATACTTTCAGGCTGTCTGAATAATGTTCCCTTTTTCTGCTCTCCTCATCTTCATGGATTGGTGGCCAGCAGTCCCCAAGAAAAAGGAGACCCACACTCACATTCTCAAGTTCCCCCCCTACAGTCAACACATTAAAACAATTCTATTTCCCTCTCTCTGGGAGAACCATGTGTCCAGCCTAGTCCATTTCTCTAAGCTTAACCTCTCTGGATCATGAACTATAGATTTGTTATCACTTATTTAATGGCTATGTTCATATACACATGATTACATATTCTAGTTATATGTCTGGGTTTTGGTCATCTCACTCAGGTGATTATTTTTTCGTTACATCTAATTGCCTGCAAATTTCATGATGTCATTTTTTTTTTCCTTTTAACAGTAGAGTAACACTCCATTGTGTAAACATACCACATTTTCTTTATCCATTCTTTGTTGTGTGACATCTCGGTGTTTTTCGATTTCTGGCTATTAGGAATAGAGTAGAAGTGAACATTGTTGAGCAAGTCACCCCATGGTAGGATGTAGCTTCCTTTGAGTGTATGCCCAGGAGAGGAATGACAGGAATGTGAGATAGGTCAATTTCTATATTTCTGAGGAGCCACATTACTGATTGCCATTGTAGCTGTGCTTGTTTATAATCACATCAACAATGGGTGAGAATTCTCCTTCTTTCCCATCTTCACCAGTATAAACTGCCAGTTGTATGATTGATCTTAGCTATTCTGACCAGTATAAGATGGAATCTCAAAGTAGTTTTGATTTGTCTCTCCTTGATGACTAAGGATTTTGGACAATTCTTTAACTATTCCTAGCCATCTGAGATTCCTCTATTGAAAAATTTTAGGTCTGTACTCCATTTTTAATTGGATCATTTGGGTTTTTGACTTCAAGTTTCTTGGGTTCTTTATATAATTTAGATGTTAGCCCACTATAGCATGTGTGTTTGATTCTTTTCCTACTCTGTAGAACATGACAGTATAGTTTACTATGCAGATGCATCTCAGTTCCATGAGGTCCCGTTTGTTAATTGTTTATCTTAGTGTCTGCACTCTTTATATTCTGTTTAGGAAGGCTTCAGTACCATTGAACTCAAGGCTATTCCATACTTACTCTTCTATCATGCTCAGTATATCTTGTTTCATGTTGAGGTTCATGATCCATTTGTAGTTGTGACTTTTGTTTTTATTTTGGTGGCTTTGTTGTTGTTGTTTATTTTTTACATTTCATGTAGGGTGATAGGTGTAGAACGATTTCCATTTTTCTATATGTAGACATTCAATTTGGCCAACACCATTCATTGAAGACACTGTCTTCTTTTTTCTTGTATATTTGTGGCTTCTTTATCAAAGGCCAAGTGTTCATTGGTTTATGGGTATATGTCTGGATCATCAATTTGTTTCCATTGATCAATGTGTCTTTTTTTTTACATGCCAATACCATGTGGATTTTTATTACTACAGCTCCAGCTCCATAGAACAACTGTAAATCAAGAATGCTAAGATCTCCTGTAGTTTTTTTTTTTTGTTGTCGTTTTTCAAGATTGTTATAGCAATTCAATTTTGTTTGTTTGTTTTTACTTATGATGTTGAAAAGATCTGTGAAGAACTGAGTTAGAATTTTGATGGGGATTGCATCAAATCTGTAGATTGCTTTTAATAGAATGACAGTTTTTACTGTTAGTCTTTCTGATCCATGAGCATAGGAGATCTTTCCATCTTTTGAAGTCTCCTATCTAAAATAAGCCCAGGGTCAGGTGGTTTTACAGCAGAATTCTTCCAGTTATTTAAAGAAGAGTTAACACCAATACTTCTCAAATTGTTCCACAAAATAGAAACAGAAAGAGCATTGCCCAATTCATTGTATGTGATCCCTGTTACCCTAATACCCAACCAACACAAAGATTTAACAATAAAATTAAAGAGCAATTTCCCTTATGAATAGGCATGCAAAAATGCTCAATAAAATACCTAGAAACCAAATAGAAAACACATCAAAAAGATTATTCACATTAATCAAGTAGGCTTCATCCCAGATATATAAAAATATACGAAGATATGTAAAAAAATCAATAAATGTAATGATTGTACTTGTAATTGAAAAAACTGAAAGAAAAAAAAACCCACATGATCATCTCATAACATGCAGAAAAGGCCTTTGATAGAATCCAACATTCCTTCAAGATAAGTGTCTTATTATCCTGGAGATTAGAGATAGCAGGGACACACCTAAACATAATAAAGACAGTTTACTATTGGGTGTTTTTCTGGAGCTGCTATGTATTCAGATGCTAATTACCGCCCTGAAGATATGCTTACTGTCTGAGGAGCAGATTCTCACATATACAAAATAATGCATAAACTTTTCCCCCCAATTATACCAGGCTGGTTAATAAAAGTTGCCTATAGCCTGTAGCTGAAAAGAAGAGAGGTTGGTGGAGCTAAAATGTCCCAGTTTGAGGCCTCAAAAGGACCGTGATGGAGAAGGAGAAAGGCAGAAAGAATAGGAAGTCTGTATTAGATGCAATGGAGCAAGAATACATGGCCAGATGAAATGCCCCCCTGAGGACAAATTGATGCACCGGAAGTCAGCCAAGAGGCACCAGATTGGGAAGTAAGAGGCATTTATCTGAGTATCTTTCTTTCTTTCTTTCTTTCTTTCTTTCTTTCTTTCTTTCTTTCTCTCTTTCTTTCTTTTTTGAGACAGGGTTTCTTCATGTAACAAAGCCCTGGCTGTTCTGGAATTGCTTTATAGACCAGGCTGAAAAAGGTAGGATTATTATAGCTCACTTGACCCTCCCTTCAGGCCTACAACTTGTTAATAAAATATAGTGTTTCTGTGTCACTTACTGAGCAACTAAAGGGCTTTAAGGGACATAACGAAGTCATGAAATTAACTGATATGACAGTTTACAGTCATCTCATAGCTGACATCAAATTAAATGGAGAGAAACTTAAAGCAAGTTCACTAGAATCAGGAATAAGACAAGGCTGTCCAAACTCTACATCATTGTTAGCTTATCTCCACTTTACAGAGACATTTTAATATTGTCCTGGAATATGACACGGGTATTTTCTTTTGGGAATTTCCTTACTAAATTACAATTTCATTTGCTCAATAACATTTTGCACAAATGCTGAAAAAATATTTTATCCTTTGTGATTCTTCCCCAACAGTTTATGGTCAGAATTCATTAATATAAAAAATATAAAATGTTCTAATTGATCAATATTTTATAATACCTCTGACTCTTACTCATCAAAATTACCAAGATCATGAAAGAGAAAAATAGTTGGAGAAAATTTTATTACCTCTTCCTTAAGAGAAGACTATGATTAAATGAAATAATTGTACTGAAAATAGTAAATAAAATTAAGGAGTTCCTGTAAATTGAGGACTTTGTTAGCAATAATATATAACAATATTAGCTTGAATACCTTGTAAAATTTACCATACTAATATTAATTTTACATAATATAGTCATTGGATGGGGGATATATGAGAACTAAACAAGTTTTAGGAACTACAAACATTTTAAATATAGTAAACAAACGAAAGCTACCATCAGAAATAAATTTTAGATGTTTTCCAATTTTTTTCAAATATGCTTCAGTACATTTTAATATTACTGACTATTTTATTTAATGGAATTCATTGTTTGTCATTGAAAAATTAAGAGCTCAATCTTAATGGTTTTGACTAATAGGATGGAACTTTTCTAGTGATTGCTATTTGTTTTCTCAACTCATATAAATAATTCATCTTTATGGAAATGTAATATTAAACTGACAATTAAATGTGTATGATGGATGTCTATCTGAAATTACTCATGAGCTTTAAATTATGGATTTCACACCTGATGTCTTCCAGTGTGTGTTGATAACAAATGGGAAACCCTTCTGCACTATGGCCAGCTAAATGATCTCTATTAACTTGGTAGTAAATATCCCTTCATGCTGTGTTTGCACAAAACACAGCATACATTACAGATCAGGTGTATGAGAAACACAGTTAATTGGATATTAGTGAAACTGACATGCACATCAAAAACACTTCATTAACTCAGAAGATAATTTAAAGGTAAACTTTGTCTTTTGTGCAAGATATTTGTATGAATTAGTAATTTTCTTTTCTATATATTTGGTGCTTAGGAATTTCCACCTTAAATTTAAAATTGTGATAACATGAAGAAATTATTGCCTATAACTCAAGGCACTTTAAAAGTTCATATAAATACATGCATTTTATTGTATTCACTGCGTTCAATTTAACTGTTTATTAATAAGTGCATAATTAGATGATTAATCATTCTAATGTCCAAATATGTAAATTAACTATTAAGTGAATCAATATCGAAATTGTAGAAGGTCATTAGAAAGGAGTTGTGGGATGTATTGCTTATTATAAGGGCACTGGCAAAATGACACAAATAAAAAAATGTTTTAAGGAAAAGTAGGACTGGAAAGAAGAATTGTGTATGTAAGTAGCTGAGATCTTATATCAGAGGATGACTCATTATTCCAAGGTGTTAGAAGACTGTCCTTAAAATTTATACTTGGGATTAATATGTTATTTAGATAATTTTAAGGATTGGAATTTGTTCAACTTCTCAATGACTTCCAATAGGGAGAAATCAGCCTTTTCCCCTCACATCCACTATTAGTGATTAGCAGGAAGGGATTAGAGAATGTGTCCAACACAGATGATGGTGGACAATACTAGAATATGGACAGCTTTCTGTAAGCTTCAATCCCTTTTTATGTTCTTGCTTTCAAAGCTTGTGACTATATATACATTCTTTCATCCTAAATCCTCATATAGACTAGAAAATAAAATTATTTAGTAAATAGTATTAGATTCAGTGATATCAGTAAACTATGTAAAATTATGATAATGTTTCTTAAATTCAAAAAGTAAAATTGCTGGAACTATAGAAAGAATTGAGATTTCTAGTGAAGGTTTCATATCTGAAAAAAATTCTATATATTGGAATTGTTTAGAAATTCTGGCATTCCTTATCCACAAAAACATTTAGAAACTTTTTTCTTGAATTTTCATATCAATTTTAAATTTATATACTAGATGTAAGCCTTATCTTTCTATAAGTGTGATGAAATTTAAGTCATTTTTTTAAATTAAAGGAGTGATTAAATGTTGCCAACAGAGGTTTCTACACTAAATACTCCAGGATTCCAGTTTCTTGTATCAGTTGCCCAATTTTGCAATTTTTATTGGGTTTTTTTTTGGACTTTTTTTTGATTTTGCAAATTTTATCCCATTGTATACATTAAAGTCACTTAGTAATTTTTCAGGGGATTTTTATGTTATAAAATATGTTATAATGAAATTAAATATGTAATACATAAGGCAGTCTCTCTCACATGCTCCCCTCTTATTAGCTGCATTACTTATATATATCACAAATATATATATATGTATATATATATGTGTATAAAGTCTATTTTATATATAATATCCACATTTGTTTAATAACTAACTATAGGTAGAAAAATTCACTCAATTTTGTAACAAACTTGTCACTTCATGATAAGATGTATATCTTTATTACTCTTAAACATGATCTTTCAGCCAGGCAGAGTGGCTACTGTTAAAACAATGAGGGGGGCTAAGTCAACATGATCATGAATTAAGTTTGGTCTATATACAGATTCAAAACACATCTAAGCTACATAGTGAGGCTGCCCAAAACAACAACAAAAAGCTAGAAACATAGTCACCTATTAGAACAGTTGCCCAACGTGAATGGGGAATTGTGTAATATATCCTTACATTTAAATAAAAAATTAAAAGTTATATTACCTATATACAAAGTATTTCTGACTGACTGAAGTGTCTCCTCTTCCCCTCTTTTGATGAAGTTGTTTATGGACATATTAGTATCATACTTGATTATCCTTATTACCTCTTTATTTGTCTACAGAATAGAAGTGACACTCAAATTGCTCACACTATGCTTAATTACCACTTAAAAATGTTAGTATAGATGTCCTTTTATTTATGGTAAGTGACGGCATTAGTCTTACATAATGCAGTGTACTTAAGTATAGCAGATTATATACTATGCTATACAGAGGAACAAGTAGAGTTATCTTTAAATGGATATCTGAAAAAAAATCCTACTGTAACAAGTAGTCCAATTTTTCATGTTGGGAATTTTCCTATTGTGATTGAGGTGAATCTACATTCACATATCTTTTAGCATGAGAGGTTAAAAGGATGCTAACATTATGGCCTCAATACATCACTGCCCATGCAAGGTAGAGGTATTTTTTTCCTATCTAATACATTTTCAGGGAAAGCAAGAATAGAAGATTGTACATAGAGTTTAACCAGTGGAAATGAGAATTGAGATTTTTCTAATAAATTGATTCTCTTTATTTTTTAATTCTCATAAAGGCTACAAATATTCAAAGAATCTCACTGCTCCATAAGGAAAATCCTAAAAGGCAAAAGTCCAGGAAAATCATTTGTCCCTTTGGGTAAATAGCGTTTTATCAAAAAAGTTTACTGCTTACTAGGATATAGAGAGTACTTATTAAACAAGAGTATTAAATAAACTTCGTTTTAAGTTCTCTTATTTTATAGACTCCAATAATCTTAAACTATTATGTCAAGATTTTTTATATAATTATATCACTTTCCATGTGCCTTCAAGTTCTGTGTTAAGTCATTTGAGTCCAGAAACCAAACCTAATAAATTAGCTATCTTCACCATTTCTACTGTGACCCTGTTAAAACTTCATCACAGTAAGCAGTTCTTTTAGTAAACCTGTGAGTGATAAAAACTGTTGGACAGAATTAATTTTCTTGGTTAGAGAACTGTAACAAAATTTCTAGCTCTTGTGAACCTGTACTTAAAATCCTATCAGTTGTATGAAGAAAGAACATTAAATGCATGAACATCTCTTGTTGATTGATTCTTACCTGTCAGTATTGAGGCAAGTAATCAATGTCCATGTATTTGTGAAAATGTAAAGATGAGTCACATGAAAATAAGGGGTTGTATCTATCTCCAATGGATATGAGAGAAGGAAGGGGTGGGGTGTTGTGTTTGAGGAACCATACTATTGTATAATTCAACTTCTATTGCTTGAATATAGTAGAATGTGGAATAGCAAAATAGAAACTAGCCATCAGACTATACATTTATTTACATTGAAAACAGATTCTTCTGTCATATAATACATCGCAACCACAGTTTTCCCTCCCTCCATCCATCTCAACACCACCAGCTCCCCCCTTTCAATAGATCCACTCCCTGTCTGTTTCTTCTTCAGAAAAGAGCAGACCTCCAAGAGATGACATTTGAAAAAGAAAAAAAAAAAGGATAAAATAAGACAACTCAAAAAGTCCTAATAGTGAGGCTGGATAAGCCAACCCAATAGAAGGAAAACAGTCTCAAGAGCAGGAAAAAGAGTCAGAGACATACCTGGTCCCACTGTTAGAAAAAATAAATTTAAAGACCTGGTGTGAGAGTGTATTTTATTTCTATGTTGTAGCATACCACTTTCCACTGAAACTTCTGTAACTGCACTCTCATTGGAGCATGAGTATTTAGTAAATATAAAGGCTATGGAAAATTGTTTTAGGAACAGAAACAAACTTGAGAAATAACTTTCCAAGCAGAAAATATGTTAACTACTCATAGAAAGTTTCTGCAAAAATAAAAAAAAAAAAAGTGAAGCTGTTTAGTTTTAACACAATAAAATGGTGGTAACTATTCAGAGAAGACTAGAGCCACAGGCAATGTCCCTTTATGCACATATGAAGTCAGAAAGGCAACTGAAGCCCAGTTCTCTTGTTTCTATTCATCTTGATTACTTGATTTTTGAAGCATTGTTTTTAGTCTTTCTCATTGGTATACTTCTACTTCATTCTGCAATTTTTCTAATGAAACCTTAAGTTTCTCAACTTTTACTATATGCAGTTTATAATAAATTCCTTAATAATTTTGTTTAATTTCCCAATAGCATCATCTAATCAGTTGGGAAAACAAATATTTTTAGACATGCAGAACATGATTTTCTGGAAATATGTTTTGGAAATAATGAATATTTCATAGCGATAATGCACTTAGTGACAATGCACAACTTCTAATCTCAATACAATATAGAAGCAAAATAAAGTTTCTATGCATGTTTAACATACTATCCAATGTGTTAAAGACTGATACTCTTGATTCTTTTAGATTTAATTATTTTCCCATGGTAAACATAATGTTTACTATTGCTTAGAGGAGATTAATGAAAAAAAAGCCACTCAAATTCTTAGGGAACTATTAGCTTCATTTTAATTTTCAAATAATTTGATGATGTTAAAGAAATATACAATAGCACTAACAAAGCAATTATGCTTCATACAGTGTGTGTTATTGATATAGCTCAAGTAAATTGAAAAAAAACAGCCAAAATTGTTAATGACTTATATAATACAGACTTATTTAGCATGCCTTTTG
Organism: Lophiomys imhausi; assembly: GCA_907164525.1. NCBI lineage: Eukaryota > Metazoa > Chordata > Mammalia > Rodentia > Muridae > Lophiomys > Lophiomys imhausi. Next base: position 7,074,144 of record CAJQZJ010018033.1, read on the forward strand.
ATCATGATTTATATTTCAGTTGATGAGGAAGAGGAGACAGCATGCTCTTTCCCATCTGCTAACAAGTCAAATAGCGTTACCACGTACAATGAAAGGAAGCGGACGCTTGGAGTACACTTTAAGAGACCTACTGAAGTCAACTGAAGCTGTCAACATTTAAAATAAATGAGCTTAACACTTCTGGAGATACTTGCAAGTGAACTTTTCTAAAGAGTCCATGGTCACATTGAATCCCCATCTACAACCTAAGCATGTGCCATCAGCTATAGCAACCTGCTAAAACATTTTTAAAGATCAAGGAATTAGATAATTGATTGGGAGCTCATGAGCTAAAGATCCCATAGAACATGAAACCATAAATTAAATAGCAAACGTTGTATGATTCATTGAAAGGCAGCAAAGTGTAAGAGAAATTCCGCAAAGGGGTGCTACAAACACAGCCTGAAATGTACATAGATTCAGTTTGTAAACAAGGACCTAACTGCCATTATAGCACAATTTGTAAATAGATGGGCCTAAGAGGCTTCTCTTCCTCCACCCACCTCTTCATAGGCCACCACACAGTAGTGGTATGAGAATGCATTTCAAGATGTCTTCTCCTGTTATAAACATGTCTGTCTCTCAACACTGTAACCTGCCTTATAATCTACCAGTTTATTTTCCTTACACCAAGTAATCCAAAAAAAAGTCTCATTTGACTTGAAAGTTTTTTGGTAGCAATTATATATGATGCACTAATCACTGGGCAACAGAAGGAAACATGCAGTACTCACAATCTCAGACCCTAAAGGAACTTGCTGTGAGATGCTAAGGAAAAATGCTAATTATGGTACCATATGTTTAGTTCAATAGCAACAACTCAAGATTTTACCAAGGGGACAAAAAATAATTCTGCTTGAATGAATTCAAGGACATTTCCAAGAATTGATTTTGAAGGTGAATTAGAAGTTTTCTAAATACAAAAAGGAAACATTTTAACAGAAAGAAACTATTATGTACAAAGCAAGTTAAAATACCCTTCCATTTTATAAGCCAGAGTTATTCAGTGGGTTAACATTAAAGGATTAACAGGAAATTCTATGCTGTTGATACTAGCATTGTAATTGTTTTCAATTAAAGGCTCCAATGATTGCATTTATTGTGAAAGAAAACAATTCCTTGGCCAACCAATTGTTTTGACATCTACCTTTTCTCTTAATTTATTATCCACTGACTTAGAACCACTTCTTGCACAGTAACCTCATAGATCTCGATGGCACCTCTTTTGTGTGCTAAGAATCCATCAAGATATGTCTGTGTCCATAACTTGCCTTTGGTTTACTTAGTCACATATGTGAAAAGTTTTATAAGCAGTTCCTTTTTAAAATTTATAGCAAACTATATAATCTTCACTTTCAGGGTCTTACTCCTCATTTCCTTTAATTTATCTTTCCTTATCTTCCATTTGTTTGATTGACAATATTGAAACAGTATATGTTTGCTTCTTTTTTATTAAAGGTGCCCTTGTAAAATATTCTGTCAAGATTTTAATCTCAGTAAAATGATGTTGGAGATAAGGTAACTAACAACATTTTCAGAAATCACTAAATCCTATTTTTATATCCACATCTTAACTGGAGGGTTGCCTCTCATATACTGAATTACTTATTGTTTAAGACTCATCAAATCCAACAAGACTGGGATGAGATTAATTCCATCAATCTAATCATTCCTCACAGTACATTGAGTACCAAATAAGATTCATGCACTGAAAGTACAATAGCAGTATTCATATGAGATGACCAAAGAATTATCAAAGATTTTTGTTACTCATCAGTATTCTATCATGAAGTATACCATATATGCAAAGACAATACCCAATAAACTTTTTTACATAATAAATGCAAACAAACCCAGAAAATAATAATGTAATAAATAAAACTAGAAAGATTAATTATGTGCTCATAATTTCCCTTTAAATAACTGTACTGCTTAAGTTTTTTTTCTCATGTTACACTGTGTAGAATACTCCTAATCATTTATCTCACTTGTAAGTCAAACTTTCAATGATAAATAATAAGTATGCTAGGATTTGTCCTTGAATGTTCACATGAACATTTTAAAATGCTTCTTCAATGTTACTATGTATTTATTCTTTGTGTTGTATATAAAGCATATATTTGCATCAAATGTAGAACAATGACACCTTGGTGTTTTATTAACAGCAAGATAATACATTGAATTCTTCACCAAATAAATACTATTAGCTGTGGAATTATAGTTCATATGCTAACACAGGTTATTCGTATAAGGCATCTCCATGACCTCTGTAGTCCATTACCTCTTTTCTCTGACTTGAAAATAATATGAGTTCTTCCAACATCTCCCCCCTTCTTTATGACTAATCTCATGAATAAAATGAACATGATGCCCTGTTTTAAAATGGAATTAATTTCTGACTTACAAATCCTCATTTGTCTGACTTCATCCTGGGTAATAAAACAACCTCTGTAGTGGTCATTTCTGCTATTGTTACAGAATAGGTTACAAAATGAAACATACTGACTAACCCTTTTCCAGTGAGGGATAGTTTACTCCAAAGACTTCCTGAGTCACTCTCAAAATGAAGGTGGCAAAATGTTATTTTTGAAGCTTGAGATTCTTCCTAGGCTATTTTTAGGCTTGGTCATTCTTCCTTCATTCTAAGAGCAATCCTAGCGTATGTCAACCTGGTTATTGCATTTTCAGTTGTTCGTTTCTAAAGGAACTTAGGAACATATCCATAAATAACCTTCAGAAACTACATTCTCTTTTTGCATTGATGTTGTTTGCTTACTAATTATAATTACTACTTGATAGCGTTTCCTACCCTCTCATTCTCCACATACTAAAGTGACAAAATAATAGTTGGGTAAAAACTATATGAAAAAAAAAAAAGAGAGAAAACCAAGAACTGGTGGTGCCAGATTGATGGCTCAGTGAGTAAGAGCATTGGCTGTTCTTTCTATAGATCTGAGTCTGAGGCCTAGCACCCACATTATGGGATACAATTACTTATAACTCCAGTCCGAGGATATGTACAGACATATATGTAGAATAAACACCAATACACATAAAACTAAATTAATTAATAAACAGAAATCCAGGCACTGTAAACTTGACCAGAAAGTCATAAGTGCAGAGGTCATATTTCCTGGGGCAAACAAGTCAAGTGCTAATACTTTTGTAATTTGATTTAAACTTAAACTATCTTGTAAATACTTGCCCCCATGCCCATAGATTTGTACAGCTCTCAATCTCATTAGAGGATGATCTTTTGTACTGAGTGGGAGTTATGATAGAGACTCACAACTAATCAAAGTACCGACAAATCACTGGAGAATCCTTGGTCTTAAAAGAAGTATCTCTATCAACTCCCAGTCCTATGACTTAGGCTTCATCACAGTAAACATAGTGGAAAGATTTTAGGAGCTACAGTTTGAAGAGAGCCACTGAAAAACTGTAACTCCTGGATATAACAAGATTTTTGCACTAAGAGGAACATAGGAACCCTCTTCCCTAGCTGAGAAGCTAGTGGCAGATGAGGGCTGCTGTGGGGAGTAATCTATCTATTTTATTTAGAACCATGGATCCTGGTAGTTTGCTCATGTTAGAGTACTTGGCTTCATCTGGATTTGGAAAAAAAAACTACACTAATTGGACTCAGTGGGTTACAATATTCTTATTTTGAAAAATGAACTTGAGGTTGATAGGAATCAATTTTGCAGAAGCCTAGCAGGAATTTCAAGAGAGGATTCTCAGGCCAAAATGATACAAGTACAATGTATTTGTCTGATCCATTCCCTAAGAAGAAACCAAAGTATTATCTAAAAGGATGTTTCTCATGAACCTAGATTTCTCATAATATGTGGTTATGAGCTTATAACTTTTGAGATGGATTTCCTAATTTTGTAGTAGTAGAGTATACAAATTTTTTCAGATCTTCCTGTCCATAGTGCATGTACTTTATACAATATTGCTATTCAGTCACCAAAATGAACAGCAACCTATCATCTGTGACAACACACTGAACTCTGTGTTCAGTGAAATAAATCAATCAGGAACAGGAAGGAAAATAGCTCATTATGTCACTGGCATATGGAATCTAAAAGTGGTAATTTCATAAAAAAAGGGAGTGAAGTTGTAGAATATGTTGGTCTTGATTACTGTGTTATAGTTATAAGAAAGCAGTTCTGTTGAGTAACTTGTATTGTAAGGTGACAAAAGACACAATAAACTACCATGTATATTAATTTAGTATGCCATGTATATTAAAAGAGGCTGTGTTATAAGAAAGGATATTGAATATTTTAATCATCAAGATATTATTTAACCTGTATTCAAAACTACACAATAAAAACATGTATTAAAACATCATATGGTTCCCGTCGATGTCTGTGATCTTATGTTTTATGCATTAGCTAAAATAAATTTACCTTTAGAGTGTTCACAAAATCACAAGATTTTAAATCTAAAGCTTTAGAACTTAAAATCAACAGGAAGTGCTAAGTCTGAAGATAAATTAATATTTTCTTTAAAATTCACTTTGAAATTAGCTATCTGCTATTATCCAACTTTAGAAGCCGCTGGCCATTACTTTACTGCTCTTTTCATATTATTGCTGGGAATTTTTCTAGGCGTTATGGAATATTTAGTTACATTATGTGTTGCTTCAATATCCCTGTTTCCCCACACTTGGGTTCACAGCTCAGTCAACTCAAGATCTGAATAGCACAGAAGTAGAAAACAGTGTGAACAGTTTCAGACAAAACTAAGGGCTCGGCTTATTTAGCTATGTCAGAGGCATGTCCAGGGTCCAGGCCATTTTTAGCATAATGAAAATTATAATATGTCCTCTCTTGGTGTCAATTCTTGAATGAAGAATCAGTATTAAATCGTCTCACTCAGGAAAACAGAATGGCTATGTAGTAATGGTCATAACTAGAGAGCTAGAACTTCAGAAATCAGAGTCTCAGACCACCATTAACATGCTTAGATATAGACAATGTATTGTCCCTTCCCACAGGTTTAAACACATGGAGAAAAGAAAACTTCTTCCTCTGTGTCACTTTAAATGCTGCTATTCCTAAAGTAAATATGACTTAATTAGAGAAGTTAGTGGGTATTATTTATCCAAAGTGTCACTGATAGGTCAGCGAAGACAACGTGTATGGGTCAGGTTTGGCTCACGATTGATGGATGATAGGGACACCATAGATGGCTTCTTTCTAAGCAGTGGTGGGGTTTGAAATTTAATTAATGCTTTAAGAAAGTGCAATTATTATTCTATTTAAAATACAATGAAGGAAGCTTTGTAAGGAATAACTTTTTTCTGTCTTTCATTTTTCTAGTTGCTTTCAGAGTATGGATCCATGGTTGTCATGGGTGAAGTACATCTTATAGATTGGTCTCATCCTGCTGTGTGGAGCCCAATTGGTAGTATCCCTAATTACAAGCTGTATGAGACAGATTGGACAGATTTGGTTGCAGCATGTCAGCCAAATTAATCAGAGTGGCTAATGGAGCAGTGAACACACAAGAGAGTTAGCAAGAATCCAAGAAAATATAGACAGACGGGTCAGAAATTGTTGCTAGAACACTGTCCATATGTATTGCCAGTTTCTGCTCATCTTGTGAGAAGTGGTATTTCCTGCCTTTTGTTCTGAGCTCTCTTTAAAAGGGCAATCATATTATTCATAGCCTTCTGAGTAAGGATCATTCCTCCATGGAACAAAGGATAGGGTTATGTAGAGTGTTTAAAGATGTTGTAAATGTTTCCTTCCAGAGCAAGGAAAAAAATGTACTTACTGTCAATTAAAAAATTATGTGCTCTCAAAGTTCTTCAGTGGTCTTCAGTGTTATTTTCCAGTGCTTGTCCAAACGCAGCCTGGAATTTTTCATATCACCTATAGGATTTAGAAATCATAGACATAGTCAAAAAAAGTTCTGGCCATAGGAAACACTGGAGATTAGATAGATAGATAGATAGATGATAGATAGATAGATAGATAGATGATAGATACATAGAAATTAGGTACAAATATAGATGGGTATAGATGGATAGAACAATGTACTTAGCATCTTGCTTCTTTTGTAAGCATCAGCAAAACTATGAAACACTAGTCTTCTACATGCATATAGAAAAAACGCAGATCTTTCTGGTTTTTATATTGATCTAATTATGAAATTCCAGAACATATCACTGTAACCGAACTTTTAAATTATTTTTAACACTTATTTATTTATTACTAATTTCACTTATAACAAACACCAACAATTTCTTAACTATTAATCCTATAAATTCCACAACCCCTTTAACCTATCCACTAAACCTATTGATAATTATAACAACTACTTTCATAACCTTTTAGAACGATACAGTCTCTGGGGCAGGTCCTCAGTCATCAGGAACACAGTCTTTATTGTAGATTCTTTAACGGACTTAGCAGTCCTTTTTCTGGATCTCTCAGATGCAGGTTCGTCAGGGTCAGTTGGTTATTGCAGTCTCACCTTAAATAAGGCTTCATGCTTTCTTCTCTGTGGGAGACCCCAGCCGTCTGCAGACCAACTTACTTCTTTTGAATCAGGAACTCAGCTGCTCTGCCTCAGTCCTTAAAGCCAGGCACAGTTTCCCCTAGGCCACTGTTCAGACAGATCAAACCCCTCTAGGCAAAAGCTGAGCCACAGGGTTTAGTCCTTGGCCTTTTGGTGTCTTGCTCAGGCTTTCTTTGCTCACCAGCTTCTTTCTGCTTCAGGGAAATCTGGCCATCAAATGATGGCCAGCACTTTTTTTCAGCAGGACTCTTGGAGCTCTCTAGCATCAGGGGCCTCTTCTCTTCCTGGGCTCCATGCACTGTCCTTAAATAGGAGGAACTCTGTTTCAGCTTAATTTGGGCTCCGCCCACTTAGCAGCTGAAAACAATGTCAGGCCAGATACTTTGTTTCTTCAAGTCTATTGAGTCTTTCCTGTTTTTCCTGACTTCAACCTTGTTTTTTCTGTCTATTAAGTCTTTCCTGTTTTTCCTGACTTCATGCTGATAATGGTCTTCAGGCCCCGAATTAAGAGACAGTATCAGAAACTCCTATATATTTTCTAAATCTAATTTATCTAACCCCTACATATCACCCTACAAAACAGTTTCATTTTATTTGCTGTTTTCCTCTTTTCAACTATTTTCTATTTCAAATATCTACTTCATATCTAAATACTATTGAAATTCATTCACATTTAATCTTTTATGAGGTATTTGTACACAATAAAACAATATCATTACTTCATTTTAAAATAATTTTTATCCTTCTCTCATATATTACATCCCGAACACCAGTTTCTCCTCCCTCCCTTCCTTCTTGTCCCCGCCCCCAACAACTTGCCTCCCTTCTCCCCCAGATCCATACCTCCTCCTCAGAGAAGAGAAGCCTCCCAGGTATATCAACCAAACAAGGCCTAAAAAACTACAGCAAGATCAGGCACAAGTCATTACCCCAACACTGGACAAGGCAATCCAGTAGGAGGAAAAGGGTTCAACAAGTAGGGAAAAGAGTCAGGAATACACACACATGCACACACACACACATGCACACACACATGGTCCTACTGTTAAGATTTCCACAAGAATACCAAGTGATTCAGCCATAACATATATGCAGAGGATATAGGTGAGACCCCTAGATGCTCTCTGATCTCTGTAAATTCCCCTGTATCCTGGTCAGTTGATTCTGGGCCATGTTCTCCTGGTGTATCCCTGATCCCTCTAGTTCCTCTGATCAATGCCATGATTTCTACACCTCAGTTACTATGTTCAGATTCCTGTTCTTTAACACTCTATTTAACTTAAATCATAACACTCTTGCTCCACTATCACCTCTATCCATATTTTACAAAGATATGTACCATAGTTCTCTCTTTACTGATCTACAGCAACATATAGTGATGTCTTGAATATAAGATGTTTCTCTCCTTACCAGAACTTGTCATGTAATGATAACATATTTGTTAGTAAAGATGTCTATGTTTTCCTGAAAGGCTTGTTCTATTCATCATCTAGATAGGTTATTATATCCTTATCAGGTTCACCTTATGAACAAACATTACCAATTTGGAAAAACACCAGTTTCACAAATATAAAACATTTTGTTCTAATTTACATAATAATCTTTATAATAAACAATATTTTAGTTGATGACTTCTGCATTAATTCTCTTAAGTAATTACAAAGTAAGCACTGTGGAAAGTAGGATCTTTATAGATCTCCTTGGTTTATCTATGGAGATTGGCATATTATGGACTGTGTTTTATCCCTTCAATCCCTAAAAGATTTCTGTGTTGAAGCCTTAAGAACAGTAGATAAGAATGCTACTGATATGTAAATTAGGTTATTAAAGAGTTTATGAAACAAAGAATCTGATTGGTTTGTATTTAATTCTCACTTATATCCATAGAAGAAGAAGAAATCTGGATATATAGACACCAGCATTTCAAACATAAATGATACCAAAAGACAAGGTAAGAAACTATCCATCTGTGAGAAGACATTTTTCTAGGAATCATCAAATATAAACTATATTTTCCCTTCTGACATAGAGAACTTAAATGTGAATTTTAGCTGTTTGTAATAATATACTTAGCAAGCCTGAATATACTTAATGTAAATGTATTATCTGAATTCCATCTTGGAGAGAAGAGGGAGACTCTTAAGACTCAGAAGGAAAGAAAATTTATAAGGTTCAGGATCCTAATGAAAGATAAAATACTCTCAAGGCTCAGGATTCTAATGAAAGATACAATATTCTCAAGACCCCTCCTGAAAGTTACACAAGTAGTAGCAATGGCAGAGAAGAGGTTTTTGAAACAAGGGAACAAGGAACTATAGTGATGCAGATTTTTTCAGCAACCAATCTTTCTGGAGGAGGTTCTCTTTAGTTTATCTTTTTTTTTTAAATCACCCATCATCCTGTAAGTAACCATTCATCTATGTTCTGGACAATAACCCTCATAAAGTCATGATTCATGATTCATTGTTAAGCTTGAATATACCTGTTTTTTTTTTTGTTCTGTCATTACTATATTTTTGGTGTGAATAGATGTTTATTCACATCTCCCCTGAGAGTCATGCAACACAACTTATAGTCTAACAGGAAAAGCAGAACTACAGTAATGTTGAGGAAAATTAGTTGCATGGCCAGTGCAATATTTAGCACACAACTAAGGCTGGCCCATGCAATGATGAAACAATATGGGAACAATAACAACATGGTTACCATTTTATATGTGATATATGATGACAACCTTCCTTCTAGTAATGGTATTTTTATGTTTCTTTGAATGATTGATAGGCTGTACAACTAAAGCATCATAGCAGTGATAGATTATTTGTTTGCTGTTTGTTTGTTTTTAGAGACAGGATTTCTTTGTTTAACTTTGGCTTTTCTTGTAGCCCAGCCTACCATGACCTCCCTCCTGAGTGCTGAAATTAAGGGTATGTGCCACCAACACCTGGCAACAGTGGAAGATTCTTGATGGGAATCCCATCTGTCTGTCTCCTTCTATGCAGTATAGGATTTCATGCTTCCTTGGTGACTAGAACCTACTATGGAAGTGTGGAGATGACCCCAAATTACTGATGTACTAGAGAATATATTATAATCCCTCAAAGTGCTATGCATTATATTGGATGATAAACAGTGTATGACATCAATTTTATTGTCTCTGTAGAGAAGTGCTATATGCATGCAATAGAGACTCATCTATCTCACCTAAAAGATATTGCCTGTAAGCTTGAGGATTATAATGGAATATATATATATATATTGATACTATCCTCATCATTACCCTATGATTTAGTATGAAAAATAGGTAAAGGAAGGAGGAAAGGGATATTTGACTTAACGTTTGTTACATAGAGTTGACATGATCCAACGGTTTGAGTTTTAAAATTAGATCTGTTCTAAAAAGGCTTTCTTCAGATCCAAAATGTTGGAGCTCAGGGAAAGAATCAGACAGTGACAATGTAGAAGGTATGTATAAAGTCATAGACAACCCACAGATCCAATCTTTAACAGATAAAGGGAAAATTCATAATTCAGTATGAAGATATTAGCCTTCATAATGGTCTAGAAGAGGAAACTAAGACAGCCAGGAATATGTTGCCTTTGGGTAGCATGAATTAAGAATAATGTGTAAGCAAACAACAAAGGACCCAATCACAACCTGTGCAGCTAGTAGATATGGGAAGAGATGGTATGAATCTGAATGCTGTGGGAGTAGCACCTTAGACATATAACTATGGATGCTTCTTGAGACAAAAAACTACAGAATAGAAGCAACAGGCTTGGGCTCAATGTCTGTAGACTGTTTTATGTGAAGCATTTGAGATACTTGACTATTCCTTTGCTGAGGTACTCATAAATATCAGGGCCTGAATAAATAAGAAAAAAAAGTATTATTGATAAAAATGGACATGTGCAAAGCAGTGGTTAAGGCCTGCATCTCTGGGCTTGATGTACATATACTAACTGAAGAGAAGAAATAAGTAAACTCAACAAGGACCTTTGGACTGGTGTGGGGCTTTAGCGGGCATGGATTTCATGATGTGTCATAATCTTTTTGAGATACAAACAGCTAAGAAATATCAGAGTGATTTTGACTTGTATGTGAATTAGGTGAGTAAAGAACAACTAGAAAAGCAACTAAGATGGAAAAATAGAACATACCAAGCAATGTCTTCACATCACTGGAAGTCACAATGTAGTCAAAATGTAGCAAGGTTTGTATAGAGCTGGGGTTTGGGAGAATAAAATTGAAAGCTAAATGTTATACTTTATAAAGTATAGATTATTACCAAAATAGTTCATTTTGGAAAGCATAATATCATATATATGCAGGTAAAAATATTAAGTTTGTCCAATATGTGGGCAGTTATTCTGGAGAGTATAAGAATGTGTAGTGTACATTTATCAAGAGCAAATATTGTGTGTGAAGATTGTAGTCTTTTCAGTAACTAGGTGTGTATTTGATACAAAGACAAAGACAACAGCACTGACTAGGACCCTGGTAGAACTTGAGATTTGACTCCATGGAGAAGCATAGCATGCTAGGAAGGAGCTGTCATTGTATGAGTTTTCTTGCTGTGAGGAGACACCTTGACCACAGCAACTCTTGTAAAGGAAAAAATTTAATTGTGGCTATCTTACAGTTTCAAGTTTAGTCCATTCCCATCTTTGCTGGAAACAAGGCAGCATGTAGGCAGATATGGCGCTAGAGGAGGAGCTGAAAGTTTTACACCTCGATCCACAGGCAGCAGGTGTTCCTGTGAATGTGGGCCACTGAGCCTGGGGTTGACCCTTTGAGACCTCAAAACTTACCCTCTAATGACAAACTTCCCCCCAACAAACCACATCTACTTTAACAAGGCCACATCTCTTAATAGTGGCATGCCCTATGGACCTATAAGGGCCATCTTTATTCAAACCACTCCAAGAGTTATGTTCCCCCCCAAGGCTTAAGCTAGGCCAAATAATACAAAGTGACAACACAGAGACCACTGCATGGTGACAGATGTACAGTGGCATTACAACAGCAATAGTAGCCCAGGTTAAAGGGTAGATATGTCTTACCTAATAAATGTGGTATAAAGGGCAGGATGGAATAATGGCCAACAAATTTTGTTGTACTGAACATTACTCTTTTAACGAAACAGTTGGTACAAGTGATAACATTATCCTCTGCTGTACTTGATCTTCTTAACATGTTTTGGTATACCCTTATCAATGCAAAATCGATTAGCAGTTTCTTGGAGAATATTAAGAACACAAATTTTAGAAGTTACAGAGTTTAAATGAAGGAACCTTTCATGAATGGGAAAGAGAACTCCAAAAATATATAAGGTTGTTTGATGGAAACCTCAGGATGGGGTCAGGTTAGCTTTCAAAGAATTGTTGGCCAGGAATGTGCCTTGCATCCTACAAATGAGAAGACAACATAAAAACAGCTGCTACTGTTGGTTGCAAGCCAGACCTATGTGGTTAGACAATGGTGTGGAATATACCTTATACTATCTATTCTGGGCATAGCAAAATGTGTCTGGGAGTCAGATAACAATCTTTCCTTAGTGGTTTGGTTTCATAGTATAAGAAGGTGCCACATGGGGCTTATGGCTTATGTGGATATGGTCTGCATATTACATTACCAATATGTCAAGGAAGATTTGCCTAGTAAAATAGCAATATTAATATTTCTGTTAGAATCAACTGTTTTTGGGATAGCATTTAAGGTCTAGTGTATCAGATTGGAAACATAGTACAAGATAGAAACCCATGTCTGATTAGCAAGGTATATAATGAGTATCTCCAAGTGATTTCTAAACATTTCTGTCTGTGCCCTCAGATTTTTTATTCTGCCAGCTTTGTAACAGAAGTGACTCTCTTGTTTTTTTCACAGGGGATAAGTTATTGCAGAGACTCAGAACTGCTGAGGCTCCTTACAGTAAGTGATTGTTGCTTTAGTGTAATATCCCAGTGCTCAGAAAGTCCATGAGAAATTCCAGATATATCAGGCCCCTCACCTCATGTAATACTGCTCTGTGAGCAATAACAATTGTTATGAGAATGAACTCTCCAGTTATCAGAAAGTTCTGAAAGACTTAAACAGTGCTCCAATGGTTCAGCTTTCTTTAGTGGTTAATCATTCTAGGAGAGAGGTGGTTTCTTATTAATGCTGCTGGCTTTGAATTATTTGTCCTTTTGTTAATGACTGCTCACCTACATAGCCTGAATAAAGTCATTTGTTTACTAGTCTAGAATTAGGTAGAATATATTCTTTCTTCTGTCATGTGTTCCCTGAATCAAGAGTATGCTCACATGCACTCAAGAAAAGTTACATAACACAGCTTTAAAAACCAACATAACTATTATGGCACAATCTAATATATAATAAATTTATATTCACTAAAAATAAGTATCCAAAATCATAGGCATAAACTAATAGTTACTGTACATTCCACAATGCTCATGTATAAGCTAAAAAGAATTGCATCACTCTTCATCATAGCTGAATATAAAAGGAGCTCTTTTCATTTAAAAAATGTTA